>CM063509.1:4173556-4268556 GCA_032207245.1 Pardosa pseudoannulata
GTTGGTAGTCTGTCATTTGAGTCATTGTGCAACTGTCTGCACAATTTACAGGTGTGAAAATCAATTTGATTGTTACCTTTATAAATTTATGTGGGGGGTGGGGAATGAAATAAAATCCACAAGACACTTTTTCTCAGACAAGATTTTCTCAATCAAATAAAAGTAAAATTTGTGTGTATTTCACATTTCCTTTTTTAAAAACTTCCTATTATAGCTTCTATTCAAAATTGTCTAGATTTAATACAAATAACGCAGAAATATTTAAAAATTACATTACTTTGAAGTATATTACATTTTTTAAATTGTTATTTAGGTGATTGTTTGAAATGATAAGCTAAATAGAAGTGATGTTATTACTGTTACTGGAGGTCAAGGAAATCATTTAACACCCTTATTATCTTAAGAATTTTACGTTAATATTTTCTATTATACATTCACCCCTTTCCTGTTCTTTCCCATTTTAAGCTAATTTCGTAAAGTAATTTATAAGGTATTGCATTACCGTATAGTTTTAAAATAATTTCATTAAATAGGAACAATATTTTATAAATGTAATAAATTCTTTTATTAGTATAAATGCCCAAATATAACGAGGTGATATATATATTTTTCAAAATGTGTGGCTCTTAAAAAATTCAGTTTATTTCAATAAACAGTACAGAAGTGTTAAAAACTCATTAAATATGTTAAAAAGGTGTGCATTTGTATTCACTTTACTAATTTTATGCATTTTTTTATGCTTTGAAATTGTTTAAACTTAATATAAGGCAAACTGGAAATTGGGAACGTAATTTGGTGATCACTTAATATAAAAATGTAACTGAAATAGGGTGACTGACCTACAAGAATTATCCTACTGTAGTGATAAAATACTATCTGATGTTAGGAGGTAATTATATAATGAAATTTACTGCCTATGTTGATAACCTTTTTTTGGTATTGTACATAATTTATTGTTTGAATGCATATCTACTAGTTTAAATTTTCTTACCCCTTTTTTTTTATATAGGATTTCCGTCACTATGTCCAGATAGGCAGGGTTGCCTATATATCGTTTGGCAGAGATGCTGGTAAACTGTGTGCTATTGTTGATGTGATTGATCAGAATAGAGTAAGTTACTTTTTCTCATGAGCTTCATTACCAATTTCATTTAATGATCATAAACTGTCAATATAAAATTGCTTCTTTTTATGATAAGATGACTATTAAATGCATTTATATTTTTAGACATACAATGTTGATAATACTACAGTGGACTCCACTTAATGGGATCCGTGTAGAACACTGAATTTGATAACAATCTGCAAAATTAGATAAATTTACCCTCCTTTAATTCACATGTACTAAATTTCAAAATAAAATGAAGAAACACCTTATATTTATGTATTGTATATTACCTTTTAAAACATTAGAATTGTATACATAATAAAAAAAATTGATCCATTGTTGACTGTCTACCATTTTTTTCTAAGAAGTTCTTTTCGAGAAGATTCTTTTTTGACACTTTCAATGCATTTCTCATTTCTGCACTTGTAGCTGGTGATTCAATATCAAGAGATGCTCCATCTGACTCATGAGTTCCATCAACCTGTTATAATGATTTGAAATTTTGATCTTTTGTTTTAATGTTAAATCATTTCGCTTTCTGGCTTCCATATCAACAAGCTGCATGTAAGCGAATGAGGCATAAAATGTGAATATGGAGGACTTGGCTTGGTCTAGTTGAATTTCCTGCAATTTTTTTAACATATAATTTTGTTTCTGCCTTGTCTGGACCACATCTAATCTTAGAACTTATAATCAAATTATTACAAAATAATCTTAAGACTTTTATTATAACAAAAATAAAAGGTTGCAGTTGTGTGAAAATTAACTTTTGTCACTTTCTATACTTAAGTGAGTCAGTAAATGAGTGTCTGACTGTCTCTCATCCTTGTTATATTATAAAGAATTTAAAAATGTGAATTTTTATTTTTGTGATGTCATTATTCTTAAATGATTATGAAGTTATTCTGTTTTGTAGGCTCTAGTCGATGGACCTTGTACAGGTGTTCAGCGGCAAGACGTCAAGTTTAAAAGGTTGCGACTTACTAAATTCAGATTGAAATTCCCCCACAGTACATCTGCACGCGTCGTTAGAAAAGCATGGGAGGCTGAGAAAATTACCGAAAAGTGGAACGAAACATCCACAGCCAAGAAAATGGCTGCAAGGAAATTAGTAAGTTGTGCATCATAGCATAGGTAGCACCCATACTTTAATGTATGCTATGTAAATGTTCTTTACTTTCTTACTTTTAACAGTAGTTAATTTTATTTCATTATGAAATGTCACAAGCTACCAAATTTTGAAAATTAGAAAAAATTAATGTTTCTAAAGTATTTACAAATTTAAAAACATGAAAAAAATTTAAAAATATTTTTCATAGATGTGTGACGAAAAGAAGTCAATTATTGATACTTACCACTAATGTAAGACATCATAATATATTAACTGTAAAAATAAATTTGGGATTACATCTGACAACCAGGGTTCCCACGGTCCTTAAAAGTTCATAACTCCTTAATTTGAGCTTTTATTTTTAAGGTCCTTAATTTTTTAATCGAAACATGATCAATTTCTTCATTCTCACATAATATTCTATCACTTTTCGCTGTACTCTCTGAACTTTCTGGTTTTATAAGTTTGGAGTTAAACTTGCCCCAAACCGGTTCTAAGAATACCAGTACAGGTGATAAGTACCGGTCAAGGAATATATAGCATATTTGTTAATGTTCATAACATTCTTTTACATTTTGTAGCCAAAAGTTCAGTATAAAGAAAATCCTCAAATACTTATTTTCAGTGTATTACTGAAAATCAGTGTATTATTCAAAATTCTTTTCCTTGATATCCTTAAAAAATTATGAAAATACTTTTAGTTTATTAGTACTTTTTATGGATACAAGCTAGAAAACTTTTTTCACAAATCTTTTGCATACTGCAAAGGTTTATAAAGTCAGCTGCCCTTTCCCAATAGATAACGGTCATGCAGATTTTAATTAAACGAAGTATGTGTGGGGGTGCAGATATTTGTTACTTATGGAAGTTTAATTTTCCTTGCATTGAATGCAATAAAAGAAGCTGGAAACTTTCTTCTTTCCCAGGCAACGTTAGGTATAATCAGCTAGTATATACACACACACACACACACATATATATATATACATATATATATATGAGTCAATTTTAAACCCTCAGAAAGTACTGTTTATAATATATTTTATTCATAATTTATTTTTAATATGATCACTCAACTAACTTTAGATGTACATTTTTCGTAAGGTTTTTGCTAAATACATTTTATCTTAAATTAATTTTTAGGCATTTCTGAAATATTGCAGGACCTTTATTGAACATGTCTTGTCTGGTTCATAATTTTTTTAAATATGTTCCTTAGGAATGACGGTTTATGTCGTAATACCATGTATACCTTTTTATAAGGACCTACTTGAGTAGGTCCTTATAAAAAGTTTGGTCCTTTAAAAGTCCTTAATTTTTGTTCTGGGAAAATAGTGGGAACCCTGCTATATATAACTAGATCTAAGACTATTCAGTTATTCATATGGTATTCTATAAAACAGTTGCTAAAAGTACTAGTGTAGACTTTGACATAAAGTGCTTTACCATGCAGTATATTGTGTTAAAAGCCAAATGCAAACTGGGGAGTGCAAGTGTATGAATTACTCGATTTTCAACGAGGAAATTTTCTGTTAGTAATAAAATGAAATTTTTGTTTGACTCTGCCAGTAAATTATGATTGCAGTCTTAAAACTGCAATTGTAATTTTACTACAAGAAGGGCCCATTGGCATTAAATTGGACTTTTTAGAAGATAAGGCCTTAAATTATTTTGAATGTAAAAATTTTTTTATCATTTTTCTGATATCAGAATATTGTTAATATGATCTTAGATTTAGATAATAAAATTGGCTTAATTATGAGATTTATTGGACCATATTAATTACTGAGCGTAATCATTAATGAAACTTGATCTTAGCTGAAAATGATGATACGTAAGTTTGATCGGAATTGCCGTCTGATTTTAATTGTGGATAACTACTTGTATCTGATTTGGAAAGATCATGTAAAGACTAAATACTATGAAAAAAATATTTGCTCTAACAAACTGATTTATCTTTAGTTAATTAGTAATAAAATAATTTAATAATTCAATTGTAAATTGTTCATTGTAAAACAAGTTTTTGAAAAAAGTTGGATTAGTTCAGTAATTTACAATAACTAACATGTAACCGTGAATGGTTGGCTGTTTCATAATTTTATTGCAATGGCAGATAATGCTAATTTATAAGTTTCTCGCATGATGGGTATAAAACTGGATAAAGCTGTCAAAAACCATACTGAGTGCAATTTAAAAAATAAACTTTTCTGGTAAAAACTTAAACAGCCTTTCTGAAAAGGAGACTTCAAACAAGTATCGGGTTTTGGCTGGGTAAATATTTTTGCAGTCTTTTTGAAGTTTGCATAATTATCTCGGCCTACATTAAAGCCATTATCATAGTACTGGAAATGATTGTTTATTACCAGTTTCCCAACCATGGAACATTTTTAAAGCTAATGCCTTAAATAAATTTGAATGAAAGAAATTTTATCATTTTTCTGATATCTGAAAATTGTTAATCTGCATTAATTTCTCATTATTTGTTTTTTCTTTGAATAAAACCAATAACTTCTTACATATGTTGTGAAAAATAGGGATTTCATAATAACTATTGTATAATGTAATGAGAGGAATTATCTAATAAAAGATTAAAAGAATGGAGAGAAAATCCCTATTAGTATATATATTTATATATACATATACACATGTATGATATGTGCTTCATTTGTCTTATTTAGATTAAATATGAACAATCTAAATTTGCATTGTTTCAAAATAAATTCTAAGTTTCCTATTTTTGTGAGAAATAATTTTACTATATTTTGATAATTATATTTTCCATCTCTTTGTTAAAAACTCACTTTAGAGCCTGAAACAACTTACTACTTAACTTAATTTTTAATTTCCTCCCCCCTCATATTTAGTTAGTTCATGTGATTTTCTTTATCCATAGCTGTAATTTTTTGTACCATCCTTTACTGTTTGATATTAAAATATTATATAAAGAAAGAAATATCTGTACATGTGTAATTTATTTTAAAAAGAAACTTTAATAGTTTTATTCATATTTTCTTAAAAATAGTTTTTGAAAAAAAATGTTCATTACTGTATGTTGGTGTTATGTAACTGAATGACTGGGGGTATTTTAAGGTGGGCATTAAAAGTTTAAGTTAACCTAGCATAAATGAATTGGTAGTTTTAATTATAGATTACACGATATAAGTACTAAAAATGATGATACTTAACATTGATCGGAATTGCCGTCTGAACTCATTGTGGACAACATGTATCTGATTTTAGTGCTTTTGGAGATAATCTTACAAATTAAGGATTTTGTATAGGAACTTTATATATATATATATGAAATGAATTTATATGCACATCAAGACCATAGTCCAAAATTTTTATTTTTTTGGGGGGGGGCACAAAGAGGAAAGACATTGTTATTTGTGAATGATACTTTAGTAAAACAAAATTAAGATGTAAAAGCATAGATAAGGTATGACAATTATCCATTTTTAACTCAAATAATTAAAAAGATTTGATGATAAACGAGAAAAGGCAAATATCGCAAAATACTGAGATAGCGTTAAATTTTTGGTCAGCATTTTAGCATTTTTTTTTTTTTTTTACATGTTTTTGTACAGCTATGCAGATGGCACCTATACACATATGAACATTTTCTTTTGACAAGGTGGTCTGGAATTTTAGGTGAGGACTTGTCCCCCAAATCCCACCTCTTGCCTATGGCCTTGATGCACATATAAACAAATGAAAAAAAAGAATTTATGGAATAAAATAATGATTTAGGTATATACTTACCATATGAAATACCTTTTGCTCAGTGTTAGCCTTGCAAAATAATCTGGCTAGTTTGAGCTAAAGCTGGATTGTTTATTGATATATTGTCGAATATTGATATCTTCAAGTATATTGATATTTAAAATTGTGCTCTATTCGTATATCCATGCAATATAGATTGCTAGAAGATATCCTCCTGAATAATCCACATATATCAATATAAAGGGATAGTTCTCCCAACTATTATATGATTTACATCTACCTCACATTTACTTGCATACTTTATAAAAACACAAGCCTGGAAATTTACCTTTGAACATTATAATGTCTCCATATAAGTCTTTAGTATATCCCTAAACATTCATGTGATGCAGTTGGTTAAAAACTGGAAGTTTATTAATGTCCTATTTTACTTTGTTTTTATGAATAAAACCTTTTTTATTTTACACTTTAATATATACTGTATGATTATTTAACAAAAACAATATTTTATGAAATCACAAAAATAAACTATTTTTACAGAGTGCCCAAGTACTGAAAATGATGATACTTAAGATTGATCGGAATTGCCGTCTGAACTCATTGTGGACAACCTCATTTATCTGATTTTAGTACTTTTGGGGAAAATCCTAAAAAAAATGTTTCCTCCATGTATAACCCAAAAATTTAGGGGATATTTATATACTTAAATTTGGGGTTTAAGTATTGATCCATGCAGCGGATGTAATATATGTCCTTGGTTACATTTTTTTCAGTTGACGACAAATAAATTGGCAAAAGTAAACAAAACTTCCGTTTTAAAGCAGAATATATATATATATATATATAGTGATAAAAAAGAAATGCACTTTTAAAAAATTTTGAAATGACTAAAACAAATTTTGAAAAATAAGTGTGCAATGATTTTTACCTGCGTTATAGTAGTGCCAAATTAGCAACACTGCATCTAGATCAGATTAGCTAATCTTCTAAAAAGTGTACTTTTATGTAAACCAGAAGCAATTGATAAATCACCAAAAAGTCTTTATATTTGTAAATTACAGAAAAAGTGCTACTTTCATATATAACTTGGGTTAAAACCGGGTTATGTTACTGGCAATCCAATAGCTGCCATATTGGCTAGAGGAATCCAATATGGCAGTACAGACAACAGAGTACCCAAGTACTGAAAATGATGATACTTAATATTGATCGGAATTGCCGTCTGAACTCATTGTGGACAACAACGTTATCTGATTTCAGTGCTTTGGGGAAAAATCCTACAAATTTAGACTTTTTTTTTTAATAATTTAAAATACATACCTTTTAACTTGTATGATTTAGCAATACACGATGGATTTAAGACCCTTTGCAAGGTTATGTTTGCATGTGAGAACCATTCAGTTTTCAGCAATAATTTTTTAAAAAACATTAGGGGGGGGATTTCTTTTTCAAATTGGGGTGGAGAAGGCTGAATGTATACTAATATTCTCCATTTGATTAGTAGGAGATAATTCTTTACCCACCACAGATCTATTGTCTTGTTATTGCATGCTTTAAACTGAGATGGAATTACAAAATACAACATAATTTCAAAAATTATGCTGTATATTCTAGTAAAGCAGAATGGGAGAGGGTATTCAGCAAGACAAGAACTGCATTTAGAAGTTACTTCTTTCATAAAAATTTAGTAAATATATTAATAGCTAAATGATACATAATATTGCTTTAGACATTGTTGATAGAGAATTTCAAACTGAGGTGAAATCAGCCACATACAATCATTTAAAACAAATAAAATGTTAAGGTTTTTGTTTAATCGAACAATTTTTTTAAGCTTGTACATTTAGTATGAAATTGAAAGATTTTTAAGGCTGCCATCTAAAAATATATATATCAATAAATTTAACCAAGAAAAAGCTAGGTTTTGTGTATATATATTGCTTTTTCATTAAGATACCCAAGTACTGAAAATGATGATACCTAACATTGATCGGAATTGCCGTCTGAACTCATTGTGGATAACATGTATCTGATTTTAGTACTTCGGGAGAAAATCCTACAAGTTTAGGGTTTTATATTTTATAAAAATTTGTATAATCCTGAAAAAACTAGACTTAGTGGTATAAAAATAATGCTTTCGTATGAGGCCAAGTACTGATAATGATGATACTTAATATTGATCGGAATTGCCGTCTGAAGTCATTGTGGACAACAAAATGTATCTGATTTTAGTGCTTGGTACTATGTACTTTAGTGTTGTGTGGGAATTAATTTTTGTTCTTTTTAGGATTATTTTAAGTCTAAGCAAATGTAGCAATTAACTTTCTTCGTTTGGAAAGTGTTGAATAGAGCTGGAAACTCAAAGTTATTCAATGAATATTAAAACTTTGAATAAAGCTTTCTTTCTAGAAGTATATCTACACATACCTGAAAAGTTTTAGATTTTTTTTTTTTCCAATGTTTTAGAGCTTGCTTCCAGATTACAGAGAAGAATGTTTTTAATGAAATTAGCTATGTGCTACAGATCTTGTAAAGGTTATCTTGGCATGTTTGTGTAATTTTGACCAAAAGAAAAAATATTTCAGCTTGTTATAACAAATTACACATAAAATTTTAGTGTTTTTCTCAGTTTTAAATTTTTCCTAAATTTCTTTTTCTTTTTGTTCCACTAAATCAAGTTTACCGTGGAGTTCATTTTTTGTATGCTATGGTACTAATTTTAAACGTTTTCCTTGCTAGATTTTTGTTGTACAGTAAAAATTCTTATCTGTATTTTAGCATCAATTTTTTAAGATGTAATTTCAATGATGATGAAATTGTTGGCTGGTATTTAAGTATATTAAGAAGGATGTTGGTTTATCTAAATCCATACTATTTGTCAAAATTTTGGATAGTATTCCTCCCCATAGCAGAATACTTTTCAATGTTCTGCAACAGGCTTTCAGATAACCAAAAATGTTCTGCAGTAGATATATTTACTCTCCCATAATATTATTCCTATTGTGGTACATTTTCATCTTTACCAATATGTATAACTAAAAATATTTGTGTTAAAACCAAAGCATTAACATAGAATTTACCATCCTGTCAATTACTTTTGATGTAAGATATTTTGAGATATCACTACGATGATAAAAATGGGACTGACAATTTGGCACAAACATGAATGCAAGGGAAGTTTTTAGGATAGGCGGATCGCAAGCTATCTATCATACTGGTAGGGTGTAGGGAAGACAAAGAAATGACAACTCTCCCAAATGGTTATTGCCTGCCAATTTGGCAAGACACCGGAAATTCAAAATAAACCATAGTACTTTCAAATTTGTAGTTTCCTTTAAAAATATTTTGTCATAAATTTAATTTTTCTCACCGTTCTTATAAAGCTTGGAACTGCCACTTCAACTTGTACCCCCCCCCTCCCTTCCATGACTCTATTATATATATATATATATATATATATATATATATATTAAGGAAAAAAAGTTTTTCTGTGAGCTGCGATTGTTGTGCAGCAGAGCCAGTTGTTCTGTGATGTGCATTGCACTTTTTGGCACATTCTGCTTCGGGGTATTCCTTGATATTGCTAAATGTAAACTGTCCATATTAAAGTTCTACTTGTTTTAAGACAGATATTGATATTGCCAATTAATGTTTGATTACAGTGAGTGTTATTTTGCATTTTACTGCAAGAAAAAAAAAGTATGCAAACAATATCGTAATTTAACAGCAATTTATCTAAAAGTAAAATTTTATGTTTAAAAATATATTTTGCAGTAACATTTAAAAATAAATTTAAGAAAAATTATTCTACAAGAACAGAATGGAAGTTTGCATGGGGCACCTAGACATACCCAGTCACAATGTTACAATCTTTTAAGGTTGTTACATGTGGGAAGTCTTAAGCTAAAATAAAAGTCATTAGAGATAAAGTCAATAAAATTATATAAAAGTCAATAAATTAATAAAACCTATTCCTTAGTAATAGGTAATAAAATGATCTAGATTAAATATTACACGGTATAACAGTTACACTAAAACAGATATACTTACAATAATTTAAAAATGAAAATAGGGTACTACACTAGATGATTCCAAATATTTACAGTTAAGATTATGTTAGTAAAATACATGTTAACGACAGTAGTTAGGAAATTAAAAAAATTAAAACGATGCTGTAAATGGATCGATAAGTAGGAAGGCGTTATTGTGATATCATCTATCAGTGCAGAGCTGAAACATAAGTACTTAAGTTTGGGAAAAGTTATATGTGAAAATGATTAACAGGATCATGGTTATAATGAATATTGTGCCATATGAGATGCTTTTATTAAAGTTTATTATAGTTTTTTTTTAACTATTGACTCATTTTTATAAATTGGATGTGAATTCCCAATGGCATTGAACAATTGACAAAAAAATAAATAAATAAAATACAAAAATGAAAATGTCATTTTTTTTTTTCATTTGGTCTCTCGCTACTCATTACATCCCATATCTACAATTAAAAAGCATGGTGTCAATCGCTGGAGGACAAGGGCGTTGCGTAAATCTAGATGATCTAACTGAGACAGCCTTGTGCGACAATCAGCCGTATAGCTTAAAAAAGAACATAATAATTAAACAGATTTTTTTCATTGACAGTGGAATGTGGCTTTTAAAAGCATTGGTGTCAATTGCTGAGGGACATTGGCATTAGATAGATCTAGATGTTTTTAAAACTGAGACAGACCTAATTGGTAATTGACTGCAGACTTCAAGAAGATGATAGCTATGCATATACATATACTAGAACTAGCAACAGTATTTTGAATTCACCAGAAGTAGTAACCTTTTTCAAAACAGCTGCTCTCCACAAAGGGCACTACTGGACAGAGTACAGACTGCCAACTCTGACTTTAACCTGGCATTACTAGATTTTGACCATTTTTCACATTTCTAGGGCAAGTGTATGAATTACTGCATTTTCAAAAGGGAAAATGCTGAATGGTAGAGTTCCTTTCCATTCCAATATATGTATTCTTTATTTAAAAAGAGAAATAAAAATATTTTGAATATTAAAAGAAAAAACCATTTTCATTTCTTTTAATCTGTATTTTTCACTTAAGCTAAGTGATGGCCAAATAGTTAGGTTGTTGATCTTTGGTACTGCAATCCTGCTGCTGGCATGGATGTTCATAACCATTCAGAATTGGCTTTAAGCAGTAGGTCCTGGTCTCATTAGCCCTTGTAAGCAAAACAGTAGACCATAGTGCTCCAAACCAAACTGATCAAAGATAAAAACATTAAATTTTCTGTTTGCACTCTTTTTTGTGACAACAAAACTGAATTTCTTCTTGACTGTACTACATTGGGGTGGGCAGTGCCTGCAATCAAATTTTGCAGTAAGCTACAAGAAATGTAGTGCAGTCCTTGAAGGACGTCATGTTATTTATTTTAACAATTCTACTTAGTAATGCAAAATGTGAGCAGAATTTTAGTTCTGTCACAAAAATAGCTGCACATACAATGGAAAACTTGTATATTATGATAAAAGTTCATTACATTGATCAAATAGCAAAAGTTATTGCAGTTTTTGTGGTTGGCAGATCTGTTTTAAAACTACTTTCATGTCATAAAATATAACTGTTTAAAAAAAATAACCAGAGGGGGGGGGGAAATCTTGTAAGTTGGAGTCTGCCAACTAACTCAAATTTGAGAATGAATTTAATAAATCTAGTTTTTTATAAATTAGAAAAAATTTTACCAGTTAAATTTTTGTTGATCACATTTTGAAGAAGTTTTTACAATTTTGATGTTTAAATTTGAAATGGTTCTGTATTAATTAAATTGGAAGAATTTTATTGATTACATAAAATTAAAATATTTTAAAAACATCAGTTTTAATTTGTAAATACTGTTATGATGAATTTTAACATCATGTTTATAATAGTTAAGATACTTTTAAAAAATAAGATGAACTAGACTGTTTAAAATTTCCTCTAATTTTAAGAAATAGAGTTTATTAACTTGAAGAATCAGTAATTTTTAGGCAGATTGTATTTATTTGTTGGGTTTTGTAATATTGCCGCATAAAGAAATTTAGGCTTAGTGAAACGTAGCTAGTGAGCTCAGTGGCCGAATGGTCAGAGCAAGAGATCAAGACCCGAAGTTTCTGGGTTCGATGCTCGCCAAGGCGGGTTGATCGAAAGTGTGGATTTTAAATTTAAAAATGTCATTTATTGTTGCCTTATGTTCTCGAACATTCTAGATCTTTCTTTATTATGTAAATTAGTTATTTCTTGAATATTCTGTTTGGGTATAAAAGCTGATACCCACTAGCTATAGGCAACTTCCTGATCTTGTAAAGTTGCGAGTGGCTACTTAGCTTCAATAAATTCGTCTGATCATGACAATATAATAAATTGAATGAAACACGTTTATGTTGAATAGCAGCATTAAGATAGGTGTTTTTGTTTTTCAGATGAATCGTATCATCCGAAGTCAGTTCTTGAGAATGAGAGGCAAGGCATTAAAAAATCCAGCAAAACCCAAGCCCAAGAAGTTCAAGGGAAAGAAGACTGCCAAAAAAGCATAAGTTGTAATATACATTTTTAAATAATAAAAAAAAATGCTTTATTTTACAAGACTGTGGCTCTAATTATTAACAAGGGATGTAATCAGGAATTTAAAAAAAAATTTCATATTTAATGAAATGGGTTTTTTGCGTGCTTCAATTCAATCATGGATATGTAAATTTTTGTGGTTTGGTTTTTATTCATGAATCTAATATTTTCTTTAATTTGCTATGAATTATTGTATAATATACAAAACTCATTGCAAGCATATGTAATTTTTAGTACACAAAGATATATATATATATTTTTTTTTTACTGTGGAAGTTTTATGAAATATCCTCCATTATTCCAACTGTATTTCAGTTTTATCAGTTAACACATAAAATTTATGCTCGTTGATTTCAAAGTGAGCTTACTACTTTCATTATTACTGAATAGAAAAAGGTGTAAGTATACAAAAATGAACTTGTCATTTACTAAAGTTCGTCCATACTTTAAAATATCTGTCAATATTTTCAAACCTCTAACTTTCATAGCCTGCTGTGCTTATACAGGGTTCCTATGGTCCTTAATTTTAGCTTTCATTTTTAAAGGCCCTTAAAACTACTTAATTGAAATTGGAATGTGATCAGTTTCTCCATTGATGCAATCTGTTGCCACATTATTTCCTATCAGTTTATGCCATACTCTTTGGTTTTATAAGTTCAGAGTTGAACTTGTCCAAAACCAGTTCAAAGAACACCAGTACTTGTCAAAGAATATATAAAATATTTGTTAATGTTCATAACATTCTTTTACGTTTTCCAACCAAAAGTGTGGTATTAATAGTAAAGAAAATCCTCAAATGCATATATGTTTTAAGTGTATTACTGCAGTAATTCAAAAGTCCTTTCCTTGATATCCTTAAAAAATTATGAAAATACTTTTGATTTATTAGTACTTTTTATGGTCATAAAGCTAGAAAACTTATTGGACAAATAATCTTTTGCATACTGAAAAGGTTTAAAGTCAGCTGCCCTTTCCTGATAGCTAACAGTCATGCAGATTTTAATGAAACGAGGCATAGAGGGTGGACGGTTTGTAGATATTTCAGTTACTTATGGAAGTTAATTTCCTTGCATTGAATGTAATTGAAAAGTCTAAAACTTTCTTCTTTCTTTTGGTATAATCAGCTAGTATATACATACACACACACATATATAGGAGTCATTTTTAAACCCTCAGAAAGTATGGTTTATAATATTGTATTTTATTCACAATTTATTTTTAGTTTGATCACTCAGAAAGCTTTAGATGTACATTCCTCAAAATGAGTTTTTGTCAAATAGATTTATCTTATATTCATTTTTAAAAATTATACTTGAAGTATTGTGGGGCATTTACTGAACATGCCTTGTCTGGTTCATAATCATTAAAATATGTTCTTCGGGAAATAGGTTTATGTCGTGTTGTGTATTTCAAGTAGGTCCTTAGAAAATCCTTGATTTTCATTCTGGAAAAAGAGTGGGAACCTTGTTATAGTATAGTATATGCAATGAAGAGCATTGCTCCATTCAATTTCACTGCATTAATTACACAGGCCTGCGAAATTGAAATTTTTGAAAAATACAAGAGAAGTTTTTCCTTATTTTTAAGTTATTTGGTATGCTGATTTCGAAAATGACCTTCATTTTTTTTCATCACGTCAGAATTTTTGTAAAATTGATATACATATTACTGGCAGTGTCCTATATGGAAAAAATGCTCTCGAACTGTTTGCTTGTACTGACCGGCAACAGTAAGTTTTATCTATTCATGTGAGTTTATTTAATCTGTTTATGATGAGGAATATTAATTTTTAAACAATTAAAATTAAAAATGTATACATTTTGTATATAAAGAATGAAAACCATCGCAATCAGAACACATGAGCCGCACCAGGGGGAGACAAAAAGTTCCCTCGTTATTAAATATTTTACATTAATTTTATAAGAAAAACACTCCTAGAAAAACCCCCAAAAGACCTGTTTTTACGTTTTAGTAAGGTTTATACACAAAATAAATGTAAGTTTGAAATATATTTGAAACTCAATACGACACAAAGACATTTAAATTTAGTTACTTACATTTCTTTTTGGCGTTCTTCTTTTATGTTCAATCTTATCTTCATCCCTTGCTAACATCCAACAATAGTTGGCAAGCATATTCTTATTCCACCTACTTTGATATTTTCTCTTCACATCCTTGATGTCTTGGTGGAACCTTTCTCCCTGTTCTTCGCAGACGGATCCTAAATTTTCGGGGGAAAAGTCCAAATGCGATTGGAGGAAATGCAATTTTATATTCATGGAGCAACCCAACACTTGAAATTTGTCTAGCATGTTGCCAACAATTGTTTTAAATTTGGGATCTTTTTGATTGCCCAGAAATTTTCCCATAGCATCTTTGAAGGCAACCCAAGCTTCTCTTTCCTTTAATGTCATAGTTGTCTCAAATTTTTTATCCCTAATAAGTTTTCTGATGTCTGGTCCTACGAAGACTCCCTCTTTCAATTTGGCTTCAGATAATCCAGGAAACTTTTTGTACATATATTTAAAGCAATCACCATCTTTTGGAAGAACCTTAACAAACTGCTTCATAGCACTTAATTTTATGTGCAGGTTTTTTTTTTTAATCAACCAAGCTTTCTCAAATTACATTTTTGGTGCCTGGCACAAGATTCTGCCGTTTTGGCCAATCTTTTCTGACCCAATGTTGTGTTTTGTCACAGCTGTCCCACTCATAAATAAAACACAGAAATTTTGCATACCCGTGTTGTTGACCGAGAAGCATGTGCTGATTTTTAAATCACTGCAAATGATCCAGCCGTGGTTGTCATATTTTATTTTGTTGAGAATGAGAGCTAGGTTTTCATACCTTTCTTTTAAATGCACAGAGTGTCCAACTGGCAAAGACGCCCATTGGTTTCCTTGATGAAGTAGGACGGATTTAAGTCTCCTTTTTGACGAATCTATAAAAAGCCTCCATTCATCTTTATTGTAGGGAATCTTAAATTTTCTCATCAATCCAGAAACATCTGATCAATAAACAAGGTTCTCGCCTTCGTCAAAATACTGAATAAATTCCTTTTCACGTTTCCTGTACCAATAAAAAGTGGTTCCTTTGGCCAATTCTTTCAATCTGGAGCCTAATAATTGAGCTGCATCTTTAGAAAGGCCCAGATCACTAGTCAAATCATTAAGTTCAACCTGAGAGAAAAGCCCAGGGGAGTCGTCTTCAAAGGGGTTATATTCTATATCGGATTCTTTAACTTCGGGATGTTCAGAGTCAGAAGATTTGGAAGAAAAAACTGGTAATTCTGTCGGAGGCAAAGGCACTGGCACATCAGGTCCATAAGAAAAGGGGCGTATGGCCGAAGGAATGTTTGTAGGATACGATATTAGCTTGAAATATTTTCAATTATATCCACAGGTATGCAACAATAAAAGTAACAGTCATCAAAGTGGTTTTTTGGCTCCCTCCATTGGAATTCCAAATCGTAAGGCAGTCTTCTTTCCTTTGAACCATGAACTAAATCATTGACACACTGCACACAAACTTTATGAGGAGCCCAAGATTTGTCTTGGTCTCTAAGTTTCATACCAAAATATGCAAAATAAAGCCGTTTAACGTACCCTGTGATGTTCCTCTTGCGATTTTTAATGACACTATATTCGCTGCAAATGTAGCAAAAGTCATAAGGAATATTTTCATAGCTTCTCGAACTTGAAGCTATTTTCACAGAGTAAGTCCTGGTATTTACATGAGGACACTAATAAGGATTCAAGCATTGCTATAGGTTGACAGCGATTGCGATGGGAGGGGTGATGAAGAGGGACATTGTGCGTTCCCAGCCTCGCACGCTTCCAGGAATCTGTCTAATCGGCGATCTGGATCAACATTGAAGCTTTAAAAGCCCTAAAATACTAACTACGCTTTTGTAGTTTACCACAGAAGGGTATTTTGAGGGTTTTACCACAGTAAAATGTCAAAACACGAAGAAAAATATCAAAGCAAAATACGTGAGAAATATTCATAAAAAACCACATAAAATTGAATTTTTCAAAAAAATGTGACGTGATAGACATTTTCAATGATTCTTTTCAAAATCAGTACTAAAAAATATGTTAAGTTCTGTTGTCACATCCCTTGTATTTATTGCATCGTAGGCCTGTGTTATTAAAAGATCTAACATTTACTCAATTTAAGCTGCATAATGTAAAAAATTTTTTTTAAATAGCAAATCTATTTGTATTAAAAACAACATTAGAACCTTTTATATTGAAATACAAGTATAAACAGCTTATTAAACAAAGTGTGTTTCAGTTAGGAATTAAATTTCTTCACTGATAATGTGCAATAACAAATGATTATAATATTAAAAAAATGTTAAAACATTTTCGATATACAAGGAAATATTAACAAAATTGTTTTTTTAATCTCTTAAAATTTGAAAATTAATTATAAACAAAAGTGGGACATTTAGTATTTTGCTGTCAGATTTGGACCCTTCAGTAATGTGATCAATACTACTCAGATTTAAAATTCATAAATCCCCCTATTTTGTAATAACCAGAAAATTAATATTAGGAACTCAAAATGTTTGAGGGTGGGCATATGATGTATGCAGTACCTTTTGTATTGACTCGGCAAATTTTCTAGTATACACAAATTCCAGTAAAACAGACAGGTTACATTAAAAAAATAATTAAATATTCCATTTAAGTAATGATTGTTTAGCAATCAATGATACATGGCCATTGTTTTAAACAGGTGCTTGACAAAGAATTTCTAAACGAAGGCAAAATCAGTCAGATAAAATCCTTTAAAATATAAAATAGTATAATTTTATTTAAGTTGTAAAAAGGACAATTTCTGAGCACTTCTCTTCTAGGTCTTGTTTTATACATGTATCACATATATTTTTGTCAATGTAATTAATTTTTTTTGTGGGGGCGGGGGGGGGGGAGTTCTGGACTGATGTACAAGTTTATGGATTTTTGAAAGAAAAAACACTAACTTTTCAACTGTGCCTATTTATTTGATAAAACAAAATTTTGCTTCCTCCTGTTTCCACATAGTATTGCAGAGTGCCCTAAAAATAATCACATATTTCTGTTTTTCAATAAAAACTTATTTGCAAATCAAGACAACAGGGACCATGTTTAGAACAAACATTTGATTATAATATTTTCCCTTAACATCAGATTTACGGACCAAGCCAATTTGACTCAATAAAAAGTTGATCACTATATATATATATATATATATATATAACTTTAACACATTATATGTGGGCTTGGCAAATGCGGTAATATGCACGTAGCGGGGGGATACCAAGAAAAAATAGTGGTGATCTCCCTTTTACGCCGATAACACACACTGCACAAAAGGGAGATTACTCGCTCCCGCAGATAACGATTGGCACGCTAAGTGGGTAATCATCCATTCCCACATGTAATGTGTTAATATCACTTTTCAAAAACGTACGTTGGTTTTTAGTTAAGTAATAAAATATATGTACATTCATTCCTCTTCCCCGCAGACCCCTTCATTTCGCATTAATCAATGCTGTATACCTATTTTCACGGTTGTGAACCAATTTGACTCATAGAATGTATATGAAAATATAGTATAAAGTAAATATAGAGAAGAAGTCGAGAACACTTCCATTCCAATGACAGAAATTCATGCTACTGACACATGGAAGAATTGTCGAGTTCGACAATCATGCAAAAGAAACAGATGTAGAAACCTTTGTGCTCAATGGAATAGACATGTTTGCAGAAAATGGGTTTCAAAAACAGATTTTATATGTGAAAAATGTTTTCCATGAATTTTTTGGATAATTAAACATTTTATTTAAATTAATTTGGAACTATTTTCTTTGCCAAAAACTTTCATTTTCTTGTATGAGTCCAATGGGCTCACTTCAGTAAAAATAGGTATACCATCAACATTCTTAAATCTAGTGTTAAGAAAGCAAAATTTACAACAGTAAATGTGGTAGTAAAGAAGCTACCTGAAAGATGTAATATTGTTAACAACTTTGCTTAACGCCACTGTCATTCTTTCTCTCATTCTTTTACTATCCTCATTTCTTGGTAATGGTACAAAATTAACCATTTATAGAAATTAAATAGTATGCAATTTGGCTTTCTTTTTTACAAGTAAGATACTCAAAGGTGTTACATTGATCGATAAATATAAGTTTTTACAGAATTTTGGGGTTGCTGGTCTGTATACAATCACTCTTTGAAAACTATTTTGCATTAATGAAAAACCCTATTATTTCTCTTTATCAGCAAAATTAACTGATAAATATTTGGAATGTCATTTGCAATAGTTAGAAGTCAATATATAGAAATTACGAATATTGGAAGTAAGGAGTGTTTACACTATGGCGGTATTAACACACTGATTAATTATCTTATTTTTAATTATTCAAAAGATAATTTCCAATGGTATTCAGTTAAAGCTGGAAGTGTCTCTGCCAAAGAGCAACGTTTTGAGCCAATCTACTGGTACTTGCATTCTTAATCTCCAAGATCCGAGTTGAGTGAGATATGCTGATCGCCAAAGGAACCAAGAAGGGAAACCTGAAAGGAAATTTACTATATTACAGTACAGCATGAGAAGATTGCTTACTTTTTCTTTTCTTCGATTATTACTGCATGAAATTTGCATACTGTATAAATCAGTTCCTGCATGAAATTCTTGTATTCTTCCATTTTTGTTAAATCTTTTTATTGCATGTGGAATTCTCTTATTTCTTTCCTTTCTAACTCTGATTGCTTATGTTATCCTAATAAGAATAAAATGATAAAATTAAAACTTTTGTTGCTAATTCAAGAAAAAAAAAGTCAACTCTTGTTAAACAATAACATATTCTAAAAAAATTATTTTGTAAGTAATTTTCTATTAGAATTTTTGAAGTATTTACTTAACTAGTTTATATCTACATTTCTGCATAATTTTTTTAAATATAGCTATCAACCTTCTTTTTAAAAATCCTTCATTGACTTCAAAATTATAATTTTTTTAAAAAAATTATTTTATTGTGATAAGGTTTGGTTTGGAGCGCTACACTCTACTGTTTTGCACACAGAGCTAATTGAGACTATTGTGATAAGGAGATTTCAGTTTGCACAAGGAAATTTAGATAAACTGCATAATTTTTCCAAGCTGGGGGGAAAAAACGGAATATTTTCTCTTATAATGGAGAGGTACATCCACATTTAAAAAGAAAATGGCTGGAAAAGCTATTAGACTATTGGGAAAATATAGTTCTAAGAAAAACTTTTACATCATATTTGGTTTAGATGCATCAATATGTTTAACCTGTATTAATTTAAAAAATTTTTATTCAGTATTTTTTTAAATTATACTTTTTTATTAATATATATATATATATATATATATATATATTCACCCACTTTCTCTTTCTTCCTATTTTAAATAAAAATTTTCATCTGCCATGTGCACCCCTCTTCCTTGACATTTAAGATTTTCAGCCATAAATTTATTGCAACAAAAACTTTTGGTAGATCTAGATTGAGATGGACCGACTGTATGGTGGAAGATTTCAAGCAGTCGTACCACTGGTTGCTAAGTGGAGATTGAAAAGAAGAAAGATTTTTTGGCCCACCAGAGGTTCTAGTGCCAAAAGAAAAAGCTTGTTCAACTGGCATAAATTCTTTAGCTGGTGGTTTTCAGGAATTATATATATTGTAAGATGTTTTGTTCATTAAAATAAGTATTACTGTAATTTCGCACGTATAGTCTGCAGACTATCTGTGTTTAAAAAGCAAATTTTTTCACCCGCGGACTGTCTGCTGATTGTTCATTGCTCAAATCATCAAAATCAGAAGAAGGGGGGGGGGAAACAAGTCATTCAAACGGCAGATGATCAAATGAAAACAAAAGTACCACTCACAAGCCTTCAAGAAAATGTATCGTAATAAAGCATGAAAAAAAATACAATCCATACAGCATATGGAATCAGTAATAGGAAGTAGAGCAATCTTAAATTGTGTCCTGGTGTACGGGAAAATATGGATAGTCACTATTTACAGCTCCGATTGACAACACCAAGTGGATAGGTTTAAGTTCGAAGGTTGAGGGTCGAAAATCATTTCACCACGAGGGTCACTTTTAACAGTGTTTTCAAAGTTTCGATTTGTGGTAACATTGGTCATTTATTATGTCCTTAAAACATTGTCGCAGTTTTGCTGCTGATTTCAAACTGAAAATCATTCAGAAGGTCAACATTAAAGTCAATGAGAAAGCATAAAAGAAATTGGCGTAAGCAAAATGAAACGTTAAAAATATGAGAAGAAAATGATCCAATCGTCATGGAGAAATACAAAGGCCTGCATTAGAAGACTATTTAAATAGTTGGGTCCTCAAACAGAGAAATGCAGGCCACTCTGTTTCTTTCGTTAAAACTTGTCTCCGAGGCTATGGCAGAAGAAATTACTTCAAATTTTAAAAGGTGGAATTAATGGAGTTTAATCCAGACTTTTCGGCACTTTACTGTACTTAGGTTTTTATTCTTAAAATGATTAAATATTGTCACACTAAAATACACATATTTTTGCGTGTATAGTCCGCAGGCTTGCAATTCCGTCACTTTTCTCACCTTTAGTCACATTTTTTACAATTGATCACTCTTTTAAGTAAACAGTCACTTTTTTTCATGGTGTATCACAGCAAAAGTCTGTTGTTGAAAAAGAAAAATCTGATTTAATAACAAAATATTTTAATAAAAAACCAAAAATGGGATTCTCTAATCTTATTTTTCTTATTAAAATGTAATGAGTCATAGGGTTTCCAGAATTGAGTGATTTTAAAAAGTCGTTAAGAAGTTCTGAAATCTACATTTAATACATTAAAGTAATTTACGTCAAAGCACACATTTCTCTTTTTCTTTAGATACTCTAATCTAGCTATGTACATATTTCAAAACATCATTAATATATGCAGAAAATTGTGATTATAAAATTAATGTATTTTATGTATTCAAATCTAATTTATAGATTTTCTTGAATAAAAAGCAATGTTGAATTGTGTTAAACAAAATTTTTAACCTTTTTTGTATTTGACGCTAAAATCATGTCTTGCATGGATCATTTGATTTAGAGTTAAAATAAATAGAAAAATCTTAATAATAGCGTCTGTAATCAAGAGGAGAAAAAAAAAATTTTTTTTTAAATTTTTATTTTTTAAATGTTTAGTCACTTTTTAGTCACTTATTCTGTATTATTTGTCACTTTTTTCACCTTTTTGAAAGTACCTGAGCAGTTGCGAGCCTGAGTCCGCAGATTATCTAGTGGTGGAGACTATCTGATGATATATGAAATTTTTTATTTAAAAAATTGTGACTGCAGACTATATGCAGGAAATTAGGGTATTATATGTAATGCTACATAGTCTACTTCATCTTGGAATGAGGTTTTGCATATTTAACCAGCAATTTTGACTTGATTTTTTTTGACAAACTTTACTGAAATATAACTGATTAAAAAAAATTTTTGACTTTTTTCATGATGTGAAAAAATTCCTGATACTTCCAAAACTGTCCAATGATAAATGCTCTTTAAAGTTGAATTCTCTAAGTGGTTAGTAAAGCGTACCTTGTACTTTGATTTCTTTTAAATCTGTGAGTGCTTTATAGTCTCCAATATAAGCCAACATTCCTTTGGACTGGAACTGAAAAGGCTTCACATCCTGTCCTTTTATCACACAATTTAATGATTTTGCCAAATAACGGCCTTGTCTTTCTGCCACCTGAAAAGAAATTTATTGCAGATATGAAGTAACTGAGTCAACAAAGGCATCCATCTCCTAATTCACGCAAATTCTCCCTAACCAGAGAATTGCGTGTTCAAGGCTCAAGATGGCCACAGTGAGCTGCCATCTTCAATAATAGGCATGTATGATAAGTGAGTGATTGCTATGTCCTCCAAGTACCCAAAAGATACCTCTAAGGTCTTCTGCTTTGAAATGACAAGGATGCACTTTGTGAGAGTAATGTTGGCCACTTATAGGGTGCTCTTTAACAGGGTTCCCACAGTCCTAAAGAACTCCTTAAAAACACCTTAATTTTAGCTTTCATTTTTAAGGGCCTTTAAAACTACTTAATTTTTGTCAAAGGTTCTTAAAAACTCCTCAATTTTTTAAATTGGAATATAATTTCTCCATCAACGAGATCTGCCATCGTCATGTGATTTCCTATTAGTTTTCTTATATGACAGCTTTTTCTTAGTTACTTATTTGATAAATAAATAATCTTTCGTATACTTAAAAGGTTTAAAGTATAAAGTCAGCTGCCCTTTCCTAACTGCTAACATTCATGCAGATTTTAATTAAATGAAGCATGGAGGATAGGGATTTGTAGATATTGTTACTTTGGAAGTTTAATTTTCCTTGCATTCGATATAATAAAAAAGTCTAAAACTAAAAACTTTCTTCTTTCTTAGGCAACGCCGGGTATAACCAGCTAGTATATACATATATAGATATATATATAAATAACTCATATATATATATATATATATATATATATGATTGATTATTAAACACTCAGAAAGTACTGTTTATTATATTGTTTTTATTCACAATTTATTTTTAGTTTGATCACTCAAAAAACTTCAGGTGTACATATTTCAAAATTAGTTTTTGTCAATTATATTGATTTTTAGGTATTTTTAAAAACATAATTCTGAAATATTGTAGAGAATTTATCGAACATGCCTTGTCTAGTTCACAATCATTAAAATATGTTCCTCAGAAAATAGGGTGTATGTCGTTATGTTGTGTATTTCAAATAAGTCTTTATAAAAAGTTACTTTGGTCTTTAGAAAATCCTTAATTTTTGTTCGGGAAAAAGAACGGGAATCCTGTTTAATAAATTGACCAACAAATATCTGCAGCTCAACAGTGACAAAAGCTTTAGGAGCAAGTGGAAATAATAACAATTTTATGTTACAGAAATAAGCTGTCTAAAGAGGGTTATTTTAAGGTAAACACTCAAAAAGTATTTCAAATAATAATAATAAAGCAGTGGGTTTATTATTATTACTTCTAATGTAGGGGCACTTGTTCATAATAGCATTCGTACCTAGCAAGCCACTGGTATTTTTTGGACAATTTATTTTAAGAGCCCCACTAATTTATATACATGGCCAATATTATTTCCTATGGTAGGACGACACAACAAAGTAGGTCCTATAATTTAAAAGTAGTAACCAATCAAAAGACCCCACCCCCCACCCTGAAGGTATCATTAGAGAGAAGTTGAAGAACATTGAGACTACAAATCAATTTTATGTTCTCCAGTGGCCTTTAAATGAACATGGTAGATCTTTGGCCAGCTTAAGCCTCTAAACCTTCTGGTTACAGGATCAATGCCTTGGCTGACTGAGCTACCGAGGCTAAAACAGTAAGTTTAGACCATTAACTATTACAGTAAAAAACACAAAGATAGAATACAGTTGTAATGGTTGCATGAAATTTGACATCAGTCAAGTAAGAACTACCTGAGCTGTACAAGGAAGTGGCCATGATTGAATTTCAGAACAGTCTCCAATCGCATAAACATTTCTTGATGGATCTTCCAAAATCCTCAAAAAGTTGTCTGTTAAAATCTAGAAGGAAAGGGTCGCATTTGGTTAGTTTCAAAAGTAAATTGGACAAAATCCATGATTAAAATATAGAATCAAACTTGCCAACTCTGTAAGTCCAAAAACTAGTAATAACTTATCATGTCTATCGATCAGTATAACCACCTTACACCATACTAATAAAAATAACTGTATGACAGAAATCCAAATTATATAATATTCAACTGCCATATAGGGTTCATTTTGTACCACATTCAAGAAATCAAAATACGAAATCTATGAAAAAATCAATAAAAAGTTATTAAACAATGAAAATGACATTACACAAAGAAAAGTTATTTAGAATATTTATAATTATTTCTTTCATTCTACATTTACTGTAGCATAATTTGCTTTCTTTAAAAATTTAGAATAGAATCTTTGCTCTAAACTTAGTCCCTGTTGCCTTGATTTACAAAATACGTTTTCAATTGTTTCATTTGTTACTACTGAATGAAAATGTGTAATTATTTTTGTGACAGACCTAAACACTCTGCATTACTATGTGGAATTGTTAAATTAATTACATGAGTTTTTATATTGAAAATATCCATCAATGTGCTTTATTTGTCCAATCAAATCCCATGAGCATTTACCCCAGAAACTGATGGATAATGGTTAAAAAATCTGATATTTCCAAGTTAAACCCAGAAAGTCGGCAGGTCTGTAGAAGAGTTAACAGTTCAATATTAAATGTTTACAGGGTAGCATTGCTAAAATGAAAAAAAAATGTTAATAAATCTTACCTGTCCTTTATTATTTTTGGGTACAGAAAAGGATTTAGTAAATTTCTGTGGGCTTAACCCAGTGCTCCACACAACTAGACCACACAAAATTTCTGTTCCATCTTCTAAAATAATGCTGTTTTCCTTTACCTCTATATTACAAAAGATAAACAGAATTTATTCTTTATCAAGCAATCTGACAATTAAAATAAAATTAGGATGCATTGATGTCAAAATAGGATGTGTTTTCATAGTATACTCTTTAAGGGGTCGTCTTTGAGGTTTTACACAAAATCTCTACATTAATTTGCAGGTTTAGTTTACTTTATCTATATACATTATATATATATATACAGTAGAACCTCAGTATAACAACCCCCTGTGGGACCATAGGGTCATTGTAACGAATTGAAAAAATAATAATAGAAAAATTGAGCAGAGAAACGATGCAGCAGTACATACTTAGAGAACACTTCTATTTATTTGTATTTCCATTACTGAATTTTTGAAAAAAAGTCTTTGATGGACGCCCGTTTCAAGTTCATTTGGGAATTTTTCATTATCACTGATTCCATATCCTTTAGATTTTGAAAGAAATCTTCAGAATTAAATTGTCCTTCAAAATATGGATTGCATGGAAGGCTTCTTTTTCATTCACTTTTTCAAAAGCTTGAACAATTTCTTCTCCGTTGTCGGAATTGCTCCAAGTCGAAGATTTCTTCATTTCCGGCAATACGGGCATCAAAATCGTCCTCATTCAAAATTTCTTCTCAGCATTCTTTGTCTACCGCAACAAACTCATCAAAAGGTAATTGAAGATCCGGAAATTTGACAATGAGGATCTGGGTCATTTCATTAGTGTCTGGAGTGTCATCTACAGGAGCACCGGGCGATAAGGGTTCCAGCAACGGTTGGAATTCAGCTGACTGATTTCCTAACTCTTTCTGAAATTCTTATTTCATACAAGTTTCTTGAAGTTGCACTACAGTACAATAATTTTGAAATAGCCCATTTGCTCATGAATTCTGCGGACCAAAAATTGGCGGTCGCTCTAATAAAGAATAATACACTTGAGGTCGTTGTAATGATTCAAAATGAACATTTTTCCTATGGTAAAATAATTGGGACTTTTTAAGAAGGACGTTCTAATGAAGGGGTCGTTGTATCGTGGGGTCATTAAAAAGAGGTTCTACTGTATATATACTTACACAAAAGCGTCCTTGAAAGTACAAGTTTAAAGCATCCATTAATAACACACAAATCCTTCAAACGTTGCTCTTCTATTAGTATAAAAACAAGATTTTTACTTATACAACTGTGATTTAAGCATAGAATATATTTTTTCATCTTAAGAAATCCATTCATCTTGTTTTTAAAATTCTTCATTTACTTTTTCCTCTACAACAACACATATAAAATAACTTTTTTTCCTAAATGATGTTATCAAAAGAAAAATCAGATTTAATAAAATGTGGATGCTTTGAGTGTAATAGGCAAGAAGTTAATCAAGTCAAGATGCATTAAAGAAAGCAGGTAAATATATATGACTATAATCGTAAATTTATTTTTAATTATCGCACATCTGCAAAACTTGATACAATTTATATTAAAAGCCAGGATATACTATTATTATGGTATAAAAAGATCTAAAATTTTATCGATGAAGTTAAATATGTCAAAAACTAAATACATTTGTCATATTATTTATGTATATAAAGTAGTTAATAAATAAAACCAATTTGTAATTTTATAATAGAACACAAGAATTTTATGATTTAATTCAAACAAATCAGAATTTCGAAATTCTATTTCCAAATATTTTAATAATGTTTTTAAAAAGTATAAAAAAACTGTTATTCTATCTTAGTTGTATTTAATTATTTTAAATATATATTTTGCAAAGAATGATTAATTTATTCAATAAACTCTGTAGAAACACCAGAAATATTGATCATAAATATGTATAAAAAATTTGTAAATTTTTCAATACCATTATTGTTAAAAAATATATAAAAGCAACAATTATGTTGCATTCTAAATAAGATTATATATTTGTTCCAAGCTATAGAATTATTTCTCAAACGTAGTAAGCTTTCTTGTATTCGACTTGGTATTATTAATTTTTATTTTTTGATTTCATGCATTTTGATACTTTATGAAAATATTCAGTAAAATATTATCTATAATTTTGTAATTTTACACAACAGCATATACTACTTTCCTTTGATTTCTAGGCTATTAAAAATTCTTCTTCAAAACATATACTTAAGAGTCTGAAAAATTTTTAAGCAGTAAAACAAATATTGACAAATAAAATACTGTCTAAAATATTTATTTTTACAAGCAAACTGCCTTTAAGAATTCGATCTTTTATAAGAATTTTAATTTTGGTACTTTGACCAAGCAAATAGTAATCACTTGTAGAATCCCTGTCAAAGTTTAGTGGAACCCAGGTTGAAGACCTCTGCTCTAAACTTAAGTTAAATTTGCAGATGATTCAATCCCAGTTAATGCATTACATTGCTCACAAAATATAACATAAGGATTAATTGAGACTCCATTAAAAGATTTACCCACAACAGTAGATTTCAGTAGATTAAAATTAGGCCTCTCTTTCAGTTTCTTTTCTGCATATTTCCGAAGTTTGTTATCAAAGCTTCCGAGTATATTGGCTGCTTCAACTAATGTCACTTTGAATAAGTTCTCTCGCTGTTTATAAAGTCTCCTTACATCCTAAGGAAGAAATAAAGATTGTTTGCGATAGATACAGACATTTATAAAATGAAATTAATATATACTGAAATAAATTAAACCGAGATTTTCCTAGATATTCAAAATTATTTATATAACTCGCATTGTTTGAATTAAAACTAACAATTATGTTTAACTGATTCTGAATGAAGCTTTTTATAATTTTTTATTTGTGTGGTTCATAGCCACAGTGAACCAAGTCTATTTTTTTCTTTTACAAAATAAAATTGTTTTTCAGGGTTAATGCAGTGTTATACAAATGCACTTATATTTAAATATATCCTAAAATGAATTTGAATTTCCAGCAATTAAGATTCAAGCACTTCAAGACTCAATTTCTTAAATTTTTCCAAACAGACTTAGTTTATACATATACCCTAATTTGCTGCGTATAATCCACAGATTATATGTTAAAAAACTTTAAATTTTCTTTCAATGTGTATTATATGCCATCACGTATTATCTGCTGCTAAAAATTATTTTATAATAAAATTTACAAATATTTTTCCTTAAGAACAATAAATGGCAGCACCTGCTCATATTTACAGGGTTGTTTTTTTTCCTTTTCTTTAATCAAGAAAAGATCATTTTCAGTCAAGAACACAGCTGATAAAAGCCTAATTAAATTAATAATTTTCCATTTTGTTTATTTCTATCAAAAAAATAACACTTGTATAATCTGAAATGGTGGCACTTTGCTGCATTCTCCATATGTTTTTTCACTTTAATAGATACAATTTATTTATATCATTCTTTCGGTACTAATTAGTGTAATTTTTTAGAATATATTCTTAATGTTGTTAAGTATAAAATTCTTTAAGTTTATCCAAATTTTCACTTTGTTAAATTATTTTTTTTAATTTAATGAAAATGTTATTTTTAAGAAAGGAGCTTAAATTAAAACTTTTTTAACACTAGAACACTTTTTTCCCCATGCCTGTCATTTCCTTGAATCACATGAAATTTCAGTGGAAATTTAATCTGTGGATTATATGCTGCTACAGGTTATACGATATTTTTCTCTGAAAATATGATGAAATTTGTACTTGCAGATTATGCGCAGGAAATTAGGGTATATATATATAAAAATATATGTATCCTTACATATATATGTGTGTATGTAGGGTAAGTCAGCATCTAGGACATGAATATGAATTACTTTAATTTTTTAGCTTAAACATTCAATGACATGAAGCTACTTATACAATTACCCTTAGATGAATATTTAACTAATGAACTAAAAGATTAGCAGACTGACACTCCTAGTACTCTCATTGGTTAAAGCTTGCAGATAATCTTCTTGTTAGACCCTTGTTACTTCATATTTCCCCTTCCTCTGGATTTTGCTCATCACTTTGCTTTCCTGTCTCGAAAACATTCACAACTTCTATTGTTTCATCAACTCTTTCATGTGCTACATAAATACGCAAATACACATACACACACACACATATATATATACAAATATAAATATACATATACAGTCAGTACTGGCTATATGGTCACCCGCTTATAGGGTCAGTTTTCTAAAGTCCCATCTAATAGGGAACATGTGTTAAATCTCATCACTTATATAGTCATTTTCTTTTTCTTGTTATCGGCTATATGGTCATTTTCATGTTTTCAACGAGTTTGTTTTTCTTCTTTTCATTTTTTTTAAGTCAATGCGAAATTTGAGAGGACCTTAATTCAAGCCTTTATTTTCCTCTCTTTCCCCCTTTCTTGTTTGTGTAGACTCATCATCGGAGTTTTCTACCTCTCTCAGTCCTCGTCCCCTCTGATAACAAGTAGACATCTGTCTGTTAATTGGTTGAAGTTATCTCTCTCATCACCTCAGGTGTTTTTTTACTAAATCCAAAGCAACAGATGATCATTTAAAAGCTATTAGAAAAAGTTGGGTTAACAACCAACAAAAGGAAGCAAACTTATATATCTGATTATTTTTAAATACATGGAACATGAATGTACTTATGTACGTGTGCTGTACTTTGATTAGTAAGGTAAGCTAATAATAAATTATCCCCCCCCCCCAAAAAAAAAAAAAATTGCATATTTTTAATATAGTTTTACTTCTTGAATTAAATTTTAAAAATGTTCTTAAAAGTATAATTATTTGTTTATGAGTACTACATTCTGATAGGTGAATAGAATTCTATCACAATTCAATAGAGTTGTATTGTTCTGCATATAGGGTCACCCCGCTTATAGGGTCTGATTTTTCTGGACCGCTGAGCTGACCCTATAACCAATACAGACTGTATATACTATAACTACTGTGAAATGAAAAATGAAAATTTTGAAAACCATTGAGAAAGTAATATTTAACATTCAAGATTCCAATATTGTGAATACAAAGATTTGGTTCTTTAGTCTATAAAATTCAAATGAGTTTTAAAATTTAATATAATTTTCTTCTTGGTTTTCAAATACTTTATTTCAGATGAAAATTTAAAACAATACCTTAAGAAAATTTTTATTATTATTATTGATAAATTAACAACACAAAAGTCAAATATTTATAACCAATAAAATAATTTAATATTGTCTGTATTATAGTTTATGCAAAAGTTGTGGCTTCCTAAAATTCTCACATTCATCATAATTTCAAGGTATTATTTTATGACAATTATAATACTTTTCATAAATTAATAAAGGTTTTATTAAAAATTATCATTCAATTATCAAGCATTTCCCCATTAAAATTTTACAATAAAAAACTATCTATATATCGACAGTTGAACCATGCTATAGTTGGGTGCAGAGCCCCAAACAAAGAGTTCACTAGAATTGAATGCTGGAGTAAATATTTATGCTAAATGGGTTATATCATACTATTAGAAATGAATTTTTAATCTGAAGTATTATACTCTTTTTTTTTTTTTTTACAAAAATATTTATGAAAAATTAAAATATAAACCAGTAAAGGATTAAGAGAGGACCCTTTTTAGTTAATTCCTCTAATAGCACTTTAACCGGAATGCCCTTATGACTGGGTTACTAGCTGACCTTGTTACATAAAGCAAGGTCACAAAGAACCTCATTGCAGAAGTGACACTATGCCTCAATAAGGTTACAAGGACAGCTTAACTGTCTGAGCAGATATGGGAAGACGACCAACCATTAGGTGACTTAACTCTGTAGAAGAGAGACTGTAAGAGCATTGAATCAGATAGGGCTAAATGACAGAGACTAAATTGGATAATCTTGGCCTCTAAAGAGCAATAGTGCCTCATTCAGTTTGGACCAGTAAAATATTCACTACAGCAAAATTCAACTGTGTATATATATATATATATATATATATATATATATATATATATATAATATTCATTAAGATTGTAAAAAGAAACCTTTATTTTAAAGTCATACAACTCTGCACCAAACTCAATGCCAGTAGGTCCACCACCAACAATAACTGTATGGAGCAGACGTCTGCTTTCTTCATGCGTCAAAGACGGAGACAACGCTCTCTCACAGTTATTAAGAATAGTTTTACGAATCTTTTGAGCATCTGATATTTCCTTAAATTTGAAAGAAATATAAATATATATATATTCATACATTAAAAAAATTATACATGTATACTCAAGAGCCAATACATTATGACCACCCCTACATTTTGCAATGAACTCCCCTGCATGGCATGGAAGGCACAGGATCAAGTGGAAGAGGTATTTAACTGCTGCTGGAGAGTCTGAAGAATCATTCTTTCACTTATTACTGTGTGTGATGGGAAAGGCTGCGGATCTAAGCGATTTTGATAGAGGGCAGATTGTAATGGTTTGAAAGCTCGGAACAAGTATTTCCGAAACTGCACGACTCATGGGTTGTTCACGATCTACAATTGTTAGTACTTATACTAAGTGGATGAATGATGGTGAAACCAGCAGTAGACGACAGGGTGTTGGACGTCCACACGCTATCAAAGAAAAAAGTCATGGGAGACTGTCTCGCATGGTGAAGCAAAACCGGCGCCAGACAATGGCTCAGCTGACAACCCAATACAATGCAGGGCCCAGTAGAATAGTATCAGAGCACACTCTTTAACGGACACTTTTGGATATGGGGCTATGCAGCAAACGTTCCCCTCTTATATCTTTGCTGACCAATCGCCATCGCCAACTGCACCTACGCTGGGCACAAGAACATCGAGACTGGTCCATGGATCAGTGAGAGGGAGTTGCCTGTTCAGATAAATCACCGTTTGTCATTCATCACGCCGATGGTCATGTCAGGATACCAAGGACTTGTGGCAACCATGCCAAGGCAAGTTGAAGCTGTGTTACACGCCAAAGGTGGGCCAACTCGTTATTGACAGAAGGTCATAATGTTTTGGCTCTTGAGAGTATATTCAGAATTAAATATATACTATATGTAAATAATTTTCCATACATATCTAAAAAAAAGGTAGATACAGTCTACCAAAAGACTTGCCAAATCACCAAATGTATTTAAAAATTCTAGCTTTATTTATTTATTTTTTTTTTTAAAGAGAGAGAGAAAATTTTCATTGATTTAGTTTGTTAAATCTATCTCAAAAAAAAAAAAAAACTGATATTTTATGAATAGTTATTGAGATGTTTAAATTCTAAATTTCATACGGTTCTGTATTAGTTAAACTGAAGAATTTTATTGATTACATAAATTAAAAACCTATGGATAGAGAAATATTTTTAATATAGGCATTACAAGATTTTTATTAAACCTATTAAAATTTGCAACACACCATTTATTTATTTTTTAATTCAAGCTAGGTTTTTTTTTAAACTAATCTTTTTTTTAAATATGTTTTATTTTACTGAATTATTTTACACTTTATTAAAAGATTCAAAATTCCTCATATGATGAAGAAATTAGAAGTTTGAAATGAATATTTCTAGTCAACCATCAATGACATATTTACATGTGGGGGGTTCTGAACCCTCCTTGAAATATTTACAATTCCTGTATTGCAAGATTTTTTATACGTATTAAAATTTCTGCACATTACTAATTTCTACTGCAAGTGTTAAAAGATCGTTTTCAGCGATAAAAACAGTAAACTTATTTCTCTGAAATAGAATTGGTCACAAGACGAATTGAACATTACTCTTGGTGCATGACTAGAAATGCAGATGAAGATTTGAACAAGTTTGCTTTAAAAGAATTAATTTACTACTATGAAAAGCTAATTTATAAATGACTAACCATGCTATTCTGTTTTCAAATTTTGTTACCATACAAGGCATGTTATATTGTAAAAGAAAAATATAGAATGATATATCATAATTTCTTTCTTTTTTTTTTCTAGTTATTCATAAAATTACTTTTATTTAAATTCATCTGGAAAATAGCATATTATAAATTAAATAGGCTCCAGTATATATCAGACAAATTTAAACCGTGTCAAAACTAAGAGCATAAACTAAAAGCACATGGTGGCTGCAAATATAATTTTAAACGTACAATGGAATGATATAAAATACTGCAGATCCATTTTAAAATGTATTTATGTAAGAGAAAGTATGGATGTATGTGCTTTGTATGTTTGTGTGTGTAATGAATGTATACATTTTTTTATGAGAAAGTTCACTTTACTTTGGATTAACACTTGGACCTTCTCAAAAAAAAATTCTGGTTATGTCAGTGGTTTGATGAAAATCTTTTAAATACATTTTTGGTTTGATTTGTTTACACAGCTACAGTTTGCTACACAAGCAGATAAATTCCCTTTAATTTTAATAAAATTAAAATTAAAGTTTTATTATATAACTAGCAAACAAAGTTTTAAGAAGAGCTCTTTTTATTATAATTAAATACAGTCTCTTCATTGATAAACATTTCATTGTAATGTACAAATGAACCAAGAATTAAATTTAAAATGAGTTCTTACATAAAAATGCTATGATTTGCGTCACATAGAAATGAAAGTTAATCTTTTATATCTCAATTTCCAGGTCAAATCGAATGGATACTACACAGATGATGTTTAAATAATATAAAATAAGAAATGAATAAATGAAATATTTAAAGGAATGACGTCGTAATAATAGAAAAATATCATTTCATCTATTTATTATGGGATAAATTGAAAATTTTAATCTCCTGCTTTTAACTGTGGAAAACTGCACTTAAAACACTTATATGAGATTAACGGAAGGACGTCACATTGTTAGAAACATTGCTTCTTTCACTTAGTTATGATGCGATAAATTAAAAAGTTAATTGTTTGCATTTAACTGGGGAAAATAATGCTTGGAATAACGACGTGAAATGCTCAAAAATGAGGGAAGGAATGGATTTCAAATGTTAAAAATGTGCAGAAACTTTCCTAGGGATATACTTAATAGTTTCCTAAATTTTCACAGCGATTGGATGTATGGTTTTTGAGTCTATCGAGTCAGACAGACAGACACAAATTTGTTTTTATATATATAGATATATGCATGTTTATTAATGTATGTATATAATTTGTACATAATGAGTACAATTTTATATATTATACAGATTACATTCATCAGGTTTATATCACAGAAGTTATTAAATGACTTATGAACATTTCACACTGTGTAACCTGGTATATAGCCCTTCGTGTACAATATTAAGCCTGGCAATCATCAAGAGGTAAAGACAAAAATAAAAAAGTAAAACAAAAAAAGCAATCCTACTTTTAAGAAAAATGCATATTTATCGACTCCGGGCACTCCAAAGGTATTATTCAAGCAACCTACGCCAATAACTAATTTGTCAAATGGCAAATGAAACACTGAATTAGAAAAAATGCTCTTACATATAACAATTTGATTTTTTAAATCCAATTCCTCTGCTGTAGCTTGGATATAGTCTTGGGGGTCTTTAAAGCCGATGTTTCGCACCGGTTCTGTTATAGACCTAGAAAGATAAGTGTCATGTTAGAAACTTCTGCTTTGTTCTACTGTTAACAGGGTTGGCTTCATTTGCCCAACCCGAAAAAACCCAGGTGGGTTTAAAAAAAAAAAAAAAAAACCAATGGAAAAAACCCAAGTGGGGTTTTTCAAAATTAAGTTCTCAAAATCTTTATTTCAAATTCCACATATTTAACTAATAATAAATATATTGAATTAAATCTATAATATATTTTATATATTTCATCTTTGACAATGATACTAGATTTTGTTTCATTTGAGGGGGTCTAAACTGCTAGAAAAAACAAAAAATTAAAATCTTTTCAGGGAAAAATAGTTATCTGTATAACAAATACAATAAAAACTAAATTAAACAAAGGTAATAAGAATGTATGATGAAAAAAAAAAAAAGAATATTGAAGTATTACGTGTGATAAAATGAATTGAAAAATGGACAAGAAAAATTGGGAAAAAAATATGTATAACAACTGCAAATAAATAAACATGGGGATAATATATATAATTAATTCTGATACTTATCATATATAACTTACAAATTAACTAAAAAAATATCTTCTAAATGCTTTAATAACACAATACTGTTAATAAATATAGAGCAATAACTTAATACATTTTATTGAAAAGGAAAAACTTCAAATGCAACTATTTCAAAGCCAACTTTTAGTATAAAATAATCGCTATTTAAAACTAGTTTTTTGATGTTAGAAAAATTTTATAATATGAAAAAAATTTATTTTAAGATTCCAAAATTTCCTTTAATTTAGACAAAAAATTCTTCTGCAAATTTAAAACTGATTTTTAAATTTTAAAAAGTGATTAACATTTTAAATTTATTTTAATCATATAATTAATTATATATCATGTTCTCTTACATTACAAAAAAACCTGAATAGTTTTCAAATCCCCAAAAAAGCATCTAAAACCCATTAAAGTATAGTAAATCCCTGATAAAACCCGAAAAAAGCCCCCAAACCCTGAAAAAACACACTGGGTTGGGTTTTTTCTGAAAAAACCCAGGTTTTTGCCAACCCTAACTGTTAATACTGTAAAACTTTGATTATTCAAGCTAATTGAGACCTCAGATATTGTAAATCTTAATAAAAACTATTTTGCTTTATGTATAATTTAGAGAAATATTTTAACTATATGCACTAAGTTAAACAATGAAAGATGCATTTAAAAAAATAACACAAATCTAAAATATTTTGCTATTTAAATTTAATATACATTAATTCATGTAGGCAACTGGTAGGCCAACACAGCTACTGGAAACAAAGCTTTGTTTACAGTTGACGTAAGTGCTTTTACAGGCAAAAGACACTACAGCATGGGCAATGAACACAAAAGTATGTCTTTTATATAGCTCATTCAGGATAAAAAAGAAATAAAAGATTTCGTTATTTCAAACTTTAATTTCAAAGATAAAATATACTTGTATCTAACATATTAGCTTATATTAATTTGTAATACTAATTCCTTTTTCTTTTTTAAGAAATTGAATCATTTTAATTTATCTCTAAAACTACATAATTTTTCCTTAACGCTATACTGTAATAGATATAAAATTTTTGCAACACTATTGATCTCCATATTTAAATACTAACTAATTAAACACTATGTATATTATATGATTATTATATATATCATTAGATATTCAGAAAAAATATCATCTCAGTTAACAAAATCTACATATTCAAAACTCAGATAATCCTAGTTCTACTGTGCTGCAAAATAATATTATACTAACAGAATTCAAAGAAAAGTTACAAAAATTTTCTTTTTTATCATAGTTAAAAATTACACTACATAATTTTATCTTTTACAACTACACACATACAAATCTAGGCCCAAACATTGTTTTAAAAAATATTTAAAGAATTTTTTTCAAACTTTTTTATTGTTTTTAGCAAAAAAATCTGTTACACATATGAGTTCAATATCAATTATAAATACCCTTGATTAATGTATGAAAAATAATGATAAATTTAAAACTAAATACCTTATTTAACTATGGAAAAGAATTTCTTGGTATTAAAAAGTATAACATGTAAAACATGTTCTTCACTCAAATAGTTTGTTCTCAGAGATATAATACTCAATTACTCAAATCTAAAGAAGAAATGGATAAACAGGATGATACATACAGTAACCAATGTGAAACAAATATAAAAATTTATTTTTTCATAGATACAGTATAGAGAAAATTTAATTGATTTATATATGCTCTCCTGTACAGTATAAAGTTAATTTAGTTTACCATGCCATTTTTAAATTATAAAAAATACTTTTTAGAATCTTCATAGACAGAAAACTGAACTGGTAAATGAATATATAAAATAAATTATTAAAAGGAATAAATATTCTAACTTTTATTTTGAAGTTTAGACAATTGAGATTAAAATGATTATAGAAATAATAAATTTGTTATGCTCAACTATTCCCTTTTTTCTTTTAATCAAAGTTAAAGACATATGAAAATACTGAAAATTTGATTACTCAGTCTGCTTGTTCTTTTATTTATAAAGGGACAGAAATTCATTCTTCATTTTATGCACTAAATATTTCTTTGTAAAAAAAAAAAAAAGTTTTTATGACACAAGCAACTCAAAAGTGATTCTTTACTTATTTCAAATAAGGAAAATTTACCAATCCCTGCACAGTATTTAGTACAAGTACTTTATTCTGTTACCCTTTTCCCAGACTGACCTTTGGTGTTTGGGAGGAAAACTAATTAAGTTCTGTCTACTTTTCATTGGTTTTTATTTAGTATGCTCTTATCTTGTCCATTACAGTGAAGATTTAAACTAGATGTTAAAAATAAGTTATATATTTTTTGAAGGGGAGAGAATTTTAATCTGGATTTACCAGTGGCTAAAAATGGAAACTAAGTTCTGTTTTCTTATGTGTGGAATGCTAATTCACTTTGCAAGCCTATTTATTTAAAGGATGCTTTGTTCATTCTTTACTTCACTCTAGTGCCTATACTGCAATTATATTAGTTCTTGTGTTACCCAAAATGTTGAATAAAATACCCCCTAATTATTTGCGTATTCTTAAGTTTTGATTTGATGTAAGATTTGTTCCATATAAATAACGCTTACCGAAATTCTAATGTTCCAACAGTAGTACTACAAAGAAGTGGCGTAAACAAAAAATGATTTCGAGGAGAAACTACCTTAACATTAAATAAATTCCTATCGATGTTCTTTAGAACACTGTAGCTACCCCAACCAGTTCCAAGAATTACAACTCTTGGTTTATTATTAGATGAAAATGATGCTTGAGAAACAATTTTTAGCAAACGATGTTTGCTAAAAAAATGTTTCATAGACGATCGATATATTCTACAGTAATTCATAACTATTTTATAAAAAAGGAAAAAGTTGATACACGAATTTTGAAACTATCTCTACAGCACATCAGTCAAAATACACAGCTGGAAGAAGACACAAACGTTGATAAACATTACGTCATTCCAAATAAATCGACTAGGATTCGAGTTTGTTTGAATAATAATAAAAATACGTCAGTGAAATAATTAACATTAGCGAATAAAAATTGCATAAAAAATATTTCTTAAATTTATTAACCTATTAATTTTCATAATCAAATACTGTAATATTTAATTTACAATTACTATAATATCAGTTTATTACCGAATTCTGACCGAATTATGATCGATTTTCAGAGTTTGACTAGTCAGACTAGTTTCTTTTAAAACTCGAGGGGGAGATTTGTAAATAATCAAAGGTTTACTTGAGTTAAATATGTGGAATTGTAATTGTGAGGCCATAAAAATATGTTTTAGTTATTCTAGAGCTGTGCTAGGAAACCAAAGATTACTTAAAACTAAAAATGGTGTATATAAACTTAAATTCAGGCTTTTCTTTCCTAGAAATTATTCAAATATGTTTTTACCAGATTACCAAAAGCATCAGGTAATAAATCAATGTTTCAATAAACTTATAAGTGACTTATCATTTTGCTATAAAAGTTTAATAAGTGGTTTATAATTTCACTTTTATCCAAAAAATGGCAGACTTTCACATAGTTATATAACTATGACTTATGTTTACAAATTAAAGATCTCTATTATATTAAATTTGAGATGTAAATTTCAATTCTTTTCTAACGAAAACAGTTTGCTTCATAGCTGATGAAATTTGGTACAGATGCATGCTTACAATTATGTCTTTTTAAGGTAATTAGAACAGAATATATGGATATGCACAATTTAAAAAGGCAGTTGTCCAAAATCTCATTTGGTTATTTTATAGCTGCTAAGGATGAAAATTAAGGAAAAGCAGTATAAGAAAATAAGATATACATATTTTGTGTCTGTGTGGGTGTGTAATCATGTATATTCAAGAGATAAATCCCGGGCTTTTATAGAAAAAGCTCAACTAAATAAAAGAACTTAATTTCATAATATACTCTTAATCTTAAAGAAGTTATCTAAAAGCTTTTCTTTTGAAGTAAGAGTGATCATTGTAGTACAATAAATTCTGAAAAAAACCCACTTTGTACATGAGGGCCATATTTTAAGCGTGCCAAGCACAGGTAAAACCACTAAATTCTAGAACAAAATTTTCTGGCAATCTGGTTAGACTTGTTCTTGTCTTCAGACTCTCCCACCACCCCGAATATAGGTGGGGGTGTCAATCGGTGTTTTTATTTTAGGGTATTGGGAGAAATAACACATAGTTAGAATACCTGACTGTTATTGGTTAATTAATTACTTTTAATTAGATCAGAAAGTACTAATTGGATTTAAAGAATGAATACAGTTAGTAGTACATCTCAAAGTACAATTAAGGTATCCATCTACGTTGAAAATTTATTTTTTTGCCAAAAATCATAATTTTTTTTTAATTTCTCTATTGTAAACTTTCTTTTAGGCTCCTAAATCTAATTTTGTTTTGTCTCTATGGCATTTTATAGAAAAGTTACAGCTGTTTAAACATCAGTGAAAGCTGGCAAAACAAAACGAAAGAACAACTTCGGAAGGTGTGAATTTAAAGCCTTTTAAAGAGCATTTTTTGGACAAAACTTTTTAAATTTTCATGACAATTAGTTTAAACATTTTTCTAGTATTTTTAATAATTAGCAGCTTGGCAAGTAGAAAGTTTTGAAGCAAGAAAGTGTGGGGAATTTTAAACATGTATTTTAATTTTTTAATAGTTAAAGTTGCATTCATAAACTTCAAATGCGTTTTTCTCAGAATGGTATTTTTAATAAAATGTTGAAACTTGAAATGTGATTTCTCAAAAAGTTCTTAAAATATTTTGTAGAAAATTATTATAATTACTTTTGATAGTATTTAGTAGCAAATGACCTAAAAGCTTTAAATTTGGATAATTTTTAGTTATGTTACCCTCATAGTTAGATATAAAGGTAATGAAAATTCGTTAAAAATTCAATGTGTATGATTTTGAAGGACCCAAATTTTTTACCAAATGTAAATTAAGTAAAGATTTTAGGTGATTCTTTAGTCCAGTGTATAAGAAATATGTTGCATAAAAAATATTGAAATAATTTAACTTATTAAAAAATGAGACCTTTTAGAAAAAACCCAAATTTTTTACTAAATTTTCTTCATTTATTAGATTTTTTATAAAAACTTCTCCAGGAATAAATTTTTAAGTACTATGATAATATAAAAAACAAATATAAAAATATAAAAACATGAACTAGTTTCTACGTTTAAAGAAAAAATTTCTCTGAACATAGACGGATACCTTAAATGTAATTAATACAGAGTTGGTCATTTTGCCGGCAAAAGGGTAATATTGCATTTCTGAAATATTGCATTATGTTAATTGATTAGGTTGATATTTTAAAACTGGAAGTGTTTGTTTATAAATTCTATCCATTTTGTAATAGTGTTAATTTATTGCAACATAAAAATCAGACTAACAATTTGTTTTTTTTCAATTAAGGATATTTTTAATGATGAAATTTACAATTTTTCAGAAATTAAAACGAGAATAGGTGATCATCCTAATGTATTGTAATACTAGTCTGTGACTGTTAATTTAAGATAGGTAAAAGAACATAAATGCCCATTAATGTGTCAAAAATCTGCTTTTACCTATTTTTGCTGGGGTGGGTTTTATCACGGTTTTTTCCACTTGCCAACCCTGAATTAATATTTTTTCAATTTTGTAAACAGGACTTTCTATTTATAGATAACGAGTAATTAAACAATTGTGTATGTATGTAGTACCATAATCAGGATGGAGAAATAACTGTTTAGTACTATATTAAATCTTTTGATTTGATGTTAAAAACCAGGCAAAATTCTATCATCTTTTGAAGAGACATTATTTATTAAAAATAAATGGTTATCCATCAAAATATTGATGAATTGTTGCTAAATGTGTAACTTTTAGTCATTGGGATTAAAAAATTATATTTAATATATTTATCCAACTGATTTTAAACTTTTAAATATCTATCCAAAGCTTTTTTTTTTCTTTTTTTAAAGATGAATTCTATTTTACTTTCAGTTAATACAATTATACTTCTTCCAATCAATGAGAAATATACAGTCTGAAACAAGATCCCAGAAATTAGTATTCAAACCAGTTACAGAAAAGAAACAAAAAACGCTATCACATTCATTATTAATAGAATCTCTTCAAAAGTGTTCATGTGTAAGTAAAAGGTATTTATTTTTCTTTTTCAACAAAAATTTGTATGAACATAAAGTATTAACATTCAGGCTTTAACCTTAGACCGAAGAACAAATAAAGGTTTTTCATTCAATGGTGAAACTGCCTGAAGAGGACATAAAATTACGTCAAAGTATATGTAAAGACCTTAAGAAAGCTCTTCAATCTTATTTCCCGTCTACTGTCGGGGTCTCTCTCATTGGTTCATCGATTAATGGCTTTGGATTCAAAGGTTGTGATGTTGATTTATCACTTCACTTTTCAAATGAAAGTAGGAATGAAGTAAGTCCTCTATAATATTTATTTCATCCTTATCTTTTATTGATTGTTTGAAGCATATTAATGAAGACAAAAAAAGTTCTTTATTTGAATCATACAAGGCACATCCAGAAAGTAAGTTTCCCTATTTAAAAGAACAAAAGAACTCACACTTTCACGGACCTATTTATTGCAACAAGTACAGCAATTTTTCAGCTATTGTTCAACATAGCCACCACCAGAGTTGAGGCACTTGTCATATTGTGGGATCAGCTTTTGTATGCCTCTGTCGTAAAACTCTGCCACCTGTGAACTGAACCAGCCTTTCTGTCCCAGAACACAGTGCACACCCCTTTCTATACCGACAGCATCTGTTTGACTTTGGTCCTGACCAAAGGTCCACTGTTATGTCAATGCATTGACTGCTGCTCGGTTTCCGGGGTAAATTGCGAAATCCGAGTCTCATTGCCCGTGTCGATCCTGTTGAGGAACTCATCTCCATCATCGTGATACTGTAACAGAAATGTCAGTGCTGCTGCTAAGCATTGAATTTTGTGTTCAGTTGTCCGTTTCGGCAAATAGACCTGACAGAGCTGACGATGAATTTCAATTGATGCAATGCTTTGGGCATTCGAGATCACCGACCGAGCCTTGCAGGCGGTGGGAGAAGGAATTAAGAGTTTCCATTTTGGACCACTGCTACCACGCTACTGGCATAAATCGAGACTTGTCCAACTGGCATATGATTAATATGTCATAGATCTGTTATGCACGTGCAATTGACATGGCTAATTACATTTACTTTAAACAGGAAACCATCGGGAAACTTACTTTCTGGATGTGCCTCGTAGGTTGTAGACCAATGAAAATATAAAAATTAATAGGCAATATCATATTAAAAGTGATTTGTCCCACTTTTATTAAATTTTTTTTGATAAATTTATAAATATTGATTCATAATATATACTTTTTTGAATTTGTATGGAAAGAAAAAATTTTACCTGCACTAATTGATATTTTTATCCTAATTAACCAACTTAATTATTTTTGTATTCTAAGATATATTTCTGACAATTTTATTCTGAAAAGGATAACCTGTGGTGATAATCTTTGTATCTCCTCTAACTGCAATATCTGTTGGTGACTTCTCGAACACCAAAATTAATTTCAGCTTAGCTCAACTATTCTTGCGTAACTTTTATACATAACTTATATTTGATTCTGATGTTCCCATTTGACTAATTCCTCATATTCTCATTGGCTGGTTCATTTGTAAAACCATTGTAAAAGTGAATGTAAAATATTGTGGTGGATGATGGATTACTAATTGAATCAACTCAACATTTTTGTCTTCAAATTTTGATGTTTACTTTCAAAGCCAGACTACATTTTTTCTAACATGACCACAATTTTTCATCTGTATTGAACCTAAAGTGCTTACTACACACACACACACACACACACACACACATATATATGCAAGGTTGGCAAGAAATAATATCTCCACTTAGGACTGTAGAATACATTAAATTGAACCAAATGAAATGCAATTGGAACTACAGATAATTCAAATGATGCACTTGACATTTATTACATAAAAATTTAGTTTCGGTGGTCATATAACACATATGGTATTTATATCAGGGTTGTATCAGTTTTAACCATAGGGGTTTAAACCAGTGGTTTTAACCAGTTTTAACTGTCCTGGTCAATATCCATTTTGATCTGTTTTGACCACTGAAATTCACTTTTTAATATATTTAATACTAATCCAACATAGTTTACTACCCTATGATAAAGTCAAGTGACATTTGTTAAAAATGTCATAATATAAATATTGCAAGCAAAAAACAAATATAACATAACACCAAGATACAAAAAAAAAAAAAAAAAAAAAAAAAAAAAAAGTGTTACTTATTTTTTTTTTATACAAGCTGTTTTATATGTCATTTATGTTGAATTCAAAAAACGGTTACAAGTAACAAGTTTAAACTTACAAAGTATTTTAATATCAATAATTTGTTCTTACTCATCCTCCTGGTGTCTCCATGAGGTCAAATAGACTTTGTTACAGTATGTGACTGGTCCATGGCTAAGGGTAACTTGAAGATTCACTTTCCTGGGGAATCATTACCAAATGATGGACGAATGGTAGAGTGCTTCTCTTCAGTAATGAAGTTTGCAGTTTTGAATCATACTGATGGCATTGTAGCCATTCGAAATTAGCTTTAAGCAGTAGGTCCCAGTCATATTAGCCCTCATGTAGCGAAATAGTAGACCATAGTGCTAAAAAACCAAACCAAACCGAACCTGGGGAACCACGAGTGCTGAAGACTTTACTAAACTGCAAGAATGGGTGTTCCTAATTTAAGAGCATGTATCAAGCAGAAGGTGGCCAAGCTTGACTTGCCTTCTCCAGAAGTATCATTTGGGAACTTCCACACCATTGTAACCACAAACATGTTTCATGTGTCTCAGCTGCCATTAAGGAACGTGGCAAATCTTTAGTCGACTCAAGCATCAATCCTGCAACCCTCTAGTCATGATATCACTGCTGTGGAGACTCAGAAATAAAATATGAATTTGGAATGTCGATTTTTGTTATTTAAATGATAAAATTATTTCAAAACTAGATATTAAATCATATATTTTGTGTATTGAATGAAAACAAAAGTTAGTTTTTTTCATTTTAGAAAATTGTTTCTTTTTGTAGCAGTTGATCTTCATTATTTCATGCCCGCTAACATGTAGAGTTTAGCGATACATTATATGGATTTGGTATGCACATTGCACTATCTGTTAACTTTATATTATCTATTTTTGCTTCTACCACACACTGATTAACATGTATGTTAAAGTAATGTCAGTTTAGTTTCAATTTAACCAGCACTTTATAATTTTTTTTTCCTTCTATTCCGTGAAGAAGCCCTCACTGCATGTTAATTTCTTTAGTGGACTGTACTTCATGGCCAGTTGAATATATATATATATATATATATATATATATATAAAGGCAAGTCGCTCATTATACTGGTGTTTGGTGGTATTTTTTTTTACGGTGAATGAGTTGTCTTGTTTCTCAATATGTTTTATGTTTATTGAAGATGCCCTTTTTTTGTTAAACTTAATATGTTTTTTTTAAATTAAGTGATTATATTTAAGAATAAAATCAGTTATCATCACATGTGGATTCATCATCATTTATTTTTGCAAGACTTTTATCATTGGGATGGTTCAAAAGAAACCGGGAATGATGTCAAGTAGCTTCCTCGTTATAAAATGTTTACACTATCACATTGTAATGGTTGAATATATGGTTTTGTGTTAACATCGGAGGAAAAATTAATCTTGCTGATAAACCAAAAAAATAGAATTATCTAAAATCTGCAATGACTGGAATTTGAATGCATAGTAACATTATTCTCCATTTGCAATGCAGTAGATAATTCTCTCCACACCACAAAAATATTGTTTTCTCTTGTTATCACATTTTTGGGAGTGAGATAGAACATTTAAGTGCAACTGATTTTCAAAGGGTCTTCTGTCTATTTTAACAATACCACAAAGCAGTGCTGAATGAGAGAAGATATTCAGCAAACAATAACTGAATTTAGAAATTCTGTTCTTGATAAAAACTTATATATTAATAATAAATATATATTAATAGCTAAAACGATGATACATGAGCATTGTTTTAAACAGACTCTTGGTGAAGTGTTTCTTACTAAGTCAAAATAGGCCACAGACAATCATTCCAGACATAAAATAGGTGTTCTTTTTTTCAAATAGCAGGATTTTTTAGCACTGCTGTTCTAGATCTTGTTTTAAACATTCATATTTTTTGTCAATTTTTTTTTATTCAAAGTTTTCATTTGTGTACTATATGATTTAAAGTTATATATTAATTCACGTAGAAGCATAATAACAAAAGAGATAATATTGCTTGTATAAAATTCTTCGTTGATATTTCTTGCATCATTTTAGAAGAAAAAAGAGGCAAGCATGTTATAACAAATTGCATAAAAATTAAAAATCTCTATTTAGTTTGATTATAGCTTTTTGTTGGAATATTGTAATCGCAGCATTACATTGCATCAGATTTTCTGTGAATTTTGTTATGTTTCTTTTATATTCTTGTTTGCTTAACTGTGATTGGTTCTGCTTTTAGCTTTATTTTAGATACGGTTTTATTGAATCCTTCTAAAGTTATAAATATTGGATGATATTTTTTGTTCTGATGAATTACCTTGTAACCGTTGAATATGTAACAATATATTATTTCAATCCGGCCTTGCAATCTTTTATATTTTCTATTTATCAATAACAATTCGTTAGAGTGTTGTATATTAAAACTATTTATACATATATAAATACATGAGTGTACTTTCAGCCTTGATTTTGAGTTTGTGTGTTTAGTACGTGAAATTACAAGGTTTTAAAGTTAGTATGTTGGCATTTATCTTACTTTAAAATTATAATTTTGTTGTAAAGTGAAAAGTTTTAAAATATTATATTGTTAATAAAAATTAAAATATAAAATAGAGGTTTTATGTCATGTATAGAACTGTTTATATCATCAACAAAAATAGGTTGACTTATTGAAACATCGAATGTATATTTTAAAAATTTCATGATATTTACAAACCCTGAGGATAATTTCTATTATTCATTTTAGAATGTTGGTGGAACAAATTTGTTGGATAAAGAGGAGCAAGTTCGAGTGACTCGAGTGTACAGAGCTAAAAATCAACTTTTAACAGTTCGGAAAATTCTTCAAGAGGCCAAGTTTCAGGAACCTTTGACAGTTATTCCTGGGCATTGTCCCATATTAAATTTTTCTCATCGGAATTTAGCCTGTGATCTCTCTGTAAACAACAGGTAATGGAAAAATTTTTCGTTATGTTTGATCCCTATGTTTTTAATGTTATTGATGTGCACTTCTCTCGAGAGTTTGGTAGTTAAATGGACTTCGGATAAGATGACAAAAGAAACAATGATTTATTAGCAAAAGGTTCAGAACAAATAGTATAGAATAATCCAGTACACCCTGGTACAATCAATGCATGCAAAAACACTAATGCACTGCTAGCATTAATTGACTACTGCTTGATGAGGTGAAGCGAGATATCTTTGGATTCTGAAGTCTGCAAACAAAATGCCATATAATAATAAATGGAACCTTATTTATGGATATGGACATGCATTTCAATACATTTCTGGATTTTGAAAATTTGGCACCCAAAATATAATTGCTAAGAGTCTTCTAAGCCAAAATAGGCATATTTACAAATTTCGTAACAACATTTTTGAAATTTTTCAAGATGTTCCTTCTAAACAATTATAAATTTGGTTAAAAACCCAAAAAACTTTTTTTTTATTTTTCTTTAAACAAGGTATTTTTTTGGTTTAAATAAGATTTATAATAAAAACAATGTCTTTTAGAAAATAAAGTACATTTTAGGTAATTATTAATGAATAGCTATTAAACATTCATTAGTGATTAATTCCTTGATAATTAATTTTAATAACTAAATATAAAATCTTGAAATTTAATTACCTTATAAGTATATCTCACTATAAGGATATGTTTATTTTTTTATAAAACTGAACTATTAATGTATTATATTACTATACTTATATAGACTTTTTAGCAAATTACTAAAGAAATAATTACTTTACTGTTTTAACAAATATGTTTTTCACTAAATTAGTGCAAAATGAGCAAAAAATTAAAAATATATTTCCTTACATATACTTGTACTTAGAACTTATTTACACAGTATCAGTAATATGAACAAACTATTATGAAATCTTTTATTATATATTGACAGAGCTGGAACAAGTAGGTATGCAGAGTGTGCATGTGGCTAAATTTCTAAGTGACTGACAAAATAATTAATATTCAAATGAATTAACTAATGCTTTTATTAACAATGACAATTTTGTGGAAAATATTTAATGAAAAAGCTTCTTTTTCTCGGTTACTTTTTGTGTATGTTCTCATGAAGTGTTTAATAAATAGTTATCACATATTTTGCAATTTAAAAAATTAAGAGTTGATTTGCAAATATTATTATTATTTATTCTAAAAGGAATTTTTACTTAAAGCATTACTCAAATAAAAATCCAAACAGATTTGTAATTGGAGATAAAATGTAGATTATGATGTGTAATTTTCATATCCAGTTTTTTTTTATTTTGTATCCCTATTTTGGGTAAGTATGTATAAATTCTGTTATGATAAATACTATTTTTAGTTATCACAACTCTATTTGAAACCCCCAAAGGTAAATAAAAGTAAATTATATTATATATATATATATGACACATTCCAAGTGATCAAGGCATGGAAGACATATATCAGTTCGTTTTTATAAAAACTTCTTTATTTTCTATTTCTTTTATCTATAGCTAAGTCATAAAATATCCTTAATTCACATTTTGGGATGACAAGCATGAAGGATGTTATCAGCCCAACTCCCTGCTCAGAAGTGTCTTTTTGGCATTGCTTACCTAAACAAATTCTTCTTGTCTACTTCCGTATCACTTTCTTTACTTTGTAAGGATGTGTCATTCTCCTATTACGTTATGGTTAAAGAGTCCCAACTATTTTTAATTATAACGCTTAATTTTTAACTGCCATTTTTAAACCTGATATATATATATATATATATATATATATATATAATATGTATATATTTATATATATATGTATGTATATATATATATATATATATATATATATATATATATATATATATATATGTATATATTTATACATACAGAACAAAACACCAGAAATTCTCCTTACCTTTCAGTTGATGTTTTTCTTGAGAAGGATGAAATTAAATGCATTAAAATTTACCAGTAAAAATTTACCATAAAAACACCAGTGTGGACATCTGACAATATGAATACATTAGTATTCTTTGTGCATGCACATGTTTAGTTTATTGCAGGAGTAAGGGATTGGAAATCTTTTTTGTTAATTTTTAATTTTTTGTTATGAAAGGGGCATTTTTACAGGACTGATTTTACGATACAAATATTGTCAAGGGTCCACTCATATTAAATTATGTGAGCAGGGGCCGCTTTTATGATCCTAAATTTTACATAGAAAGCCACTTTCACTATACTGAATTTTGTGAAAGAGGCCACTTTTTTTATACAGATTTTTGTAACAGGGCTGCAAAACAGACCTAACATATGCCTGAATTGACCCCTGAATACTTTTCTGGATTGCTAGTGTTTGCTTTTTGTATTTACTTTCATCTGTGTCAGAAGTTTTTGTTTTATTGTTTCAGACTAGCTCTTCATAGTACTAATTTAATGTTATTGTGTGGAAAACTAGATGAACGGGTAACCCCACTGATGCAAGTTATTATCTACTGGGCAAAGAGCTGGAAGTTGGTGGGTGGTCCCGGAAAATTTAAAACATATGCCATTTTTTTGCTGGTGGTTTATTTCCTCCAAACAAGAAATCCACCTATATTGCCATCTATCGACACAATGCTTGAAAAGACAGGTAAAAGTTTTACAGTTTTATTAAAAAGCTATAAACTATAACCTTCAAATATTAAAAATCTGAGGAATGACAAATTTATCCCCTGTTTGAAGGTGTTCCTTGCCTAGATAGTACAAAAATATTGGCCAATATCAAAATTATGGTAACAGTATAAATGAAATGAATATTACTTAAATGAATATCATTTTTTGTTATTTATCATTTTTCCTCCACACATATTGTGGATTGACGAAAGATGTTCTGAATACTCTGCATATATAAATGTAAAGGGACATTTCATCAATTTTTGCATTTGTTTAACCTCTGATTCACGTATTTACTAGTGTGCTTTATATATACACAAGCATTAAAATCTACCTTTAAAGACTATCATCATGTTTCTGTATAAGCCTTTAGTGGTATTTCATTTAAATGATGCAGTTGGATAAAAACCAGAAGTTCGTTCATGTCCTGTATCTATTAGAATATATCGATATTCAATACCTGATTGCAATTGCCAGTGGCATGTGCACATCCACATCATTTATTTCTTCAGTTAATATTTGGAGGCATACAGTGTTATTAGTGACTGACTGAATACTGTTAGTCTTTCATAAAAGTGATCTTTATTCTCTCCTAGTTTAAAGTAGTATTGCAATATATTAGTATTAACTTAAGAATATATCATATTAAATTTATAATATCATCTAGCCCCATTTTATTTCTTTTGCACTTCTTTTATACAACACACATTATTTAATGCCAAATTTTCCATCTCAAAGCATTCTCTTTTTTTGCACTGACCTACCTGCAACTTAAATGCTGCAATATAACTAGATTTCTTTTCCTTACTTCCAAAATGATCATGCATTGCATTTGATAATTTATCCTTTATCATGTAGTAAAATGTGTTTAAAGAAATCTTTGAATGCCTACTGCCCTTCAGTCATGCTATTTTCTCCACAGGTTGACATGGAGCTACCCAATACCATTTTCTTAAATTTATGTATTGATTCTGCTTGAAATGATTTTTCAGGAAATGAATTTCTCTTTTAGAATTCTCTGCAAACCTGGATAATTGGTCTTATGAAGTCACAAAATATCTGAGTGAGTTCAAGCCATCTCTGAATCATCAACCTGTCGGTAGGTGTCACACTTGTTCTAAAACAGGGCTTTAAATTGTAATATTTTTTGTTCCTTTTATCCAAAAAACAGCTGCTGGTTCAATTTGATTTTGTTTGCTAAAAACGATGGAGATTTTTCAGTTTAGATCTAAATGAATAATTCTATTTGAGTTATATTCTTAGTTGTACAAAATTTAGACGATTTTCTCTTTTTTAATTAGTAGACTAGGTCATTTGATGAAATAGGCCATGTGTACACTATCAATATGCAAGCAAATCGATTTTATATCAGTAAATCAATATTAGAAGATTATCATGAGGAACACAAGCAAAAGTTATGTCAACTTTAGTTTTACACGTCAGTAATGGATACTGATAATTTGAAATACTGGATTTTCTCATTAATTTATGTATCTATCCAAGGCAAACAAATTCAAAACAAAATTCATGAAAAGGAAATGATCTCTAATGGCATAATTAATGTAAATGTAACTCTTATTTTAATAATTGTAGATGTAGTGTTTTTTAAAAATTATTGTTAAGTTTTTTCTATTTTGTGATTGACAACTAGTATCATGCTATAGATTTAAAAAACAAGACCAGAAATGGGTTACGAGAATTGAAAATAAATGTGTTGCATTTAATTTTATAGTTTTATTCATACTTTAAGGTTTCTGTCTACTTTCAGAGAACTTTTTTCTTTAAACGTAGAAACTAGTTCATGTTTTTACATTTTTAGATTTATTTTTTATATTATCATAGAGAATGGCACTTAAAAAATTGATTCCTGGAGAAGTTTTTATAAAATTTCTTATAAGTGAAGAAAATTTAGTAAAAAAATCGAGGTTTTTCAAAAGGTCTAATTTTTTAATAAATTAAATTATTTCAATATTTTTTTATGCAACACATTTCATATACACTGGACTAGTGAATCATTTAAAATCTCTGCTTACTTTACATTTGTAAAAAATTTGGATCCTTCAAAATCATACACATTGAATTTTTAATGAATTTTCATTACCTCTATATCTAACTATGAGTATAAGATCATTAAAAATTTTCTAAATTTAAAGCTTTTAGGCCATTTACTACTAAGTACTATCAAAAGCATTCATAATAATTTTCAACAAAATATTTTAAGAACTTTTAGAGAAATCCCATTTCAAGTTTCAACATTTTATTAAAAATACCGTTCCGAGAAAAACGCATTTGAAGTTTACGAAAGCAACTTTAACTATTAAAAAATTAAAATACATGTTTAAAATTCCCCACACTTTCTTGCTTCAAAACTTTCTAATTGCCAAGTTGCTCATTATTAAAAATACTAGAAATATGTTTAAACTAATCTTCATGGAAATTAAAAAAGTTTTGTCCAAAAAATGCTCTTTAAAAGGCCTTAAATTCACAACTTACAGTTCCAAAGTCGCTACTACTGGTTTGTTTAGACAGATGTCACTTTTCTTTAAAATACAGTAGAGACAAAACAAAAGCAGATTTAGAAGCCTAAAAGTTGAAATTTTACAATAGAGAAATAAAAAAATATGATTTTTGGCAAAAAGTGACATTTTCAACGTAGACAGATACCTTAATTAAGTATAATTAAATTAGTTATTACATGCCTCTTTTATTGTTGTTCCAACTGTCAAACTACAGATGATTCTTGCCAGGGCAAATAAAATTACTTATACTTGAATTATGAATGTGTTGTAATGAAACAGGACTATACTTATAGCATTCTGGATAAAAATTGAACTTAAATTAATGTTTATAAAAACATTTACAATTTATTTCTAATGCTTTGTGAATATGTGCTTTTTTCTTACTTTTATCATATATTAAGGATACAATGAAAGTAATGTTTCTCATTAGAGTTGTTTGTATTAATATTATTGGATGAATTTTATAAGCTAATCTCCATTTATTTTTCACACATCCTCTTTGTTATTTGTTTGTGAGGTATGATGAAACAAATTTAGAATTAACCCATGTTTATGTATTTTACCCTAAAAAATATTTTTACAGTATTTTTCTTCTACATTGCTTTAAACATAATAAAATAGATTTTCTTGGAAATTAAAAATGACTTTTTTTTTTCATTTTTCAAATGCTGTTTTGTAATAGTTTCATATTAAGCCTTCTGGATTTTATTATATTAGTTGTTGTGTTGATAAACACTTAAGTTTAGAAATAATATAATTGTAATAAAAATAAATGGTTTTACTGTTCTGTGTGTAGTATATTTTTATTTTCTTGGAAGAATATTATGAGGTAGTTTCTTAGTTGCATAGCTCTCACATGTATGTAGTTTGTCAGTTGCGTAACAATGTTTTCCATATTACTTGAATATCCTAACTGTAAACGTGTCTTTCAGATTGTTCCAGTTTTTCTTTTTTTGTGTGTGTGTGTGTGAGATACTGGGAGCAGTATATGTATTTCTCCCTTTTATAATTTGTTGATAAATTTTACTATTGTTATGGAACCTCTTGATTATGTATGAAGTTTAATCTAAAAAAAAAAGTATTTGAACATTTTGAGATTAATCATTAAATATTTAATTTGCTTCATGCATTAAAAAGGTGAATTCTGAGAAAAAGAAGACGTGACACCTAATATCTGGTCACTTGCCATATATCATTTTCTTCAGAAATATATAAATATCATGAATCCTAAAATATTTAGGACAAAGTCAGTTTAACTTTTAATGTTTTTACAGAGCTGAAAAACTGTCACTTGAACACTCATTTAAGCTCTTTGCATCTGAAGAGTGCAGTGACAAATTTATTTTAGGAGGGGAGAGGTTCAGCTCTGGTTTTATTTCCAGTTTGAAGCCTTTTCTAAAAGTTGAGTCATTTGGTATCATTTCATTCTAGATGAGCTTCTGCGAGAATTCTTCATCTTCTATGGCAATTATGATTTTTCTCGCATCATTTGTCCCCTCTCAGCCTGCTCTGCCGAGAGAAACAATTTTTTGGAAAAAATTAGCCAGAATGACAATTTTGTAGTAAGTTTGAATTTTTTGTTCCTTTTCTAAATGTCTTATAATATTGAAAAACTGTAGTTTAAAATTTAGAGATGGTTTTTTGCCAGCAGAAACTGGTAAAAATGAGGTTTTTTTCAATTTCATTTTCCTTGCATCTACAATGATGTGATAGAACATTTTCTCAAGAGGAATGCTATCTTTCCATTTTCTAATAATGCAATGAATTTGTCGTTTTACAGTGGAGAATTAAATAGAAACAACTTGACAAAGTGGGATGCTTAGATTATAATATAATCGAATCAGTACCATATAATCATTATATGGTACTGATTCGATATACTGTACACACTGCAATTTATATCACCAAACTTGGCAACTTTTTGGATGTCTTAAAACTTTCAAAGAAACAATAAAAAGGTATGCGTCTCAATTGAGAAACTTCAAAAACATGGAGGATGAGTGCATCCATAATCCAAACCGAGACTTCGAAGATTTCGGCGAACACTTAGATGTTTTGTTTGAAGAATTTGAAAGAAGATTTTCTGACTTAATTAGGTTGGAAGAAATACCCAATTTTATGATATTTCCATTTAATGAAAATGTCAACATTGATGAAATGTCTGAAAAAATAAGACATTTAATAAATACCACATCAGTCACGGTCAAAGAAGAAATTATTAAATTGAGATGCGATAAATTTCTTAAATCCAGAGCATCTAGCGATACTGATTTTTTGAAAATTAATTTCTGAGGAAACGTTTCCAAATATTTACAAATTGATCTTGTATTTGAAATCATACTTTGGATCTATGTATCTTTGCAAATCTGCTTTATCAACCATGAACGGCATAAAAACCAAACATCAGTCGCGTTTAACAGATGAACATTTAATTTCGTGCTTAGGCATTGCAATAAGCTCGTGCCAGCCACAATATGATAAACTTGTCACAGATATACAATGCCAAATTTCAACTAAACGAAGTGAATAGGATGGTCCATTTTTGATATATAAATACTTTGACGTCAGTAAATTTTTATTTTGTAAATATTAAATTTTTATTAGAAAAATCAGATAATTTACCTTTTTTCTTGTTACCGAAAATAAATATATAAACATGTACGTTATGTTAATTTTGCTCTGCCTTTGGTAGACCTCCTTTGATTTTTTATATGTGGAGTAGACCACGGATCTCAAAAGTTTGGCCACCCCTGCACTATAGCATGATGAGTCTTTTGATTCTGAAGTCTATTAACAGAATGCCAAGAGGTGACAAACTAAGCTCAGATGTTTTTCGAAATTTGAAGGTTCTAGAAGTGTCTGGCCACACCAAATAAGCATGTTATGTAACAAAATTATTAAGTATCTTTCATAAACGCAAGTAAAAATGTACCTATTTGCTCCATAGGCAAAATTTCATGAAAAAACACTCAGGCAAATATCAACTGGCTGTTGCTGCCAGATAAATTTTGCACTTATCATTTTATATTTCTATATATTTTGCTTTCATACAAGGGGACTATCTAATTTCAAATTGCTTTGTAATATAAATATTCCCTGGTTGAGAAAAATTCCTAGGAAGAGATCTATGGAAAAAAATCAATAAGTGGTCTATAAGACAAAAAAGTTTGGGAACCTGTGTTTTAAACTAACTAATCTGGTGACAGAATAATTGTAATGTAAGAGATAAGATTGGATCTAAAACTACTAACTCATTTGCAGCTGAACACAGTGTGCATCGAGGACCCACTGTCTCCATTGTGGAATGTGACAATGGGTGTGAGCTGGAAGCACTGCAAGAACTTCTTGAAGGCAGTCGTCGTAGCGTGGGAGAAGTGCCAGCAACACGACAGCTCTCTTTGGCAACCAACAGCAAAGGGTGAGAAGTGGGGACTCTCAGCACTGCTGGACTATAACTACCAGCCAGATGGACTCTTTGATGTCTCTGAGTTCAACCTCCTATTGTCCTTGCAGAAACCAGATGGTGCAGTTGAACATCTCCAATCTATCTTCAGCAACTGCCTTGGCTTCAAATGCCATGCCTTGGGGGAGGATCTTCCTTTGCAGATAAGAAGTATTGTGGAAAAGCTGGCAAGCAATGACAGATTGCTTGTCCAGTTCGTTGTGGAGGCTGGTGACACATGGCTGGGCAGGAATACCTACTATGCCGAAATCCCTCCCCCTTCATCAGATGTGTTAGGTTATGAGCGGACAATTTCAGATCAGATGAGAAAGCAGAAGCAGAAAATGGAAGATGCCTCTTTTTGGTTCCTGTGTGATTCCATGCAGGAGGATGGTTATTTGAAGGTCCACTTTCGCCCGCTTACCACTGACAAGTTTATTCCAAAACTGGTGCTCTTCCTTAAAGAGTCTGTCCCCAGGCTCTTCAGAGACACTCTCTCTACATGACCATAGATACCTACATTAAACACTAATGCCATGAGTGCATATTTAGGTGTTTTTGAAGGATCACATGTATCTGGTAATACAGGTGTATATCTTCTTATAAATGTCATTTCAGTAGAACAAACTACCTTCATGAATGCAAACGTATATATATTCAATTTTAAGATAAAACGTTTGTCATAAAAGTCTGGAAGTAGCTATTTCTGGTAGTCTTGTTTACTAAACAAATGCATACTATTGCAAACCTAAAATTGTATTGAAATCTTCAATTTTGCTATAATGTAAGAATTTAAAATTGTGTTGGGTAAGTGAAAGCATTCTCGTTTTTCGGAAACGATATGAGGTTGAATATTTGGACAATTACTTTTGCTAAATTATGTACAGGAGAAATAAAAATGTGAGAAAAGCACCATTTCATTAAGAGAATCTCATTTTTCATTGGTACAAATCAAATGATGAAGTCACTATGATGGTATTAAATAATTTTAGTGTCATGAATCACCTTAGTGGAAACTACTGGGTAAGGATAAAAAGGCATTCAGCTAGAAGTGAGAGAAGCCCTTGAAACCACAGTGGTACAAAAACACAAGATGCTTTAATAACAAATTGAACAAAACTATTTAATTTCTACAGATATACAAATGAGATTGGATAATCAGATCTAATGACTAAATAACACATGAGGTACTTCACACAGCCATTTTCATTTTCAGAGGAGGGTGGTATTCATAACCTACAATTTCAAAATCCTCGTATTTAAAATCCTCAATGTTCTTCACTTCTCTCTTGATTTTCAACTTTGGAAAAGGTTTGGGGACTCTCTTAATCTAAAATAAACAAAAATATATAAATAGCACTCAAATGTTATTCTATTCAACATTCTTATTGGAATGCTTTGAATCATATACTTTTTCTCCCCATATTTACTATAGGCATAAGCTGCGGTAGTTGAGTTGGTAAAGGCAATTTTGTTCTTAGAGGTTAGTGGGATTGAGGATTGAGGCCAGAGCTAGCCAAAGATCTGACATGTTCATTAATGTTAACTGAAGCACATAAAATAGATTCATGGTTGCAATGTCCCTTAAGTTCTCGCACGATACCTCAGGAGGTGGCAGGTGAAGCCTACGTTGTCTTCTTGCTCTATGAGGACACATTCTTAAGCTTAAATTAGTGTTCAGCCCTCTTGGTTCCGTACTTAAGGTATCCGTCTAAGTTCGGAGAACATTTTTCTTTAAGCGTAGAAACTAGTTCATTTTTACATTTATTTTTTATATTATCATAGAGAATGGCACTTAAAAAATTAATTCCTGGAGAAGTTTTTATAAAATTTCTAATAAATGAAGAAAATTAAGTAAAAAAATTGGGTTTTTTCTTATCTCGGGGTTTATTTATTTTTTTTATTTATTTTATTTATTAAATTTAGTTTAAAAATCGGTTTCTAATTTTTTAATAAATTATTTCAATATTTTTTTGACGCAACCCATTTCTTATACACTGGACTAGTGAATCACCTCAAATCTTTGCTTCATATAATTTTGGTCCTTTAAAATCATACACATTGAAATTTTAACGAATTTTCATTACCTTTATATCAAACTATGTGTGTAACATCATTAAGAATTATCCAAATTGAAAGCTTTTAGGTCATTTACTAGTAAATACTATCAAAAGCATTCATAATAATTTTCAACAAAATATTTTAAGAACTTTTGAAAACTTCTCCCTATGTTCATTTATTTTTGTGCCATTATATTTTTCTCTTTTTTTAAAAAATGTTTCACTTTGTTGACAATGACAAAATCCTTGCTAAAGGCTTAATGCTATATCTGTTCCACAGATCTATACATAAGCTGATTCCCACCCCCACTTTAATTTTTTTTTTAAATTTCCAAAAATTCTTAGCTGATCCATGAAATTATACAGTATTTAACAAAGAATATAGAGAGTTCTATTTCACTTTTGTAATTATTAGAAAATCTTGATATTGACTCAATATAAGTGGCATACTTCATAAGTTCTTTTTCTACTCACAGCTAGCAATACAGGTACTATATGCCTTTATGCTAAAATAAGGCTGCGAAGCTCTTACCCAATTAGCATCATCTGGAAAGCATGTGTAGCTTAAGGTATGCTACAGACGTGAGGAACATTACCCCAGTTGAGTCCTCGTACTTTAGAAGCAGGGACCAAGCAGAAGACCCCCAGTCTTGGCTTAGTCCATCCCCAAAGGTATTGTTTGAGAACTTGGAGAACACTGTGACCACGAACATGTTTTATATGCCCTAGTCATGGCCTTGCATAGGTACTGCTTCTCATACAAAATTGTGTGGGATTGCTACAGGACCATTAACCAGTTGGCTATGGTCAATCAGGTAACCCTAGTTTGGGTTCTTGGTCACTGCGGTATTTTTGGCAATGAGGTTGCCGATAATCTCGCTAAGTACGGTTCTGAGTTGCCCTTCATTGGGCCAGAACCTGTACTTGGTCTTCCTCATAATGTAGTAAGAAGGACCGTAAGGGACCTCCTAATGGGGGAGACTTATAAGGCCTGGCTTGATTCTGGCAATCAAAGGCAGGCCAAGGAGCTTAATTAGGGTTATCCCTGTATGAGGGTTAATGAGCTACTTAAGCTCAGTAGAAAAGAGCTAAGGGTGGCCATTGTTGCCTGAAGAGGCACCTCAACATTATTGGCATTATGTGGACATGTGTTTGGCATGTATTTGGACAGCCCGGTATGTAGGGGATGCCATCACACGTTTTGTGTGAATGTGACTACTACTGTGCCAAGAGATTTGAATTCCTTAGGTATCACTTCATCGAGCCGTGGGAGCTGATTAACTTCCCGGTTCAATTGCTGCTGAAATTTATCTCAGCTATTGGTCTCTCTGAGATCTAATGGTTAATATTTCTTAACCTTGTGCTGGAACTCTTTGCTACAGTGAATGGGGGGGGGGTCAGTAAAATAGGCCTTGGGCCGCAATGCTGGTGCCCTTGTGGGCAGCCCCACCCTAATTCTAATTCTATGCCCTAGTCACCTTTAACGATCTTAGGCCAACTCAAGCTTTTCTGCAACCTTTCAGTTATGAGATTGCTGCCTTTGCCGACTAAAGCCACTGCAGCTGTGCATGCTTCATAAATGTGTTTCAAATAATGTTACATAAATGTTTTCTTGTAAATTCATTGTCACACTAAAACTAGCATTTTATATTAAAATGCAATTTATAACATAAAAGTGTGAATACTCTTTCAATCAGTCATTAAAACTTCAGGATGATTATGAAGAATTTAAAATTTCTTCCATTAATAATATCAATATATCAATAACATGCAGTAAAAAAATTATTTTAGAATTAATACATTAAGCTGTTAATTTTTTTTAACATACAAAAGTTAAAAAAAAAAAAAAAAAGCATTTTTGTTAATATTTATTTCATTTTTAACTTAAATTTTAAAAATTATTTTAAGTAATATATGTGATGCTAAAGATCTGCAAAGGAAGAAAAAGCAAACTTTTATATATAATTATTTAATAAAAAAAGTTTAAGAATTTTTTTCTACATTGGGAAATAAAAGGAGGAATTTTATACAATGACGAGAAAAACTTGCAAACTGTTGGTGAAAAACATATTGGCGTCAACTTGGAATGGATCAAACGAATTAGCGAAAAACAGATTTGACGCCAACGTTGATAATTTACGTGTAGGAGCATCTACTTTTAGTTCTGACTATTTTAGCTTTTATCTGATTTTAATTTGTTTGTAAGAATGTTTTAATTTGTTATTTCAACCATAAGAGTCTTTAAAGTAAGAAATAATTATTAGTATTCTTATATTTATGTCATTTACACAACGCACATGATTTTGCTTGATTTTTACAATATTGTCAATTTTAACTATTTCTAATGCAAATAATGTTACCTATTTTAATCTTCTATATTCTTAAATATTTTGTTAATACTTCAACATAACTTTAGCATTAGTACTAAAATATACAAAGTTGAAACAGCGTAAAAGTAATGTATTAATAATTTTAATTTCTGTTTATACATAGTACATTATTTTTACTTAATAGGATGTAAAAAAAGATCAACAAGATTTAATTTATTTATCATTTGTGATCAGTTATTATATATTGGTCATACGTGCATAATAGATGTAAACAAACACATCTCCGCGAGTAACATATCAACAAATGAATTTTGTAGATACATAAATTGCCTTAAACGCCAGAATACTGATACAGAGCAAAGATATAACAACCTACCCTTACTAGGGTTACCATAGATTAAAATGGTTAGCTAGTCTTTCTTGTTATTGTAAAAGACTCATAAAAGGAGGGGGAGGGTTACAGCATCAAAAGAACTCCGTAGCCATCAATCATAGTACTGAAAGCAAATATTGTTGATTTTAGTCATGGAATGAAGGATGGATGAGTAAAGTGAGACACATACCTGTTCTTTCAAAGCATCTGTGTGGTTTAAATAAATGTGAGCATCTCCAATAGTATGGACTAATTCCCCAGGCTTCAAGTTGGTGACATGAGCAATCATGTAAGTCAACAGGGAATAGCTAGCAATGTTGAAAGGCACACCAAGACCCTAAAACACACAAAAAAAGAAATAAGTGGAAAAACTGACACGTTAACTTCAACATATATTTATTGTATTTTGGGCGGAGCTAAAAATTGAGAACTGCTTGCCACCCTAACATATGTGCCACACACAGTGGTCTCCTATTGCTAAAATTTGGCCTTTGCCCTTCAAATTCTTCTATACCTCTTGTTAACTTTCAATTGTCCCAACAAAATACACTAATCTCCAGCCAAGATTTTATTTTTATAGAACCACATTTCTACAAACCAAGTTCAAATACAAAGAAACAATACTTCTTTTTGTAAGGCAGTTCCCATTAGTATTAATCATCTGGTAAAATAACCTCTTTGGTTTCCTCTATGTAAGTTGCTTTCAACACAGTCCCCATTTGGTAAATGAGAGCCATCCATGTTTAATCATCAGGTGTGTGGTGCTCTAGAGACGGCACCAAGCGTTTCTTTCTGCTTGATAAATATGCTGCTGTTCTCCAAGCTGAGGTCTTTGCAATCTATATGTGTTGCAGGACCTGCCTTGGCAGGTATTTGCATAAGCAAACCATTCATATCTGCTCTGATAGTCAAACTGTGCTTCAAGCCCTGCCGAAGTGTAGTGTTACCTCTGCTTTGGTTTGGGAGTGTTTTGAGTCTCTTCGTGACCTTGCCTCAGACAACAAGGTCAATTTTTTTCTGGGTACCTGGTGATATGGGAATTCAGAGTAATGAGTTAGTTGATTAAGCTATGAAGGGATCCAGCATTTCTTTTACCGGACTTGAGGCTGTCCTTGGTGTTGTTCCAGGGTTTATTAGGAATTCTGTTTTTAATCATTTTAGGCATCTTCAGTATTCCAAGTGGCTTAGTGGGACTGGTCATAGGCAAGCTAAAGAGCTTAATCATGACTGTCCCACCTTGTGTAGTAAGGAGCTCTTGTCGCTTCATAGGAATGGCCTGAGGAAGGCAGTCTGTCTTCTTACTGGTCATTATGCCCTCAATAGACATCTCAGCATAATGGGGATCAGTTCTGATCCTGGCTGCCGTCTTGAGGAGGAGACTGCTCACCACATTTTGTGTGATTGTGAGTATTTCTTGGCTCTTAGATTTGGGAGCTGCAGGACATTCCTGTCAGTTATCTACTGAGATTGGCTTCAGCTTGTGGCCTTTTCTCTTAGACGTTCTTGGGTCATGTAGTATTCTTCCTGGGTTTGGGTATAAAAGATCCCTATTTGCAGTGCCCTGCTCTTGGGGAATCCCCAAGAGCTGCCATAAAGGCAAATTCATTCATTCACTCAACACAGTCAACATACATTTAGTAAATGAGAGGCTTTTTTAACTGTGTTAGTATTCTCAGGTCTAAGTAAATGTCAATGCCACCAAATCCTGTAATTTTTATGATGTTTGGTAGTCCATATTTTCAAAGTGAAACATTGGTCTTTACTTCAAACACCATTTTCACAAGCTACACCAAATATTTTTCTTGCCTTCAAAGTCAATAGATTTGTTTTCCACAGATTTAGTCATTGTCATAGTACTATGTAAAGTATTACATGTTTCACAGGAGATAATTATTAAAGACACTAATGCACTAGTAATTGTAAGTAGCATCACTGACAATTTCACATGTATCTGCTTAGTGCTGCAAATGAATTTCGTATATAATGTCCACAAGTTCACAGTGTGAGGTTTGGAGACCTTAATATTACTTTTTATTTACAGACGAAAAAATTGCAAAGGATCCAAAATGTGGTAAGAAATTTATTATTGTTGAGATCCAGATGAAAGGCTCTTTACTGTACGAGGGAACAACCTTTTAGACAGGCAGGATAGAGGAGGGAATAAAATCCCTTCTCTAAAAATAATAAAGAACAAAATAATATTAAAAGATATTTTGCGAAAATATATGCTGCATAAATTTAAAAAGAAAGTCGAAAAAATAAATGAAAACATATTTTCTTAAAATACTAGAATTGCTTCTTTAAATCAAGACAAAAATTTAATTTCTTTTGTTATTTGTTTATTGCTTCTACATTTGTTTCTTCTTTACAAATACAACAGCCCTTGGCTGCCTCAACCACACACTCTCTTCCACATCTTCTACCATTTAGCGACTCCTCTCCAATTGCTGATTTTTCCACATCATCCAATCATCTAGTACAGGGATGGATAAACTTTTCCGGCCGTGGGCCAAAAATCAAAAGAAAATAAGTTTGGGGGGGGTCAAGAAAATTTTTTCTAAAATTTAAAAAACAATATACATTAATGAGATGAATGAAACTGAGATTTCATTTTTAAAAGTTCCTTATACTGAGGTTCGAAGTGAGATATACTGATTTTAAGGAACGATGCTGAATGCTCCTCTGTCAGTCTACTTCTGAAATGATTCTTTCTAAAGGTTCAAAGTTGAAAACACTTGTCCATGTATAAGAAGCAAATAGACCGCTGATCTTCTGGGTGTGAGATAATAAATTTGGGATATAATATTGAAGCAAAGTAGTAAAGAAGATTCATATATACTGTATAAATATGTATTTCTTTTAATTTGGCTCAGACTGCCAATTTAAAATTCTATCCCGAGGCCAGATAAAACCTTCCGACGGCCCAGAGTTTGCCCATCCCTGATCTAGTCGGTGGTCTTACTTATCCTTTTTGAACACTTTGTTGAGGTTTCTAAACTGAGATTTTTTTTACGGGGTAAGGTAAGCCCAACCCCCAACTTGGAAGAGCAGTCCCTTGCCCATTCCTCCATGTACAGTGCTCCATACTTTTCTGTCTTTGGGGTGTTCAGAATAACTTGCACAAAGAACAGAATTTTAAAACAAAAAACTATAACTCTTAAATGCCCAAAAGTGTTGAAAAAAATTTTTTTTTTTTTTAATATTTCTAGAATTGCCATATTACTTGATAATGTCTGTTTTCCTCAGTTGCTGTGTGTGTGTGTATATATGTACACCCTTTCTTTCATATATACATACAAAGAATACATATTTTATTATAGAATTTGTGTAAAGCTGGCTACCTCACTTATCCTGTACATTAGAATGGCTGTAAATTATAGAAAAGAGAATAGAAAGCCTACCATATCTCCAGATCTTTGATATAACTGGCAAGATAGTTCATCGTTGGCCACGTAAAACTGCACAAAACAATGACAGGGAGGTAAAGCCATTCGAGGAATATCTATAAAACAAAACAAAAAAAGATATGTAAATACATCTATGCATTCAAACTCTTACAATATATTTCTCCCTCATTAAGAACACTGTACATAGCAGCTGGTAGAGGGCATGAGATCTCAAATGTCTCAAAGACATTGAAATTTAATCATAGATGGGGACAGCTGAAAAACAAATTATAAAACCATACTCTTTGGTTTCTTAACCTGTCTAGGACCACAAACACATACATGTATCTAAATTTTGTATGTAACATATTTAAATTTTTAATCAGCACTAGATGGCAGTTGAAATTGAATATTTAATTATATTCCCAAAAGTGCTGACCTTCAATAAGAACTTTCAGCTCACAATTTTTTATTTTGATTAGGCAAAAAACAGTAGGTGTAGTGTGCTCAATATATCACAGACTCCCAAGGGCTGTGATATATTGAGCACTGAGTGTTTATATTTTGACGAAATGAGAAAAAAATGAATGTTTATTATTTTTTGAGGTGGGAGGAGTATTGTCATTTGCCTGTCTAAGCAGCGACCCCTCTGTACCATGAATATTTGGCTGCTTAGAAGGGTTTTATTTACTATTATAAGATAATTACTATAATGCATAATACAAACAAGTCTGACATATATTCCTTATGTAAATGAAATTTAAAACTTATCTAAAGAGAAAATAGTACTTTATTTCATGCTTCTTTACATTTTTTTTTAAAAAAAGGCTACAATTTGTTTCTGTTTGTTCTGTAGTCTTTGCACTCCTTCAAAATCAAATTCTTTTCTTTAATCACTTTGTTGATTTACGTTCTTCCGCAGTTAAATAATTCAGCTCACTTTCTTGCCGATTGGCCATTCTCATATTCAGGCAGAACTTCAATGCTCTGTTCGAGATTTAGAAAAATGCATTTTGACATTGTTGCAACTCTGATCACTGACCCACTAATGAAACGTAGCTGGCATTAATGACATTTTTGCCGACAGAGGTGCAATACTTCCTTAACTTTACCGATTGGAATTCCAAACAAAGGCCCTAGGACACCTTCAACACCTGATTGTCCAGTTCCTCCCTCAGTTTCTATGGATGGTACAATAGGGATTCCCTATCTGAAGGGTATGGAGAGAATACAAAAGAGATAACAGATTTAATCTTTCTTAGAAAGGGGGGGCACCGTGGGAATGGACTTCTTAAGTTATTCCTTTGCCTTATATCTGACCATAAACCTGACATTGAGTTTTTTCGCTCAAAATTCAGAGTGAGTAGAATTTCCCGAAGAATGAAAGGGGCGATCCCACTCGGTGGCCGTTTAGAGGGGGTTGGGTGGCCGCTGATACAGGTTATTTTACCATTAGGTCTATGAGTCAAAAAAATCCGTGCCATGAAAAATTGGCCGTTTAGAAGGGTGACTGCTATATAGGGGTGGCCACTTGGAGAAGTTTCACTGTATGTATGTATATATATATAGAATCATGACGAATTGTATTAAATGCTGATAATGATGAATGTGAATAAGATCTTTTAAATGATAAACAATCCAATAAAAAATGGAGGAAAGTCATTTTTATAATAAAAGTGACAGCGAATCTGACTATTTAGATGACACAGAAATATATAATATAATTAATATTGAAAACAACTTAAATACTAATGAATGGTAGATATGAAAAATTTATCATCGTTGGAGTTTTATTTATTTAGTTTAATTTATAAAATTTATATATATATATATATAATTTTAATCATTTGTTTAAATTTTAAAATGTCCATTTTTTTTTACTATAAATATAAATTTCATTCAAATGAAACAATTTTCATCAAAACTAAACAAATTTCTTTAAAATTTGTAATTGTTTTTTTTTTTCAGTTTATAAAAGTATTATCAGGGATTATAAACTGTAAATTTCTGCCTATTAAATTGAGATGTTATTTTTTAAGGATTTTAAATTGGCTTAACAAAGAAAATCGTACAGGCCTGGGGAAGCATTTCTTTCTTTTTACAGCACTCCTGAGCAAGTTAAAAATTTAGCTACAAAAGATAGCACTTTTTTTTCCTAAATTAAAGAATATGTCCAATTTTGGGTGGGTCTGAAATACCAAAATTTGATTTAATATTTTTAATTTTGTAGTATATTTATAATTTTAATTATTTACTTTTCTTTTTTAAGGGCTTTTAGTGGCTTTTTTTTTAAAGTGATTTACTAGCCTGCCCCGAAGCAGAATGTACCAAAAACTGCGATGCACGTCGCAGAACAATTTGCAAAATTTTTTTTCTTCTTATATATATATATATATATATATATATATATATATATATATATCGATGGTTTTCCATAAGTAGAAAAGGCTGTAAAATACTTATTGGATTACGTTGATTCCTTGTTACAGCAATACCAGGTTTATTTTGACCAAAGTAAGGAACTTGATGTTAATAATATCAACTGCTAAAATATTTTTCTGCTTTGATTATTTATTATCTCCACGTTCAAATATGGATAACAAAGCTTTAGATCTCTCCACTTTTTTGGACCTTATTAAACTTTTTCCATGTGTTTCACCCTCTGAAGAAGAAAAGAATGAATTACTTTTTGAATATCAAATTTTTCTTAACTGGATTTTTGATGCAATTGATCATTGTCGGCAAAATAGAATGTTTTTTTTAAATGAAAGCTATATTAGTGCAAGCTGAAATGAACTAAAACCAGAGATCCTTAAATTTATCAATTTCTTAATACACATTATATCTATTCCTATATCAGAAGCTATTTGCGAACCATGGGGATTAACAATCGATAAATTTTTTCCTATAGGCAGAACGAAATGATGGTGATGAAACTAGTATTGGGACAACCAATAAAAGAATGTTTATTTTTTGCAATGGACCTCCACCAAGACACAGATCAGTCTGAAAATTATTAAAAATTTCCCTTGCATTAATGTTTTGGCCAAATTATCAGTCCCATTTTTATCATCGTAGTGATATCTCAAAATATCTTACATCAAACGTAATTGACAGGACAGTCAATTCTATGTTAATGCCTTGGTTTTAATACAAGTATTTTTCAAAATTTCAGGTAGCACTGTTTTATTAAATATCTTTATTTATATGTATTGGTAAATATGAAAATGTATCACAATAAGAATAATATTGTGGGAGAGTAAATATAGGATAAAATAAATATTCTCCTGCAGAACAATTTTGAATATCTGAAAGCCTCTTGCAGAACATTGAAAAGTATTCAGCTGTGGGGTTAGCCAGCCTAGGAATTTTCAGAATATACTCCTTTTCCAACCTGAATTGGATAATACAAAATAAAAAAGAATGATACTAACCGACACAATTCCAGGCAGACATAATTATTCGTCTATCATAAGGCTTTGTTTTGAGGAGATTAATGACATTGGCAAGTTGATCGACTCCTTGACCGGTGTAATCTTTGCTCATATCTTCATATTTGGCACCAAAATGTCTCCACTGGAATCCATAAACAGGACCCAAATCACCTTTGAAAAAATAAGGAAAATAACATTTCATAAACATGAACAGAAATATATGTTGCATAAAAATCGTCCTTTTCGAATGTTGTACATTAATATTTTGTGCAATGATCATGATTCTGAATGTTCATTTTGTATTCTGATATTTACCTAAAACACCATAAGCCAGCAATATTAAGAAAACACATGACTGAGCAAGCTATATCAAGAAGTGAACATGTCACTGGCTACTGCAATCAAGCTATCGAGGTATATCATCATGCACTGGATAATGCAATCAATGAGTGAATATTAAAATCTTTGATATATTTTCAATATATATTAGCCAGAAATGGGATACTTATGAATTTCTGATCTCTTACCTAACACAGGGTTCCCACTCTTTTTCCAGAACAAAAATTAAGGACTTTCTAGGGACCAAAGTAATTTTTATAAGGACCTACTTGAAATACACGACATAACGGGATAAACCCTATCTCCTGAGAAACTTATTTTAATGATGATGAACCAGACAAGGTGTAACGGTAACATTTTGATATGTCAGCAGAAGTTTCTGTTTTAGCGAGTGGCAACAAAAAAAGAGTTGTTATTGCGATAGCGTGGTTGTTTTGAGTTAGTAAAAGATAGCGTCAGTTTTAACAGAATAAAATATGCTTTTTTTGTGTGAGTAAAATGTGGTGATTATGACATGCACACACACTGCTTATCAAATATAAAGATCTCCCACTACAACTGGTGACCCGATTTATTTACTTTTCGTCATTTTGAATTTTGCAACCTGTTAACGATATCTAACAATGGATAAACCAAATATTGAGGAGAAGACCGAGCTGAACAAAGTAAGTGTTAAAATTCCACCTTTTTGGACAGATAGACCAGAAATTTGGTTCTTTGAAGTAGAGGCGCAGTTCAAAATTAATAATATTACAAATGAAGATACAAAATTTAATTACCTTGTGGCGCAACTTGAGCCAAAATATATCGAAAATATATGGGATATAATCAGTAGTGAAAGCACTACTAAATATACCGATTCAAAAACAAGGTTATTCAACCTATTTAAAGAAAGCGAAAGTGCTCGAATTAAACGGTTAATAACCGGAATTGAATTAGGTACAATGAAGCCTAGTCAGCTTTTACAAAAACTACGAACTGTGGCGACTGCGGACATTTCCAAAAACTTGATTAAAACTTTGTGGCTTCAGAAAATGCCTGATTATATAAAAAATATTTTGCTTGTTAGTGAGGAAGATCTCTCCAAATTAGCAATAATGGCTGACAAAATCAGTGACATGAACCCCAAAACGGAAATTTTCGCAGCGTGTCATAAACCTGAAATTAACGATCACGACAAGTCCGGTTCAAGTTATAGAGAAGTGCTAAACCGACTTGAGAGCCTAGAACAACAAATATCTCAACTAAGCGTATCACGCCAAACTAGGCCTAGTTATAGAGCTCGTGGAAAAGGAAGTCGCTCCCGAAGCCGATCTAGAAAACGTTTTGATTCTAATGGCAAATTTTGCTATTATCATTTTCGTTTCGGTAACCGCTGCTATCCTGAAAAATGTACTCCACCTTGTGCATGGAAAAAACCGGATTCAATGCAGGAAAACGCCACCCTGCAGTAGACGAGGCGGCAGAAACTGCTGCAGAAAATGTAAAAGGTTGCCGCAAATTTCGATTATTTGTAAAAGACTTAAAAACAAATTTGCGATTTTTAGTTGATAGTGGCGCTGATATCAGCATTCTTCCAGCACCTAGTAAGAATATTGAACCTTCGAGTTATAAATTGTATGCAGCAAATGGGACTGAAATAGAGACTTTTGGCATTAGAGTTTTGGATTTAGATTTAGGATTGCGGAGAAAATTCCAATTTCCTTTCATTATTGCCAAAATTTCAAAAGGTATTCTTGGAGCTGATTTTTTAAACAAATTTAATCTTTTAATTGACCTTAAAAATAAGCAGTTAATTGACGGAGAAACAAAGCTTTGCATAAAAGGTGAAGTTTCTTCGATTCATTTGAATGACTCTATTCATACATTAAGCAACACCATTAAATTTGCTGATTTATTTTCTAAGTATCCAGAAATTTTAAAGCCGAACTTATTAATTTCGAAGTCTAAACATGATGTACGACATTATATTGCTACTGAAGGTAATCCATTTCACGCTAAAGCTCGCCAACTTGATGCAAAGCGTCTCGCGATAGCTAAATCAGAATTTGAATACATGTTAAATAATGATATTATTCGCCCTTCTAAGTCTCAGTGGGCAAGTCCCTTACATCTTGTAAGAAAAAAAGATGGTTCTTATCGTCCTTGTGGAGATTACAGACAGCTGAATTTCCGTACCATTCCTGATAGATACCCTATTCCACGAATAGACGACTTTCATCATATTTTAAAAGGTTCAAAAGTTTTCTCGAAAATAGATTTATTTAAAGCGTATCATCAAATTCCAATAGCAGAAGAAGATAAATGTAAAACAGCAATTATTACTCCTTTCGGCTTATACGAATTTAATGTGATGAGTTTCGGCCTTAGAAATGCTCCTTCAACCTTTCAACGCTTTATTCACGAAGTGCTCCGAGGGCTTGACTTTGCATTCGCCTATTTGGATGACGTCCTTATCGCATCAGCGAATGAAAACGAACATAAACTTCATCTTGATTTCCTTTTTAAAAGACTGAACGAATATGGCCTTAGAATTAATATTTCAAAATCGGTTTTTGCAGTGTCCGAAATTGAATTTTTGGGATATCTAATTACACCTGAAGGTTCATGCCCACTTCCTGAGAAAGTTCAAGCTATTTTAAATTACAAATTACCGGAAACCATTACTGAATTAAGAACCTTCCTTGGAATGATTAATTTTTACCGTCGTTATCTAAAAGATGCTGCTGCAAATCAAGCTTTATTGCATGAATATCTTAAAGATTCCAGAAAACGAGACAAAAGAAAAATTCATTGGACTGACGAAGCGAAGAAGCAGTTTGAAATTTGTAAACAAGATCTTTCCAATACAGCCTTGTTATCATTTCCAAATTCTGATTTACATCTAGGTCTTTTTACAGATGCATCAGATTTTGCAATTGGTGCTACCTTACAACAATGCGAAAATAAGTCTTGGAGACCAATAGCCTTTTATTCGAAAAAGTTAAACCCAACTCAACAAAATTATAGCACGTACGATCGGGAACTTCTCGCTATTTATTTATCAATAAAATATTTTAAACATTTACTTGAAGGACAATCTTTTACAGTTTATACAGATCACAAGCCTTTAACTTTTGCTTTTTATCAAAAACTAGACAAAGCATCTCCAAGACAATGCAGACAACTTCAGTATATTTCTGAATTTACTACAGCTATTGAACATGTTAAAGGTGCTGATAATATTGTAGCCGATTTATTGTCAAGAGTTGCAGAAATCACAGTAATTGATTATGATGAAATAGCTCAAGAACAGGTTCAAGATGACGAATTAAAAAATTGCAGAAATCTACTTCTTTAAAATTTAAAGAATATCCTCTTCCTTCTGGTTTAATGCTGTGGTGTGATGTGTCTACAAACAAAATTCGTCCTTATGTTCCTCCAGCTTTCAGGATGAACGTATTTAAACACTTTCATGGGTTATCTCATCCAGGAATAAAAGCAACAATTAAATTAATTACATCTAAGTTCATTTGGCATAATATTAACAAAGACTTACACGAATGGGCTAAATCCTGTATTTCATGTCAGAAAGCAAAAATTGTTCGACATACGAAATCACCAATTGGTCAATTCCCGGAAGTATCAGAGAGATTTCGAGAAGTCCATATTGACCTGGTTGGTCCCTTACCTCCATCACATGGAAATATTTATTGCTTAACCTGCATAGACAGATATTCTAACTGGATGGAAGCTATTCCTTTACATGACAGCTCAGCAGAAACAGTGGCAAGAGCATTCTACAATCAATGGATCACAAGATTTGGAACACCTTCCCGATTGATTACTGATCGAGGAGCACAATTTCGTTTTGAAATATTTCGAGCTTTGTCGACGCTCTGCGGTATTAAGCTGGTGCCAACAACAGCCTACCACCCACAGAGTAATGGAAAAGTCGAGCGATTACACAGAACAATGAAAGCGGCTCTGAAAGCCCATAATCAGATAGATTGGAGCGAAACTTTGCCAACTGTCCTCTTAGGTCTTCGTACTGCTGTTCAATCTGATACCCCTTACACCATAGCAGAAATGGTTTATGGTGAAACACTCAGGCTTCCAGGTGAATTTTTAACAGACAGTATAGTGAAACTCACTCCAGGAACCTTAGTGCATAAATTGCAGGAACACATTAAATCAATTGGTTCCAGGAAAATTCAACACAAATTCATCCCAAACATATTTGTACATAAAGATTTGGATAGTTGTACACATGTATTTCTAAGAATAGACAGAGTACGAAAACCACTGGAGCCACCATATGAAGGCCCTTACAAAGTGATTAATAGATCTTCTAAATATTTTATTGTTAAAATTAAAGAGAAAAACGTTACTGTGTCTATTGACCGACTGAAACCTGCTTACATCCTCACAGATTTCTCCAATAACGATGTGACTCCAAACCAAAATATTCAGTGTCAAACAGTGCCGTCACAAACTCTAAGTTTGAAACAACAAACTCCTATTGGGACTAGTTCTGTTCCTATGGATCCTGTACGAACTTCTAAACAATCTAGTTCTGGCAGACCAATTAAACTTCCAGTCCGATTTAGAGACTAAAGAACTTTACTGCTTTTAAATATTTTTTTTTTTGTCTATTTACATTATATATATGTTATTTGCTCTTGTATCATATTACTATTGTATATTTTAATTATTATTCTTTCTATTCTTTTCATGCTATATAATGTACACTTTTAACTGCTGATACATGTACCTTCCTACCTCTGACGTAACGTTAGTTACTGGTGGGGGAGTGAATGTAACGGTAACATTTTGATATGTCAGCAGAAGTTTCTGTTTTAGCGAGTGGCAACAAAAAAAGAGTTGTTATTGCGATAGCGTGGTTGTTTTGAGTTAGTAAAAGATAGCGTCAGTTTTAACAGAATAAAATATGCTTTTTTTGTGTGAGTAAAATGTGGTGATTATGACATGCACACACACTGCTTATCAAATATAAAGATCTCCCACTACAAAGGTATGCTCAATAAATGCTCTACAATATTTCAGAATTAAGTTTTTAAAAATGCCTAAAAATTAATATAAGCTAAATCTATTTGACAAAAACAATTTTGAAAAATGTACATCAAGTTTTTTGAGTGATCAAACTAAAAAAAATTTTTTGAATAAAAACAATATTATAAACAGTACTTTCTAAGGGTTTAAAAATGACTGATATATATATTTATATGAGTTTATATATATATATATATATATATATATATATATATATATATATATATATATATATATATATTAGCTGATTATACCTGGCGTTGCCTGGGAAAGAAGAAAGTTTTAGACTTTTCTATTACATTCAATTGGCAATATCATATTGGCAATTCACAATATTGCACATGAAAAAACCGTTGATCTGGAATATATCAGCAGGAGAGAATTTTAAATATTGTTATCACGAGGACTGGATGATATCAGAAATTTAATATCTCGATATATCCCCAATTAATATTGATATCATTGATATATAACAATAATACTTTAAAGTATATATATATCGTGATCCAGTGTTAAGATGAATAGAAAACAGTCTTTCTTGATAATAAGTTTATTAAATCGTTTCTTCTAAAAACAAAACCTGCGCTATTTTCATTTATTAGTCAAAGACATGCATAGAGTATGTTCACAGTTCCATGACCACACGCTAACTGACTCTTCTCTGTTTTCAAACTCATCAAATGTCTCCAAAATTTTTCTGTCTGACCAGTTTATCCTAAAAGCTTACGCGAGCATTGGCCTTTTTCATTTATTTTATTATTATAAAAGAGTTCCCTTGTTAAAATTGCTTTTAACTCATGTAATTACTAACTACCCCTTTTTTAGACCTGACATGTATATATATATAAATGTATATATATATATGTATATGTATATATACATATGTATATATTCATATACATACATATATTGATAAAAATAGATTAAAAATAAGAACTATTTTATACAATACATAATGTTTGAAATAAATGATTAATGTTTTAAACGAATTCTTCAGAAAGACGAAATCAGTAATATGCATACAATGATTTAAAGCAGGTATTTAATTTAATTTTACTTTTTTAATCTAATTTATTTTTCGAATAGAATGATTTTAGAGCAGCCTTTTTTACTTTAAAATTTCACTTGAGTACTATAAACTAAGACATAAATTAGTTTATTAGCTCTTGCAGAAGTGTAATACTGTAAGACATAAAAATAACATGCGTATAAAGTTCTTCACGGATATTTTCTAACATTTTTGTAGAGAACAAGACAGCAATTGCTATAAAATAGATACAATACAATTTATACAATAGATTAAAAATAAGACCTGACATATATATATATTAATAATTTTTTGGTTTATTTTTAGTTTATTTTTAAGAATTAAAATTTTTAGGATTACAATTTGATCCTAAAAATATGGATTTGTGAAAGATAAACACAACTTTTCAGGAGTAATTAATTTTAACACTTACAAGAAAAAAAAAACGTATTGTTCAAATGTAATTTAATCAAGTACTGAACAGAATTATTTATTCTAATCAGAAACCATTACTGTTGATTAACATTGCTTATTTATGCCAAATTATATATCTCCTAAATCGGGATTAAATTTTCTAACTCCTATCATTAGTCAGCTGAATTTCGATACTGGATTCCGTGCACTTGAATTCCGCTCTCAACATTGAAGTTGGTAGTCATACAGAATCAGCTTCAAGTAGTTGAGAAAATATTTCATGTAGAATATTAAGGATGTCTTTTGTCTATCCACATTATTGTGTGCGAGGGAAATACAGTATCACCGTCGAGAGATATTGTGGCAGAACAGAATTTTAATATTGTTGTTGTGATATTTAAAGTATATCAATATTTGACAATATATTGATAAACAACCCCGCCTTAGTTATTGCTTTACTTAAAGAATATCAATATTTGACAAAATATGGATAAACAATCCATCCCTATTGTACATACGTGGCTGGCCCAAAGTACTTAAATTTTGGGCATATACGCTACTCACATGAAAATAGACCTACAAAAAGGACAGTTAAACAAAAATTTAAAATCCACTACTTGAAGAATGATAATTTTATAGCAGTTCATGCTTTATAGATATTTATAACTTACCTTCTTCTGGATAGGATAAATTTATGGAGGCCATATATTCTTTGGAACTGTTACCATCCCAGATGTGAATATTTTTCTCTTTCAGAACATTTGCATTTGTGCTTCCAGATATGAACCACAAAAGCTCTTCACAAATCGCTCTCCAAAATACTTTTTTAGTTGTAAGCAAAGGGAAACTTCCTAAGGGAAAAAAAAAAATCTTTAACTGTTTTGAAATAAAATTTAGATTTTGTCCATTGTTACCTGGCCCTTTTTAATTGCAATCATTGGTGACCGAGTGATTTTACAGTATTTATAGCCAAATGTTTTTTAAAATAATTGTATGGTATTATATATCAAAATAATTTAAGGAATTAAATATGCTCTGCTTTAAGGTATCCGCCTACATTCGGTGAACTTTTTTCTTTAAACGTAGAAACGAGTTCATGTTTTTACATTTTTAGATTTATTTTTTATATTATCATAGAGAATTGCACTTAATAAATTGATTCCTGGAGAAGTTTTTATAAAATTTCTAATAAATGAAGAAATTTGAGTAAAAAAAAATCAGGTTTTTTCAAAGGTCTCATTTTTTAATAAATTAAATTATTTCAATATATTCTGATGCAACCCATTTCTTATACACTGGACTAGTGAATCACTACAAATCTTTGCTTAATTCACTTTTGGTAAAAACTTTTACTTCTTCAAAATCATACACATTGATTTTTTAACAAATTTTCATTACTATTATATCTAACTACGAGCATAACTTCATTAAAAATGATCCAAATTGAAAGCTTTTAGGTCATTCACTAGTAAATACTATCAAAAGCATTCGTAATCATTTTCAACACAATATTTTAAGAACTTTTTGAGAAATCCCATTTCAAGTTTCGACATTTTATTAAAAATACTGTTCTGAGAAAAACAGATTTGAAGTTTAGGAAAGCAACTTTAACTGTTAAAAAATTAAAATACATGTTTAAAATTCCCCACACTTTCTTGCTTCAAAATTTTCTAATGGCCAAGTTGCTAATTATTAAAAATACTAGAAAAATGTTTAAACTAATCTTTATGAAAATTTAAAAAGTTTTGTTCAAAAAAATGGTGTTTAAAAGGATTTAAATTCACAACTTCCAGTTCCAAAGTCGCTACTTCCAGTTTATTTCGACAGCTGTCACTTTTCTTTAAAATGCCGTAGAGACAAAACAAGAACAGATTTAGAAGCCTAAAAGTTGAAATTTTACAATAGAGAGAAAAAAAAAGATTTTTGGCAAAAAATTATGTTTTTAACGTAGACATATACCTTAAAAATGGAAACATTCCCCTAGTTAAGTTTGTCTAGTTATAGCTAATCAAAATGTGCAAATATCATGTCTGCAACATGCACAATATTGTGAAATTACCTCATACATGTACTTGTAATTACAAAAATCTTCAAATGATTTTTTACTGTGTTTTTTAAATTAATACTTCAATTTTATAGAAATTACACCAATCTAAATTTTTTACACTTTCCCAATCTTTATCATTATATTCAGTACAAATTGCATTTTATCTCAAGAACCATAACACTTTTGGGAAAATGAAACGAAGTGAAATCTTTAGGGCAGCTCATTGGAAGGTTCCCCAAGAACAAGACACTCTAACCAGAGATTTATTGTACCCAAACTAAAGAAAGAGAAAAGAAAATAAAGGAAAGGATAAGGAGAAATAGATTGCTAGGGTACCTCCGGATTATGACAGTGTTTACCTAAAATAGGTAAATACCCTGAAGGGAGTTGCCTGATATTATCCCCAGGGGAATTATATCCAGCTATACTCCCAGATGCTGGGTACCCATTTTAGTCGCTTTTAACAACATACATGAGCCACATTAGGACTATTCATTCCCACCTGGTCACTATACAGGAGAATACTTTTGCTACAGAATTAGACCTATTATTTTTTGTTTGGGGGACTGGTTAAAAAATTAGAAAAACTTGATGTTGGAATTGGGTCGCAATGTCCATTTTTACAGCAAAAGAAGTGATGGGATCAAGAACTTACTTTACTAAACAATACAGTAAAATGTCCCCTTAAACAATACCTAATATGGATATCTCCCCTATCTTAAATCAAAGAATTATCATCCATCGCCACATCAGAAGAGCACTGCAAACTGATTCTAAATTTAAATTACTATAATAATTGCATATTTCCGAGTATAAGATGGGAATTTTTGGGACTGAAGTAGGGGGATCAGCTGATAAACTGATCTGCCGAAGAATTGCAGTATAAAGTTCTTAGCAACATTTCTGCTGTTTGCAAAATTGGCAAAAAAGAAACATATAATGATACAAAAATTTAAAAATAAAGCAAGTTTGTGACCTTCACAATAAAAATAAAAAAAGAAAACAAAAAGCCAAAATTTTTAAAACATGCTAAGAAAGCTATACTAATCTCTAGAAATCTTGAAGAAAACATACTTCTCCGTAAACCAGAAGCAAGTAATAAATAGCTATAAATAGCAATTTAATTTGCTTAAATTTATAAAAAAAAAGGGGTAGCTTTAGATAGAATTACTAGGGTTTAACCCTCTGAGTGGAACACACCGAGGAAAAAAAGTCTCCAAAAATACTCTAAGGATTTGCTGTGTCAGTGGTCAAAGCGTTCTATGATTTTTTACTTCACACTTAGTCGACTAGAATGGAATACGGGAAACCCACCCTCGTTATTTTTCCTCTAATTACGGTTATAAATAGATGTACAAATAAATATTATAGATTGTTAATTTTTAATACACATAAAGTTCGTCAAATCTCGAAGATCATTCCATAAGAAATAATGGATTCTAAAAGTACAAATAAAAATATTCTTTGAGAGACATTTATATTTTTTACGAAAGTCACCCAAGTTATTTAAGTGGTGCAATTAGAGATACATCTATTAACGCAAACGAAATATTTCGAAATAGAGATTTACAAAGCCATGAAAAGCTATCAGCGTCTTTGTGCCTCAGGGGGTAGGGGTGCAGTTTCTAAACAATCGACCTGACCCTAACCGCAAAATTCCATAGGGGAAAGCACTGGCAGAAATGTACATAACATCCATTTTCCGAGCGTTTATGGGGGTCGAAAATTGTACGTGACAACCGTTTAGAAGACATCATCGGTTTGGCAGAATTGTACGTGCGAACCGCTTAGAGGGTTAAATGACTACCCTTGACATCTAACAAGTAAATATTTTTTGCTGAGTGGCCTAGCACTGTGATTCTTGAATTTCTTCCACAACTATAATTAAGAAAAGTTGGCTTAAAATTGTAAAATTAATAAAGAAGGAGTTGAAATGCTACACAACTGAACTTTAAGATGTCTTCCTTACAGGGTTAAACGATTTAAATCAGTTGATTTTTTTTTTTAAATCATTGATTTAAATCAATTTTTAAAGATTGAATTTTTAAAAGAAAACTGTTAGTAATAAGCACAATAAGAAAATATTGACAACCTAGAGTTACTCCCAGATGGTTTCAGGAGGCTGCTGCACCTTGCCTGTCCTTTTATTATTAAAATAGCACCCTATCTGCTACTCATTTCTTCTCCCCCATCTCTCAGTCAAATGTTGTTTTCAACTTTTGTATTAAAAAATGACTGGCACAGTAAAAATTTCCTTATCCTACCTTGAAAAGAATGTCCTGACTTTTTAATTATTAAGTGCCTCTAAAAAATAAAAACAAATGCACCCAAAAATGTAATAAGTATTATCCCCCCCTGCTTTTATTTATTTTTATGAACCTGGGAAAATTTCTGGAATTCTGAAATGACAAAGCAGCTAAACCTGTTTTTATTTATAAATCATTTATTACTTAACCACCCAAAATAAAAAGTGGGTTGTAAAATTTTCATAAAAAATAAAAATTATTGTGATTACTTAGCCCTTAGTGTACCCTCATCTTTCTAATAATTCTGTGGTTGAAGGAGTAAAATGTATAAATTAACATGAAGCATCCTTTATTTAAATTATGATAGAGATAATTAAAACAAGCAAAAAAAAAAAACCTTTATTGCAAGTAATTATTTTCTACTGATTTATGAATTATTCTTATCCACTATATAATAATAGTCTAAGTTGTCTGTCAGTGAATTTATGAAGCGGTTGTACCTGAAATGGATACAGACATCCCTATTGGATTTTTTATGAGTTAGGGATAGCAAAATTTAAAGCGAGTTCGAAATCCACCCCATCCCCCCCTTTTTGAGCATTTAATTCTATTATTTCAAGTCATATGCTCCCTCTTATTCTATACTAAATTCATTCTTGATATGAATTTAGTATAGAATAAGAGGGAGCAGCGAGGGCGGAGCGTAATATTTAAACTGGACTGTGTTTACTCGACCCTCATATACTCTAATTAGTTCCTTCATCGGGTGTAGGCCTAGCATGTTCGGTAGAGGGTATGACCATATAATCATCATACTTCTCGGGTTGACAGTTCTGTCCACGACTCAGCCAAATTTTTCTAAATGTCTAATTAATTTAATATTTTCTGCTTTTTCTTTTAAATTCTTATTCCTAAAAATGTTTTTCAAAATTGTTTTATTATTTTTAAAATAAATGTTTATTATTTTTTCAACTTCTTACGACAAACTTTCTACTCGTAATGTAATAATAGCCTAAATTAACTGTCTACCTGTCCTCGAATTTATGAAGCGGTTGGACGTGGTATGGATAGAGCATCCATATTGGATTTTTGACGAGTTAGGGTTAGCAAAATTCAAAGTGAGTAAAGTTTATTTTTTCCTAAACTATAAATCCAATTCTAAAATAAATTGGTATGAATAAGCATCATATCACAGCGAAAAATATTGTCCTATTTAAAACGTTCGAAATTCACCTCATCCCCCTTTTCGAGCATTTAATGCCATTATATCAAGCCCTAAGCAGGCTATTAAATCTGTCAATTTATCACATAATAAATAGGTAAAAATAACAATTTTTTCTAACATAATGACGTCACTCCTTTAACTATCTCAATTAATCATCTCTTTTAGATTAATTAAATATCTTCTGCATGATTTTCATACGTTTTATTATCCCTAAACTTAGATATTACCTAAATAACTTTCTTTTATATTTGGCTTAAATAATAGATTAGGTACATAAGTGATAATTTTAATTGATTATTTTTGTAGAATGATAATTCTCAGCCAAAAAACAAACCATTTTTTTACCTGCCTCATAGGGTGCCTTTACAATTCTGGAAAATTAAAAATTTTACTGATCTTGTCATATGACAAGCTATATGCTAGTATTATATAAATTTATTTTAGTTATATGTATTTTTTATTATATATAAAAAAAAAGAATTGATTTAGACATCTAACTTGAACAATTTAATTTGCTTGTATCAAATATTATACTTAAATATATTTAAAGTTTCAAAAACCTATTTAAATAATAAAAAAAAAGTCAGACTTTTGATTTTTTTTTTTTAATTGTGATTTTAATCAACCCTACTTCCTTAACAAATTGAATACCACTCTAACATACTTTCTGAGTCATTGGACAGATAATAAACTTCTAGTTGTAAGATTGCTTTAATGGGAAATCCCAGTACATACCATTTCTCAAATTGTAGCGAGATTGAGTACCAAACACTGACAAGGTACCAGTCCCAGTACGGTCTTCTCTTTTGCATCCATGCTCCAAAATATGCTCGATAAGTTCCAAGTACTGATATTCATCATGCCTAAATTAAAAAAGGATTAACATGCATTTATGATGCTTTGTAAACTACATTCACAAAAATCAGCACTGAAATAATCTCGGAGAATGCACTAATGAACATTAACACTTTTGTCAAGTGCAGAAGCAAATCAAAAACACTATATACAGATTATCTGCCAAAATAAAATTTTTTCAAATCCATGACTTTTCATGACTTTCCCTGATTTACCAGATCATTTTCCATGACTTTAAAAAGCTTTCGTTAAAGTATATATGAATAAAACTTCTGACATACATACAAATAAAATATATGCTTTTAGAGAAATGACAGGAATTTTATCATAAAAAAACTATAAACTTACTTTATAAGTGTTAATAAACTCACACACATAAAAATCCTAAGTTTACTCATATAGCCATTTTTCAATCAAAATGTTTCCAATTTGAATTCAGGGTACTTTGGTATTATCCAGGTGACCGTGAATAATAGCCAAATATAACCCTATAATGTTTATATACAATATCCCTAGAGATAAACTTATATTTTGTGCAAAAATCTTAACTCATTTTTATTAAAAAATAATTATTATTTTAATAAAATTTTAGTCTACAATTTAAGAAAAACCCTGAATAATATACATTTACCCACCCATTAAGCTTTCTTGCTTTGAGTTTCCTTGGTAAACAAATTTTACTTGGTCAATAGAATAATACATAAATATCAAACTCAGTAACTTCAGCCAAATGACAAGTAAAAATAGAATTAAACAATTCAATGCATTTTTTTAATCGGTAGTTTAGCGGATCCATGAGTTTTACTCATTTTACTTAAAAAATCAAGACTTTCCATGACAAAATTAATCCATTGTGTAAATCCATGATTTTCCCTGACTTTCCAGGAGAACGGAAACCATGTTTATAACTCAGATAATGATACAGTAAATTATACAGCCAAAATAAATATTCTGTATTTCTGGTGAGTCTTTATTTTTTTAAACTACAAGACTTATTATCATAGCCAGGGTTAGCATAATTTAAATCAATTGATTTTTTTTTTTAATCATTGATTTAAATCTTTTTTTTTTTCACTTCTCTGAAAACCTACATTCGAAAGACAGGAGAATTGGGAATCCGTCAGCACAGAAATACCAATAAGTAAATAAGTATAAATAGTATGTTTTCTAAGAATTTAGGGGTTGTTATCAGTAAGTATGGAGTAGGGGTAGCTACGACTAGATATGACTAGTAGAATTTATTTTATGTACTACAGAACTTGAAATCTAGTTTGTCTACCCCAATAACAAAAGCTGTCACATTATCTGCTAGAATGGAAAGACAGTTTTCTTCTTTTGATATTTTTCGTTCTAGCCTTCGTAACCCATTAGGAGTGGATACGACATCAAAACGAGTGTTTTTATTGAAACAGTTAAATCCATCATTCGTTGCTTAAAAGAATATTGAAATAATTGTGAACTTTTTGTTTTTTTAATAAATAGTTTGCATTAAATGAATATTTTATATGTTCTTTAAATGGACATCTTATTGAGTTTGCACCATCCAATGACAAAATAATGAAATGTATTTAGATTAAAATTTATGTATTTAATTTTAGGTAATCAATCTTAGTATACTAGATAGATAAGTTGTTACTTATAACAAACTATTCCATGTATATTGCAAAAAATATAAAAACACAACAATAATTAAAATTAGAATTCAGAAAAAAATCAAATAAATCTGATTTACATGGAAAAAAATCTGATTTAAATCAAATAAATCTGATTTTTTTCTAACCCTGATCACAGCAACATACAAATCATGACAGACATAGATATCATGATAGACATACAAATCATGTTAAATTTTCGATAAATTATGCCTTAATTAACCAGACACCAAATATCACTGATAATTATTAATAAAAAGGGTGGTTATAATTGATGACAATAATAATCAGTGATAATTAATAACAACCAGATTAAGTACTTTTATTGTAACACACACACATATATATATATATATATATATATGCAATGGACAAATTTAGCCCATCTTAAAGGTAAGAGAATCCATATTGGCTTGGGTGCAGTTGTAAGTAAGGTGGTCGAGAGGGAAAAAAAAATCAGATTTATTTAGCAAGTCCAGAGTGAAAAACCTAATCATAACAATTTATAGGTGTGTGAGTCAGTCGATCAGGATTTTAGAGGTCAGTCATGTCATAATCCAGGAAGAATCACTGCTAAATTATAAGGGCTGAAATCAGCAGGAATCAATTTTAGTGTTTTTGTTCTCGATAATGCTAAAAGAACAAAAGATAGTCGTCAAGTTTTGCCCTTAAAGGATAAAATTGCCGGAAAATTATTTTAAGATATAATTATATTGGATAGTTTTAGATTAAAAATATTATATATAAGTGTTACATACATAAATAAGTATTACATAACATATATATACAGGTGTGAATCCAGATTTTTTATTTTAAATCCCCATTTTATTTAAAAAAAAAAAAAAAAAAATTGTAAAATATCTTTGATAAATATAATAAAAGCAAATTATTTAAAGTATATAGTGCATAAATCACTAAAATTACTCCTTAGATGTAATTTTTTTTTTTTTTTTTTTTGAGGAGGATGAAATTAAATGCATTAAAATATAACCAGTGCGCACATCTGACAATTCAAGCACATTACTAAGCACTACATATGCACATAATTAGTCAATTGCAGCAATAACATATTGGAATTTTTATTTTCAAATAATGAAAGGGCTCAAAACCAATTTTATGATACAGAATTTTGAGAAGGAGCTACTTGTACTATACAAAATTTTGTGAAAGGACAGCTTTTGCTATATAGAATTTGTGAAGGTGCATTTTTAAGATAGCAAATTTTGTTAAGGAGACCATTTTATTCATAAAGAATTTTGTATAAGGGCCACAAAGTGGCCCCCATTTCCAAATTTATGTCTGCAGTGGCCCTTGACATATTATAATACATATATATATATATAAATATAAATATATATATATAAATATATATATATATATATATATATATATATATATATAAATATATATATATATATATATATATATATATATATATATATATATACATATGTATATATATATATATATATATATATATATATATATACATATGTATATATATATAAATATATATATATATATATATATACATATATATATATATATATATATATATATATATATATATATATATATATGTATATATATAAATATATATATATATATATATATATATATAATATATAATAATATATATGTATAATATATATATAATATATAATATATATATAATATATTATATAATATATATATATGTATATATATGTATGTATATATATATATATATATATAATACATATATATATAATATATATATATATATATATATAAATATATATATATGTGTATAAATATATATATAAATAATATATATGTATGTGTATATATATATATATATATACATATATATAATAGAACCATTTTATATATGTATTTTTTTTCTGAATATCTAATAATATATAATAGATATATATAATACACATGTTATTACATGTAGAGTTCAATAATTTAACATCAATTAAAAATTATCTCAAGTTTTGAAATTTTTATTTTTTTAAAGAGAACAAATTTTAAATATTAATATATAAGTTTTGATTTTACATTATTTTTCTCTTAAGCTTGGATGCGGCTTTGATTTCATCACTTATACAATCTATACAATCACAAAAATCATTTTAAAATAAGTATGTAATTAGAAAATGAGACAATATTCCAAAGGTAACAAGCAGACAAAATAACATTATCTAAAAGAAAAAAAATTACTTGATGTGTTTTTCACCGTTCATAATGGGTTCTGACGATAATTCAGAAATACTACCCATACTTTTATTGTTGTACTTCGACAAAGTACCTAAACAAGAGTATTTATTCTTGAAAATGATCTACTTAACGCTCCCGCCAAAAAGTAGAACCCACTCCCAAAAATCTGTTGCCAAATACACCGTTGCCATCGCTGTCAAAATTTCCGCACTTTTAGAATTATTTTTATTTTATTTATTTTGGAGGATGTGGCTTTTAATTGGCCTTTCCTAGGTAAATCAATTTAAAATAGACATTTGTTTACATCTCCACCTCCGATTGACGACTGCGGATATTATGCTTTCGAAGAGTTTTATACAATGACGAGATGCTCACGATCATTGTTGGCGAAAACATAGCGTCAACTTTGTTGAAAAATTTCACTCCACAATTAATAGTTTTTTTCGAGAATATGCCGGTATTTCATTCGTGTCGGAGCATCCGTACTATTTTCGCTGTTAGTAGTTTCAGCTAAAGTTTTCAGTACAAAGGCATTATAGACGCTGTGTTTTTTTGTCGCCAAATTTGGCGTTTTTTTGGCTATTTTATGGGGTATTGAGGATATTCTAAATCAAGGAAAATGGTTTGGTTAAGAACATTTTGGTTTTAGTTTTGTTAATGTTGTGTTTCAAATATGCCATGTGACCGCCGACATGTTTTTCTTTCTTTTTTTTTTTTAATCTTTCAGAAAACGCGTACCGCCGCAAAACATGCGTTCTTTTGTTGGTCGGCAAAAAAAAACATGGCGGATGAGACCGGCGTCTATAATGCATCTGTTCCAAGTTTCTGCTTAAATACGAATATTTTAATTTGTTATTTCGATTTGTAAGAGTCTTTGAAGTAAAAAATTATTATAAGTATTCTTACATTTATTTGCTTTCTTTTGTTGTTATGGGGATTATATCGTTCTACGGCTTTGGCGCTTTTATGTGACGCGAAAGGTGATACATATTGGTTTTATCGGGTGATAGATATTGAAATAAGGAAACCATGCTGGCAACCTTTTTAACTCGTCTGCCATTGGTCCATATATCTGTTACGCCACTTTCTCAATGAAAAGTATATTTTCGCCCAATCAAGTATAATCAGGTAAAAGATTTTTTTTTTTTTTTTTCTGATCCAGCAACTCCTGTGTGGCAGCAACTTGGCTTCTTAACGAGAGCTTTATTTACAATTATAGTATACTGTAACGTTAAAATTGTTTGTAATCTAAAATTTATTTTTTTCACATGGGAATGAAGTTGAAATTTAAGACTCATATAGGCTCCACTACAAATCGTTGACTTTTGAGGTGTCTCCATCTATGATTTAGAATTAGCATTAAATCGCTTTAAATGCAGGATTTTTGCTTTAGACATTAATTAATAAATTTATTTTAATTATTCCCCACATAGTTAAAACTTTTAAATATCCATAGTGAGCTATTTTAGATCTGCCAATTATCGATAACAAAGAAAATAGATAAAAATTGATTTTACAATGGGGTTTAATCAAGTAGACAAGATAACGCTAGAAAGTATTTATCCAGATTCTTCCAATACAAATTATTTAAATATTATACAGTAGAAACCACCAAATTAGAAACTTAATTGAGTATGTTTTATTAAATTCATAAAGTATTTTATGTAGGAAAAGCTGGTTAATATGTCAGTTGAACGTGAGTACTTTATTTTCAAATATTTTGGTAATAAACAGAGCAATTATTTCAAACGATGTTTCGAAAATTTGCTACCATTTCTATAAATGTTAGAACTTATTCTTTCTACTTTGTGTCACATTTCAAATAGGTAATAATCGGATTTTTACTTATTCCGTAATCAAAAACGTCTCACAAATTAAGATATTTCTGATTTCCGTTACTAGATGGCGTTAGTATGCAATTATAATGGTACATTGGGAAGATTTTTTGTTTTCGAATTGAGGAAGTGGGAACTAGTTTTCTTTTTGCGTTACCCTTTTTGCAAATGAACAGTGTTATTCACATTTTTCCCTCACTTTGGTACAGATGCATTTTAGATGCCGTATACTTTGTCGCCAAATTTGGCGATTTTATGGGACGATGAGAAGGGTCGGTGTGTTTGCCCTGACTTTTGGGTGGGGTATGGCAGCTCTAATGTGTTCTTGCACCCCATTGGTGCACGGGATTTCTGACGTCAGTACCCGGCACTATTCGAGAAATTTGCATCTTAGCTGTTCTTTTGGTTTACAATCAGTTTTTTCTTCTTTTTTTCTTATCACTTTCTGGGATTTAGTTAATTTAGTTATGACAGGTGAAGTTATTTCAGTTCTTACTATTTTTGAAATCGTTAAAAAGTATCAGGATATTCTAAATCAAACAAAAGATGCTTTGGTTTGGAACATTTTTGTTTTGTTCTTATTTTCTGGGATTTAGTTATCACGGGTGAAGTTATTTCGGTTCTTACTATTTTTAAAATTGTTAAAAAGTATCAGGATATTCTAAATCAAACAAGATGCTCTCGTTTGGAACATTTTTGTTTTGTTCTTATTATCTGGGATTTAGTAATTTAATTATGGCGGGTGTAGTTATTTCAGTTCTTGCTATTTTTGAAATTGTGAAAAAATATCAGGATATTCTTAAGTGTGAGGTGGGTTTTGAATTTCATTCTAAATTCCAAGTGTGTGGGAACAGCGGTATTCTAAATCTGAGGTGTTTTTTGTTATTGGTAAAAAAGAATTTTTTCAAAGTTTTTTTAAGGGAGGTAGGAGTGTTGAAAAAAGTTTGTGGAGCTACCTTTTCCAATTTTCATCTGTTATTAATTTTATTTTGCGTTTCTTTCATTACAAGGGGGTTTGAGGAGGAGGAATCCCCCTTCACATATTAGATTTTTTACAATATTTGTAATTATTAAAATGCTATATATTGTCTTTATTCTGTTGATATTTATATATAATAAATATTACTAATCTGATATTTATTTTTTAAATAACGTAAAAAATTATAATTATTGTGCTAATTTTATTTTAATAATGCTTTAAATTGTTAATCTATTTTATTTTCTTTTAAAGTTTAGTTTTTTTAATGTTGTGTTCCATATGCCATGCGATCGCCGACATTTTATTTTTTTTTTTTGTAGTTTTTCAGAAAAAGCGTACAGCTGCCATGTGTTTCTACTTGGCGATTTTTCAAAACACGCGTTTTTCTGTTCGTCGCCAAAAAAAACATGGCGGATAGGATTAGCGTCTATAATGCATCTGTTCCTCATCATCTCGAGTGATCTGTTTTCAAAGGTTTCTTGAATGATAAATATGTTTCATTTATATTAATATATATATATATATATATATCCCCTGTATAATAATAGCCTGAGTTATCTGTACGTCTGTCCTCGATTTTATGAAGCGGTTGGACCTGGAATGGATAGAGGCAACCATAGTTAGCAAAATTCATGGCGAGTAATGTTTATCTTCTCCTAAACTATAGATCCAATTCTAAAATAAATTGGTATAAATATGCTTCCTATCACAGCGAAAAATACTGCCTTCTTTAAAACGTTCGAAATCCACCCCTTCCCCTCTTTTCGAGCTTTTAATGCCATTATTTCAACTCCTATTTTCCCCGGTTAAGAGCAGGCGATTCAATTCATCAATTTTGTCCCTTAATAAATAGGTAAAAATAACATTTTTCTATCATTATGACGTCATTCCTTTAGTCATCTCATTGAAACATCTCTTATTTTAAATTATTTAAATTATGCCTTATTTTCATACGTTTTATCATTGAACCTAGATATTACGCAAATAATTTTCTTCTATATTTGGCTTAAATAATAGATTAGGTACATATGTGATACTTTTAATTTGAATCGTCCATTATTTTTTGTTGCAAGATAATTCGAAGCCAAAAACAAACCATTTTTTTACCTGCCTCATAGCGTACTTTACAATTTTGGAAAATTAAAACTTTTACTGATCCCGTCATACGACGGGCTATATGCTAGTATATATATATATATATATATATATATATATATATATATGTATATATATATGTATATATATGTATATATATATATATATATATATATATATATATATATATATATATATATATATGAAAATTATTACCCTTAAAATATATATCTAAATTTCTTTCTTTTAACCCCTTCTCGTTTTATAACACCTAATTTCCTGGCCATAAAATATCAGATCAGTTCTTCGACTTCCATTATTCTGTTCACAGCTGTCCCAGTTCCGCTTCTCCAATAATTAAAATGCTGCCTGCGATGTTTTCTAGCGCGATCAAGGTTCACTTTTGCCCGATCTAGATTCATCCTCGTGGGGAAAGAAATCACGTGACTCCCTCGCTGCGGGATACAAATGTGAGTTGTTGGTCAGTAGAGATGTTTCGCAAACGATTATTTGAACTCCATTTTCCTGATGTCGCGGTGATATGCTACTAAATTTTTTTTCTGACAAATTATATAATATACTATATTATAAACATAAATATCATAAATACATAAATATACTATATTATATAATCTAATACGCTAATGGCGTATTAGATTTTTCTCAGTTGTACATAAAATAGTTAGTTTATCCCCATGTTGACATGTATCTTCATTACTGTGACCTCAGAATGACACCGAAGGATGTTGTTGAGATCTGCTTACAAATGCTGCGTGCGCACAAAGAACTATTTCAAATACAAAGCGAACGGGAAGAACTTCTTTCATTCAAAAGATCCTTCATACTAGCAGAAAAATATTTACTTATATATATATATATATATATATATATATACACATATATATATATATATATGTATATATACATATATATATGTATAATATATACATATATATATGTATATGTATATATATACATATATATATATATATATATATGTATATACATATATATATATATATATATATATATATATATGTATATATATATATATGTATATATGTATATACATATGTATATATGTATATATATGTATGTATATATATATGTATATATACATATATATGTGTATGTATATATATATATATATATATATATATATATATATATATATATATATATATATATATATATATATATATATATATATATATATATATATATATATATATATATATATATATAGCGAGAATTCCAAATTTGAGCTCCAATGGATTGCACCGTTCTAAATCCGGATTTTGGATTGAGATGGAATGAAATAGAGGAGTGTTTCTTCGAATGTGGGCCCGCCCGTTCTGGGAAAGACACTTTTCTTCGCTTCCTACGAAAGACTCGAAGAGGAATTGGCTCGTCTTCGGTCGGGACCATTCAATTAACAAAAGCGAAAAGAAATCAAATGTGTGGCTTTTTATCATTATCGAGTTACAACGAAAGAGTTCTTCGTTCTAACCACGCCAAGGTAGTGTGTGTGTATAAATATATATTTATATATACACATACATTTGTATAAATGGATGTATGCATATATATATATATAAACATGTGTATGTGTATGTAAATATATATACATATATGTATAAATATGTCATTAAGCCATTTAAGCCATCCAATGCAGTAAATTTGGTAATCCCGTAATATATATATATATATATATATATATATATATAGCGACATGATTTACCGAATTCGCGCTTCCCTTGCCCGCTTTTGTCGTTTTCGCATTCCAAAGCACCGCAACAGCCCCGTTTCCTGATGTCGCTTCCCCCTATTCGAAAATATGGTCCCGTCCTCATTGTCCGTTTTTCCTTCCTCCGTCCGCAGACCAATGGTCATCACGTCTTTTTTCCTTCTGTGACAGTCGTAGTGAAGCCTCCGATAGGTGAGTATCTCTCGCCTCTGATATTTTCGAATTCGAACAGGTGCCGACTCCAATAACTGGCGACCCTATTCGTCCAAATGTTAATTGTTTATAAAAAGTAACAGGTATTACTGTTTACCACTTTATTCAAAACCCTGCAAAGGGCGACCCCCGCTTCTACAGTAGGAGTGAAAATCCTTTTTTCTTTGGTTTTGAACGTCCTGCTGAAATGTTATTCGGAATGTCCACTGCGGGATTCGAACAATGTACCGAAGTATATGGATATGGAAAGTATATGCATCGATGGCATCCAGAAAGGATTTTTGTGTGCCAGGTTTCATAGTACAGAAGTCCGAAATACAAAATTTCGCCATTCGGGGTCTGTTCTTTTCGGAGTACGTACAGACGTCAAGGCAAAATGAGTCAAACTGCATGCGTCCAAACGAACGAGTTCACCTCTGGTCCAAACATCGACGTTCTGTGGTTTGTCATTTTCCAGTTGTATATCATTCAAGTTGTTTGATTTAGCCGTACATTGTACGGATTTAGGTTACATTGTAAGATTGTACATTTGCATGTGAACACCGTCAAGTTTTGGGTTATCTTCTAAATATAAAATAATCTGGCCGGAAAACCGAAAAATATTTTTTTTTTTTCTAAAATCTGCGATGAGGGAAAGTTGAATATATCGGACAATCTTCGGTCGCAAATGCAGGAGGTAATTCTCTCCGCTCCACTGAAATATCGTCTGCCGTTGATAATACGTGCTTTGTAGTTGTATGGAACATTAAAATACGGAAGAATTTTCAAAGTGATGAAGTATATTCTAACAACAAGAGAAAGCAATGTAGAATGGGAGAGCCTATTCTGTCACACAAGAACTAGGTGTAGAAGTTCCATCCTTGATAAAAATGTAGAAGATATATTAACTGCTAAAATAATGGTACAGGAGAATTGTTTGAACGAATTCTCCAAAAAGGCGAAATGAGTAATATGCATACAATCATTTAAAGCACGTATTTCATTTAATTTTACTTTTATAATTTAATTTATTTTTCGAATAGAATAATTTTAGAGCAGCCTTTTTTACTTTAAAATTTCACTTGATTGCTATAAACTAAGACATAAAGTTGTTTATTAGCTCTTGCAAAAGCGTAATACCGTAAGACATAAAAATAACATGCGTATGAAGTTTTTCACTGATATTTTCTAACATTTTTGTAGAGAACAAGAGAGAAATTGCATAAAAATGAAAAATATATACTTGATTAGCATATAATTCTTAAACAGATTTATTTCATTACTTTAAAACTCTCTGTCTCTCTCTATATATATAGTTATAAATATTTATACATATATATCTATATATATGAGTGTGTGTGTGTGTATGTATACGAAATGATCCAGTGTAAAGACGGATGGAAAACAGTCTTTCTTCATGATAATAAGTTTATTAAATCATAGTTCCATTTAAAAGTAACTTGCGCCATTTTCATTTTTCGTGGCGGAGCTAAGCGTGGAAAAGGTGTTGACAGCTCCATGTCCACGCGCTAACTGACTCTTATCTGTTTACAAACTCATCAAACTTCTTCCAAAATGCTTCCGCCTGACCGAATGATCGCAAAAGCTTACGCGAGCGTGGGTCTTTTTCATTTATTTTAGTATAATAAAAGAGTTCTCTTTTTAAACTCGCCTATAATTCACGTCATTTCCAGCTACCCCTTTTTTAGACCTGACATATATATATATATATATATATATATATATATATATATATATATATATATATATATATATATATATATATATATATATATATATATATATATATATATATATATATATATATATATATATATATATATATATATATACTTATACATATATATATATATATATATATCTTTAAAATGAAAATCTCACCCCTTTGTCTTAATATGAGTAGCGCATGGGAGATTCTAAGTAAAAAAGAAATTTCTGAACATCTAGAAAATTTTCTGAAAAATTATACGTTACTAATTTAATATAAAAACTATATTAACCCCTTAAAGTTTCATTTTATTTCGGGATTATGGATAAAAAAAAATGTCAAATTTTTTATGCTTATTTTTATACATACATAGCATTTTAAACATAATAGCATCATTCTCATACAGAATTTCCTAAAAATGAATGTAAAAAAATTAATTTAAACAAATGAGTAATTTACAAGTGTAGTTGGCTTTCTGTACAACAGCAATCATTAGACTTTGGAGTCAGTTCACACTAACTCTAAATATAGAGCTTAGAAGACCTAGCTTTTATCTTGAATTAAATTTTATTTACATTCTTTGCATTCACATAAATGATTATGAAATTATTAAGCAAAATTTTGTCGTGTACGATACAATCGAAAACACGGTACTTCACAGAGTCCGACATCGCAATATGGACAGTAGAACCTTGTTTCTCTCCTTACCTTCTTACCTCTGCTGTCTCTCTTTGAGCAGCAAATAGTCTAGTAGCCAGAAAAGTAAACAAAAGCATTCGAAACCATAAAAAGCACATGTGAGATAATTCGGGAAAGATTCATTGCACAATGTAAAATTGTATAATGCACGAACTACTCTCGGGGTGAGCCAGGATGGTATAATCCTCCTGCCCGAGTTCAGCTCGGGAAAAACCGGGAAGGGGTTAAGATTCATATCTGGATGCCATAACTAGAGCTGGATAATATTTGAATTTTAATATTGTGATTTATCGTTTACCAAATATCAATATATTAGTATGTTCTAACATACATCACCTTATTATAGAGTTGCAAATATTAATGTGTTCTGTATAAAATAATACAAACACACATATATCTGTGTATGTCGGTTATCGAGGAAGCAAAATTCAATTTCTTAATATGAATGCATCAATTTCAATTTTAACATATCGTTTTTTAAAAAAAATCACATGACATATTATTACTGTTCTTCGGTAGAAAAGAGATTTGTGGACAAGTCAAAAAAAAAGGGGGGGGGGAGAGAAAAGATATAAAACTTTCTTATTGTCTTCAAAATTCATTTATATATATTTTTATGTGAAGCGGAAGGTGGTTTAAATATTTTTTTTAATTTTCAGAGAATTCTTTTCAAATTTTCGGGTAAAAAAATCTGTTTTTATTTATAATCTTCGGAACGGTTTGGTTTTGGAGCGCTATGGTCTACTTTTTGCAACACGAGGGCTAATCAGACCGGGACCTACTGCTTACAGCCGTTTCCGAACGGCTAAGAATATCCATGCCATAGTGGGATTCGAACCTACACATTCCGGTACCGAATGCTAGCACCCTTACCATTCGGTCATTCATTTTCAGAACAAACATGCACAAATTTTCGGAAATTTACGGATCAGATTCACATGTGGAGTACCTCATGGCTCATTCGTGCTTGGTTTGAAGAAGTGGTATTAGAAACACACATATGTATATGTACGCATACTCACGTATATATGCATATTCATGTATATAATGTTTGGAACGTATTTTGAGTGTGGAAATGTGTTGTCCATTTGGATCCATTGTGTGTGGTTGTGGAAATGGAGAGTGATCTGCGAAAGTGGCAACACACACACTGACTGCACTACCCCTGACACTGTTTTGAGGCCAACTTCCTCGACCCACGTGCCTTGACTCATCCCCGCTTCCTCATTCCGGCCACCACTTCCTGCGCTCACTTTCGAACTCAGTCGAGAAAGTGACGGCGAATCGCTGCGGACCGTCCTCTCTGGATTACTCGCCACTCAAGAACAGGTAAGCACCACCTCACCCACGGGGGACGTCTGTTTATCTGTCTATGTACATACACAAAAGTGTTTATTTTTATAAATATATATGTATTTATATATATGTATTTATTGTGTGTATACGTGTGTATATGTATGTGTGTATCTATATGTGTATATCTTTACGTACATATAAAATATTTATATAAATATACATACATATGTTTATATAATTATGTATATGTGTATATATATGTATATATACATATGTATACATGTATGTATATGCATGTGTATGTTTATGTATGCATGTATATATATGTATGTACATCTACGTATAAAAATATTTATTTATATAAATATACATACATAAGTGTATATATATGTATATGTATGTTTATGTATGCTTGTATATGTATGTATGTGTATATATATGTAGGCCTATGTACATATAAAAATATTTTTTTATAAGAATATATATATGTTTATGCATATATGTATGTCTGTATATATATGCATATATAAAAATATTTATTTTTATAAATACACATACATATGTGTATACAAGTATATATGTATGTATATGTATGAGTGTGTATATATATACATATAAAATATTTATTTATATAAATATACATACATATGTGTATATATATATATGTATATGTATGTGTATGTTTATGTATGTTTGTATATATATATGTATGTGTATATATATGTATGCCTATGTACATATAAAATTTTTTTTTATAAAAATATACATACATATGTGTATATATATGTATGTGTGTATATATATGTATATATAAAAATATTTATTTTTATAAATACACATACATATGTGTATACAAGTGTATATGTAAATATATGTATGCTTGTATATATATATATATATATATATATATATATATATATATATATGTGTGTGTGTGTGTGTGTGTGTTTGTGTGTATATGTACATATAAAAATATTTATTTATATAAATATACATACATATGTGTTTATATATGTATTTGTGTATATATGTATATATACATATATGTATATGTATGTGTATGTTTATATATGCGTGTATATATATGTGTATGTATATATACATATAAAAATATGTATTTATATAAATACACATATATATGTATTTATATGTGTGTATATACACATGTATATGTGTGTTTATATGTAAATATATATGTTTCTGTATATATATATATATATATATATATATATATATATGTATATGTATGGATATATAAATATATGTATATGTATACATGTATATATATTTGAACTGGTACATATATATATATATATATATATATATATATATATTCATAGGTTTATATATACATGTACATATATACTACATAGATACATACATGTATACAATATTTAAGTTAAAATAACTTTTTAATGACATTACGAATATTGATTATTATTAATTAACTATTGATTTTAATTTCTCTTTTTACTCATTGTTATGTCTTTTATTTTAAAAATCTCGGTCCAGTTTGACCACTCAATGCGGTCAAGTGGAAATCGTGTCGAGTTTCTCTTTTAAAACTTTTTCTATATTTTCACTTGTAGTTAGAACGATTGCAGAAAATGTTCAGAAACTTTACAAAAATCCCCTTTTTCCCTGCAATTTTTTAAAAATTTCCTTTTTTAAATTTTTAAATCGAATCATTTTAATTAATCTCTATACGTATTTACATCATTGTTTCCTTAGACTTAAAGTTCAATAGATAGAAAAGTTTTAAGAATCTTTTTATCTCTATACTCTATATTTAATAACACTATGTATAT
>CM063509.1:4278556-4281056 GCA_032207245.1 Pardosa pseudoannulata
TCCATACCGGGAGAAACACCCCTACATCATAATTCCATCTCCTCCGAACTCGACTGTTGGCACGATGTGTTCTGGCAGGAGACGTTTTCCAGGCAGACGCCAGACTCATACCCTGCCATCCGAACGGTAAAGGGTGAACCTCGATTCGTCGCTCCAAAGAACCCGTTTCCACTGATCTACGGTCCAATTTCGATGTGCTTTGCACCCCGTTAACCGAGCAGCGCGGTCGGACTTTTTGATCAAAGGCTTACGGTCAGCAGCACGACCCCGAAAACCGAGCAGATGTACTTCCTTACGGATGGTTATTCATTGAAACAATACCCCAAGATGCCTGTGGAAACTCCTCGAGGGTGAGGGCCATCGATCGGGTGCGGTTCTTCCGAATTTCTCTGAACATCACTCGTCGGTCTCTATCTCCCAGTTTCGTTGGTCTGCCGACTCGGGGCACATTCCGACAATCCCCTTCCACTTCTTAATCCAATGTCGATTTTGGGTGCTTCCGATCTCTAGATATGTCCCTCAAGGATCATCGCCATTTGTGATACCCGATAATGATACCTTTCTCGAAATCAGAGAGCTCCGAACGGCGCGGCACCTTGCATGCGACTCATGCCGATGCCGTTTCCTACACGATGTGTACCGGCGGAGGCCGTGACGTACCTCAGGACCGCAGATAGCGTCATTTGCAGAGGTGTCCAAATACTTACTGGTAGACAGTGTATATATACGTACACACACACACATATATATGTATGTATACATGTATATATGCATATATATATATATATATATATATATATATATATATTTATATATATACATACATACATATATATAGACATATATTTGTGTGTATGCATATACAGGGCCTGCGCTGGTAAGTGCATGCTTGCAGGCGGCTTCATTTCTAGGCCAGCTTCCAGAATGAATATTATTAAAATAGATGAACGAAAGCTGTTTATAGAAAAATACGATTTTGTTAAAATTATTTATTGAAAAACTTGTATGCATCTAGGATAACTCAAAAACTGTTATCGGTCAAAATTCGATTTTTTTTATTCGAAGAACAACTGTAGTATCCAGTTGTGCATCTCCCCTTTTGAGTGCATTATATAACGGAAAATGTCACGCTACCGACGTACAACTCTGCCACTCAAATGTACCGACGTATATTATGCGCAGTTGTAACGATTCGTATTTGTGCCTATACAGTCCTTTTTTAGAAAGGAAGAACAGAATTTATTATTTGCAGAAAATAACAATCTGGACTGTTTCTAAGTCCTGGTACGTAATCATTTCACTTTAGATCGAAATTTATGGGTAAAAATATCCCTTTTCTATCAAATAAAAGCTATTTTATTTTCTGATGTTCAATGCTAGCAATGCATATATAAATATATATGTATATTATAGAATTCTAACGAATAACTTTATTTAACTTTTTAATACATTCGACAATTTTTATTTTAAAATGTCAGAAAAAAACAGCTATTTTACTTCTGTTTCATATAAAATTAGAGTTTTTCGTATACATATTTCGAGAGTTTTCGTGTCTCGTGTTTAAGGTAAGACTTGCAGTTTTTTTTTTTTAATTTTTCATGTACAAGGGCTACTATACTAGTAATAATACTAGTAATATATCTAAAATTGTCTTTTTTTTTTCATTTCCTGATATCTCATTTCTCAGCCATGAAATGTCAGATAAAGGAGTGTTCTCTGACTGTTACGCATCTCTGAAAATAAACGCTGGCACAAATGCACATTTTGTTGTGCATGTGAGCAGATGTATCAAAAATAGTTCCCTAGACGGGAGTTTCACTTGTCCAATCGATAAAGTGCGATCTCTGTGGTTTTCGTGTTCACTTAAATGATCGACGCTCCCTCCTGACTCCCCAAAAGTGCCGATTCGTACTCATTTTCATCGGAACAAAATCGCGTGATTGGCTCGATGGGGGGTATATTCTTTGAGCATTCCATGCAGAGCTGTCTCAGAGTGAAGGCGATCGGCAGACGATCACTGCCGGCGTTCGAGGAGACGAAATTTCGAACCTCTGCCCTTCCCCTTTTTCGAATAACTTCGGTCCTTATTGCGATGGTGTCTGCATGCCTACCCATATATATCGAAGAAGTATCTGTGGACGCCCTGTTTGCTCGAACGCCGCTGTTCTTTTTTTGGAAATACCAGAGAGGGCAACGGTAAAAAACAGAAGGTGCGGCCGGCACAGCTTCCTCGAACGATCTTTTTATCTGCTGAACTCGTCACAAATGACGACACTCGAGACAAAACTATGCCGCCACTCCGTCCATTTTTCGTCCAAAATGATTACAGATAATATATAAATGCAACCGTTTAGTTGTTTTTGTAGTTATAACTCGACTACTCGTAGGTAAATATTTTATTTATTGTAATCTTTAAATTCATATTCATAATAAATAACGCGTTTCAGAATGGAGAACTCAGACGTCTCAATAATTAAAGATTTATTGAAAAATTCATGTT
>CM063509.1:4291056-4301056 GCA_032207245.1 Pardosa pseudoannulata
TCGGATCTTACTATTTTTTAAATTGTTAAAAAGTGTCAGGATATTCTAAATCAAACAAGATGCTTTGGTTTGGTTCTTATTTTCTAGGATTTAGTTAATTTAGTTATGACGGGTGCAGTTATTTCGGTTCTTACTATTTTTGAAATTGTGAAAAAATATCAGGATATTCTTAGGTGTTAGGTGGGTTTTGCATTTCATTCTAGACTCCAAGTGTGTGGGAACAACGGTATTCCAAATCTGAGTTTTTTTTTTTTTTTTGTAAAAATGAATTATTTCAAAGTTTTTGTAAGGGAGGTAGGAGTGTTGAAGAATGTTTGTGGCTCTACCCTTTCCAAGTTTCATCAGTTATTAAATTTATTTTGCATTTCTTTTACTACAAGGGGGACCCCCCTCAAATGTTAGATTTTTTATAATATTAGCGCTTATTAAAATGCTATATATTGTTTTTTTTTTTTGTTTTGTTTTTTTTTGTTGATGTATATCATAAATATTACTAATCTGTTATTATTTATCTGTTATTATATTAAATCTGTATAACGTAAAAAATGATAATTATTATGCTAATTTTATTTTAATAATGCCTTAAATTGTTAATCTGATTTTTTTTTTTTTAGTTTTGTTAATGTTGTGTTTCAAATATATCACGTGACCACAGGCATGTTTTTTTTTGGGTGATCTTTCAGAAAACGCGTACCTGTTTTTCTACTTGGCGATTTTTCAAAACGCGTTTTTCTGTTGGTCGCCAAAAAAAAAACATGGCGGACGAAACCAGCGTCTATAATGCATCTGTTCGCTAGTCGTATACCGATTAACGCTAATCATTTTTTATGCAAGAGGCTTAAGCAGGAATATTTCTACTCTGGACTGAACAAAGGCGAATATTTGGAAGCTTCAGTGGGCCGGCAAGACATGTTGCCAAGTAAATGCCATTTCTTGATTCAACGTACACCCAAACAACTGTACGGCTAACGGACATCCAACGCTTCCGTGCTAGTTGAGATGATACTCAACCGATATTCTAAAACCGAAGCATAAAAGAAGAGGGTGAATAGGCAGATCAGGGACAAACAAATCCCTTGTTTTATTGGCGATAAAATTTATTAGTCATTGATTGTTCATTTAATCTACGTGTTTGGTGGTGCAACCTATCACTCAGGTTGCTAGCCGATGGCAATATTGATTTAAGACCTTTATCAAAAGTAAATGTACGTTTATTTTTGAAAAGCTTCTGACATTGTGTTCTTTTTTGGGAAGCAGCGGGTGAATGGCCGATGGACTACCCGCCAGAGCCCGCCTACCTTAATCTTCCCGGTTGGCGATGCATTCCAGTCTACGCCGTCCCCCTCTCGCCAACCAACGACGCCTTACAAGACCTGCACAAGCTCATGCCGTCCAATTTACGTAAGTATTCACAAATATTTTGAACCCAAGACATTTCCCATTGCTTTCCTACGGACTCTGTCTTCATGCTTTTTCTTTTGGCGACCGCCATAATTTGGCGATTTTCATTGAAAATATAAAGAAAATTTTCGATCGCCAAAATATAAGGGAAATGACGGGTGTTTCATAAACTCAAACCGTTAAAGAAATGTAATATAATATGTCATTTTTGTTTTGGACATCACAATAATGAAATTGTTTGCGATATTGGCCTCTTGTGGTGCCTTGGTTTGCTATCTCAAATTCGCTGCATTCTCCTTAATTTTTGTACTTATTTGTGGCATCTATTTTTTATCGTTTGGCAGCCAGCATTCTGTTTTATTTTGGCGAAATAAAAATGGTGCTATCCCATACGACTTAAATATTACCTGAAAAATAAACGAACATATGTTGAAGGTTCTTTTAGCACCGACTGAGTTGTTTTCTTTTTCAGCCCTCGACCCCCGTCAGTGGAGTCGACAGAACGTGTTTTCTTGGCTGGAATGGTGCGTCGACCATTTCGCCTTACCAAACATAGAAGTCGAAAAGTTCTTCATGAACGGTGAGTACTCACTTTGTTCAGAGAGAAAGACTCATATATTTTTCGCTTTTTATAATATTGTAATCGCGATAAGTTTACTTGTTGCACCGATTCTTTGCAAAACTTTTAATCCATTTTATTAAAATTCCTTTAAGTATCCACATCAAAACAGGTTGCCCCACCAACTTGGCGATAAAGTGCTCAGCATGGCAGCTTAACTTTTTCTCACGATTTCGCCGTGTCCAAACAATCTGTATCTTTGTTTTGATTTATATTATATTTCTATGAGCACTCCTTGTGCAACCTTTTTCTTATATACTTAATGCTTAAAATAATTAGACCATTATTGGTTCACTATAGCTCATTTTTTATAATTTTTATTTAAGGTTTGCCAGAAAACTGGGTTCTAGAATTTGGCGACATCGCCCACGCTTGGCGTGCCAACTGAACTCGGTTCGGCGGGCCTCCTGAACTGGGATTTAGTCTTTGGAGCTGTTAGCTTTGTAAACTGTCGAGGGATTCATTGGGTTGACTTAAGAATTAGGTTCCCTCTCCAACTTGGCGATAATGGTTTAAGTAGGGTCGCCTAACATTTTCTGATCTCATCGTGTCCAAACAATCTGTATTTATATTATAATTATATGATATTTGCATCCAACTCTCCTTGTGTAATTCTTTTCTTATATAATAAAAGTGCGCGATGTTTAAAAAGATTTAATATAACAAGACTTTAATGATTCACTATGGCCGATTTCTAATAATATGGAGCTTTTGAGTTTGTAAACTGTTAAGGGATTCATTGCCCATGGATATAAATGTACGGTTTTCAAATCGTTTTCTTTAATTAAGTAAGAGGACAAATTCTATTACGATGGCGCACTGTGCATTCATTAAAGTCGCCAGAAAAAGCAAGATATACAATGTTTGGATGGATTACCTTTGTGTTTTAGTAAATACTGCCAATATTTTAGCCAAATTTGCCAAGGGGAACCCAATTCTTCAGTAGACCCGATTCATTGCCCATAAATCGAAATACTCAGTTTCTTAGAGGTTTTGGTGTATTAAGTGAGAGTCGGTAGTTCTAGTACAATGGCAAACTCTGTATCCATTAAAGTCGTCAAAAAATGCAAGGAATACAATGTTCGGATGGAATACGTTTGTATTTTAGTAAACATCGCCCATAATTTCTCCAAATTTGCCAAGGGGTACCCTATTTTGAAGTATCACCCAGTTTTGCTCCTTCCGCTCATAATGACTTCGCCAGAGATGGGACTTGAGTACCATTGATTCCCCTTTAGGACGATGTCGCCTGTTGCATATCTCGACAGCAATACGGTAGCACCCTTAGCATGATTGAGCTGATTTGCCATCCGTAGCCTGACACCAACACTATTTAAGTCAAATGAAGACACAGATTGTTTGGACACGGCGAGATCAGAATAAAAATGTTAAGTTACCATACTTGGAGCTTCATAGCCAAGTTGGCGTGAGCATCCTGTTGCGAAGTCACACCCACCTCCATTTTTGGATTACGACCTGCACTCCCCATACTGAAAATTTTCAATATAACGGACATGAGCAATGTGGATAATAAGTGAAAAACGATTATAGACTTAAAATGTTGAATTTTTGTACTTAATGGCCAGATCCATCTTGGAACGTTGTGATCACAACTAGGTGGCCACAATTTTGAAAATTTGGATGCAGGCTGGAACATTTTCTGGAATCTACTTTATAAAGTTGTGGCTATTCTAAAATATTGCGAGACCTCCGGGAACACTCACGAGTCGTTGAGAACCAAAATAAAGATGGCGGAGCTTCTACAGTTCTAGAATTTCAAAGAGTTATTTTGAAAAAAAATAATTGGCAATTGAGAGATACTCAACATCTATTTGAGTTTCCTGAAATGGAATTGATCCGATGTCTTAGGTTGATAAACTCAAATTGCTGCAACCGAGTTGATAAACGAATTAAGACCGTTCTATCGATTGGATACTTTTTAGAAATATTTGTAAAGTTTTGATTCTTTCACATATACAGTCAGTACCGGCTATAGGGTTACCCGCTTATAAGGTTACCCCTGTGGCAGCTGGTCACAAGAGAACCAGAGAGGGTCGGTCCTTATCAGGACCCGTGGGAATTTATTCCCCTGAAAAAAGCAGGAGTTCCAGACCCAGAGGGGTTTCGGATTTTTATGTCCCTGTATACATCTGTGTGCAATGCCGGCTGTCGCTAAGATGTCCGGTCCGCTGACCACTCCCTCGCTCTCAACCCCCCTCTTCTTTTGAGGGGTCTTTCAGGAAGAAGGCAGTGGGTTGTCGGGGGCTGGAGGGTAGAGAAGGTTGTTTATCTCTCCCAAACGATGTTGTTTTGTATCGTGCATATATTGTATATAGTCGAGATAATAAAGTCTAGGACTTTAAGCGATTGTTTTTACTAAGCCCCCACAAACACAGAGGTGTATGTATGTTGCGACGTTACACCCCACTTATAGGGTGAGTTTTCTAAAGTCCCGTTCTAACTGAATAGGGAACATGTGTTAAAGTGCACCGCTTATACAGTCATTTTCTTTTTCTCGTTACCGGTTATAGGGTCAATTTCATGTTTTCAACGAATTTCCGTTTTTTTAAGAAGTCAGTGTTAAATCGGAGAGGACCCGAATTCAAGCCTTTATTTCCCCCTATCTTGTTTGTGTAGACATCCCCTGTCTCCGTTCTCTTGCCCCCCGACAAGAGGTGGACATCTGTCCGTTTATGGTTCGAAGTGATCTCTCCCTGCTTAAGTTGAAATGGAGACGAAACGAGTAAAGGAATATTTTGCTGCATTTGGATCCTACGTCACGAATAAGAACGTTCATTTTTTAATTATGGCTTCGAAAAGAAAGAATATATCATTTGCTGCCAAAAAATTTAATAAAATCTCATCTTTTAAAGGCTGTTTCCGTCAAAGTAGATTGGATTCCCCGGACGACATTAAAGAACATTTTATCAGCCAAACTTGGGTCCTCGAGTGTTGAAATCGGTAATCAGCGCTTGTCACCTTATGGGAATGTGGATAAGGCTCTTCTGTTATGGGTTAAAAATGCACGGTATATGCACTATACGGCTCTATTGTACCGCCTATAAGGTCACCCCGCTTATAGGGTCTGATTTTTCTGGACCGCTCAGCTGACCCTATAACCGATACACACTGTATATTTGTCCTGAAATGACCACAGTTGATTAGAGGCTGCCTGTGTGTAAAGTATTATCAATTGTGCATGAATAGCTATATACTCCGCACACACAGCTATACGAGTTTGATAACTTTGTAAACTATAGAAACCATGTTGTCGCTTTATATTTTTACTATCAAGTGTGGCCGTGCCTCGCTACGGTGAACTTAATGTATTACTTTTAAACAAAGATCTTTTTTTTTTCCTGCATAACTCTCTAAATTCGTCACAGTACAGTTCGAAACGTTGACATATTTATATATTTCTATTATAAGCGTATTATAACAATATTCAGTTTTTTCTTCTTCTTCTTTACAAGCTTAACAACCTGTAACAGGTCTTAGCTGCCTCTACAGCTCGCCTCCTCCAGCCCAGTCTATCCCCTGCAACTCTCTTCCAGTTCTTTATCTTTAATATTTTAAGGTCATTTTCGACATCATCAAGCCATCTTGTTCGCGGTCGTCCTCGGGTACGGGATCCCTCGGGGTTCTTGAAAGTACAAATTCTGGTGGGGTTACCCTCGGGGCTTCTCCACAGATGTCCGATCCACCTCAGTCTGTTGCTCTTATGACCTGTATTACCTGAGGCTGTTTACTAATGTATTACTATTGTACGTTGATTAGCAAGGTTAATAGATCTTGACATATTAGGTGGTAGAATAGGAAGCAGAAGTTTTGACGGCCACAGTGCTCATTTTGTTGGTATTAATAAATGTTGTCCAAAATAAGGGAAATTTAGGACAAACCCCATGGTTTTGTATGAAACAGAAACACACGTTCATATCGACAACCATATGAATATAAAGATAACTATATAAAATGATAGATTTTATTTGTCCATGAGAGTCACTAAAATTTATACTTTTTGTACTTAGAATATTGTTGATATGCATTTCATTTTAACGTAAAAATGAACCAAGAATTAAATTTAAAATGAGTTCTCATATAAAAATGCTATAATTTGCGTCCCATAGAAATGAAAGTGAATCACTTTATATCTCAATTTCCAGGTCAAATCGAATGGATACTACGCAGACGATGTTTAAATAATATAAAATAAGAAATGAATAAATGAGATATTTAAAAAATGACGTCATAATGATAGAAAAATATCGTTTTCACCTATTTATTATGCGATAAATTGAAAATTTTAATCTCCTGCTTTTAACCGAGGAAAACTGCGCTTAAAACAATTACTTGGGATGACGTCACATTGCTAGAAATTATTGCTTCTTTCACTTAGTTATGATGCGATAAATTAAAAAATGAATCGTTTGCGTTTAACCGGGGAAAATAATGTTTGGAATAATGACATGAAATGCTCAAAAAAGGAGGAAAAAATGTATTTCGAAAGTTAAAAATTTACAAAAACCTTCCCAGGGATATACTTAAGAATTTCCCAAATTTTCACGGCGATTGGATGCATGGTTTTTGAGTCTATCGAGTACAGACAGACAGACAGACAGACACAAATTCATTTATATATATATATATATATATATATATATATATATATATATATATATATATATATATATATATATAGGACTAGCATATAGCCCATCATATGACGGGATTAGTAAAATTTTTAGTATTCCAGAATTGTTAAGTACCCAATGAGGCAAGTAAAAAATGGTTTGTTTTTTGGCTGAGAATGATCTGGTTCACTCTCAATAATTTATTTATCTTCATACTCCTCTAGAGTCTCCCGATCCTGTGAATGCAGTTTAGAATCACGTTGAATTCATTGAGTCAAACCGTGTGGTTATGTATAATAAACAAACACACAAAAGAACAAACTTCTTAATTTCCAAATATATATAAATTAAAAGTTAGATATTTATGAGTCCGTGAAATAGACTCCTAGACTTATATGAAAAGAATTTATTGTTAATACCGGTGATAAAATTTTCATGGCAACAAAAAATAACCGACGATTCAATTTAAAATTATCACATATGTACCTAATCTATTATTTAAGCCAAATATAAAAGAAAATCATTTACGTCTTACCTAAATTCAGTGATAAAAGATATTAAAATAGTGTAGACGATATTTAAATAGTTTAAAATATGAAATGATTCAATGAGATGTTTAAAGGAATGACGTCACAATGCTAGAAAAAATTGTTATTTTTACCTATTTATTAAGTGATAAATGGATAAATTTAATCGCCTGCTCTTAACCGGGGAAAATAGGGCTCGAAATAATGGCATTAAACGCTCGAAAAGGGGGGAAGGGGTGGATTTCGAACGTTTTAAAGACGACAGTATTTTTTGCTGTGATATGAAGCCTATTTATACCAATTTATTTTAGAATCGGATCGACAGTTTAGGAGAAGATAAACTTTATTCTCTTTGAATGGATGCCTCTATCCATCCCAGGTCCAACCGCTTCATAAATTGGAGGACAGACGGACAGATAACTTAGGCTATTATTATATAGGGGATATCTAAACATTATAAAGCAAAAATTTAACCGTCTCTTCTGAACTGGGATTCAAATCTTCAGATTGAAGTACTAAATGACAGTAACCTGCCGTTTGACAAAAGTCAGGCAAGTTTTGTTAAAAAATTTTCGATCAAGGTACGATCAAGGGACAGTTTCTCTGATATGGATGTTCCCAGTCGTCGAGCCATTACGATCGGACCTTTACCGATAAATCAGCTGCTTTTCCTATTATGTCGCTAATCGTGCTATGTTTGGAAAGACAATGCAGAGCCGCTTTATATACTCAAACCTCAGCAGCATACTCACAGTGGTTTTGTTCCTGGCCGGATCCATTGTTATAAATGGAGGGTGGTCTTAATGTAATGGCTCTTCCATGTGTGTGTGTAATGTCGTGATCCAGATTTAAGGCGAATGGGAAAAAAAAAGTCTTCTTGATAATAATAAGTATATTAAATCATCGTTTCTTCTAAAAGCAAAACCTGCGCCATTTTCATTGTTCGTGGTGGAGCTAAGCGTGGAATAGGTGTTCACAGTTCCATGTCCACGCGCTGACTGATCTTATCTGTTTGCAAGCTCATCAAATTCTTCCAAAATGCTTCCGCCTGACCGGATGATCCCAAAAGCTTACGCGAGCGTGGGTCTTTTCATTTTTCATTATTATAAAAGATTTCCCTTTTTGAAATCGCTTATAAATCACGTCATTTCCAACTACCCCTTTTTTAGACCTGACACACACACACACATATATATATATATGATATATATATATATATATATATATATATATATATATATACATACATATGTATATATGTATATATAATATAATATATATATATATACATATATATATATATATATACATGTATATGTATATATATACATATATATACACATATATATATATATATATATATGTATATATATATGTATATATATGTATATGTTCATATATATGTATATATATATATATATATATATATATATATATATATATATATATATATATATACATATATACATATATATATATATATATATATATATATATATATATATATATATATATATATATATATATATATATATATATAGAGAGAGAGGGTTTTCAAATTGGAAGTCAAGGGCTAAAAATTTCCGCATTCTTTTTGCATTCTCCTTTTTGACCACTAAATGGACCACTAGCTCTTCCGTTTACGTCCTCAGAGAAGGGGTCTAACCAATTATAACTCTACAAAGCGGTAGCGGACCATTTGGGAAATTTCCAAACAAAAATTAGATTCACGGTGTGGGAGGCAGATTTTTCTCACGGATGTTGACCAGGTGTTAAGGATTTTCTACAACATATAACTTCATGCTAGCCGACCCTTCTATTTGTTCTGTCCCTATGATGAAGTAGGAACCCGTCCTCCAACGTTATCTTAATAAAGTCTTTAGCTAAAACGGTTGAATTTTTATGGCACTTGACTGCACCGTGAAGTCCGTCTTATTACATGCATATATATTTGTGTACGTATACGTATACACAGAGAGAGAGAGAGATTGATAGATAATTCGATTTTTTTTTCTCAAGCATGAACAAAAAAATCTTTAATTTTTTTTTTCTAAATGAGCCCTAGAATTGGTAAAAACTTTTACTTCAAGAGAATGTGCCAAACGTTATATGTTACATTACTATATAATTTTCGGGAAGGGTAGGAATTATATGTTCGATAGCGTAAGGGGATGTTGTAAAATTGACTACTTACCTAAAATCTCTTGTTTTAATTGTGTTTAAAGGATGAAAATTTAAAAAAAATTATCTCTAAATGGAAACTAAACGTGTATATTCTTTGCAATTTTCTATGTTCTCAATTATTTGATTAATAGCCATTTTGATATTCCGCCTCCTAGTAACAAGTAAAAATCATCGAAATTTCCTTCTAAAATTATTCTGCGAACGTAGTACGTCTAATTCCACTCTTCGCGACGCACTTCTGTGAAAACAGGAAATGTTCGAGCGGTCAATTTCCAAATTCATTTCGATATCTCTTAAGATTCTGATTCTTACATCTACTTGGTAAAAAGTTCTTTAGTGGCGCCATCTATAATTGCGTAAAACCATGATTTGTTCACATCCGGCTATTTGGTGCTGATGGGGAACGGATAACGGAAATGTTCATTCTTAAAAAAGAAATATTAAAAAATAAAAGATACCCGCGAAATGAGGATTATTCGATAAAAATATTGGTATTTGGCTACATTAAAAAAAATGAATCAGAAAGGAATCGTATAATTTTTTTACATATTCGAGCTATCTATTTACTAAAATCAAACTATTCTTTCATATGTACTGTCGTATGTTTAAACTACGGCCGTTTTCAAAATTCGCGAACT
>CM063509.1:4306056-4411556 GCA_032207245.1 Pardosa pseudoannulata
CATCATCTGGAGTTTGCTTCCGCCAAACAATCCTTGAGGTAATATCTCTTTTCCCGAAGCCTGAATATTTATTTCCGCTACTAAACTTTTTTCAATGTAAGACCTATGGGATCCATCGTCTAATAAGGCTCTGACAGGCCAAGTTAAACGCTGTAAGATAGGTTGGGACGAGGAGTTAACCTTGGAGCATCAACAACGTTACAAAAAAGGGGCTAAAATTGTTGATCTAATTGAAAAATGTATTATTCTACGAAGAATGTTTAAAGGAAATCCCGAAGACGCCAGTTTGCATCCTGAATTCCACTAGATGCCCAACATCGTAATTCGAAACATCCCTCTTTGAAATCTGGATTTTAAATGTTCAATAGCCTTGACGTAATTATTTTTATACGGTGGGTAACTTTCTACCATATGTCTCGCCTTACTCTTTAATTTCAACGAAGATAGTAGATACGGAAATTTGTCTTCTTCTCTTATTCTTGTATCTTCATGGATACGAGAAAACTGTCCCCAAAAAGCGACCCAATTACGCTGCGTTAATTCATACACCTTTAAATCTAGCTTAGGTAAAGTCAAATTATCAGTGTTCGTAGCAGAAATGTTTTTAAATTCACTATTTTCAACTTGGCGACAATTCTCATAATTAGTATTAATTTCAATGAATCTATCTCTATATGATTCAATAATATCATATTCATTTTCGGAATATTCTGTTATTAATGACAATTCATAATCCAACTTAAATAATCTATCAGCTTTATTTGCAACTTTATTAAATAGAACATTTATATCCTTACCACTTTCAGGCGTTGATAAAGCAGTGCCGTATCTTTGCAAGCTTTCGTAAGCAGGCGTCGTAAATTTGTTCGGAAAGTGGAGAATTTTTAAGAGATTATTAAAGTGTAATAATTTCGATATATTACATACATGCATATATTTATGTATAAACCCTATATTTCGATAATCCCAACCGTATATAAGCCGACGGTGGGATTTTCATTCAAAAATTTACCCAAAGTTCAAAACCCGTGTGAAAGCCGAAGTGAAACCGTAATTCCTAAAACTTTCAAATATGTCGCCAAGAAACCGAAACAGTCACCAAGCAGGTAAAATGGGGGAAATATTTTCCAATCAAATTGTTTTAAATTAAAATGCCAGACTAAAGCTTCCCAAACCTTTTTCGTAACGGCATCCAAATTTTTAAGTAGCTTGGAGGTAGAGGATTAATCGCATCTCGAGACAAAGACAAGAACATATCATCTCGTTTTGAAAATAGAATTTCCTGCTCTCTTAGTTAACTTCTCAGCAGTTGGATTTTACAGGAGCACCTGGGTCCTAGACCGTATCTCCAATTTGATTCGTTGGTACATTCTATGAGGGTGTGCATCAGTACCTGAGGTTCCCTTATGTGCCAAATATATTTTAAGTAATAAAAACATTACAATAATATGAGAGAAAAAATTTAAGTCCCTTGATAGCAACTAACATCATAAGATGTGAAAAAATTTTAAGATAGGAAAGATAAAAGGGGGAGAAAGGATAGAGAGATTTTTAGTCGGATGCAGGCATCCATTTTATAAAATTTTATACATTTTTTGGGGGAATTTTTTAGTTTTTAATATTTTTTTTTATTTAAAAATAAGAAAAAACAATATGAAAAAATAAAAAGGAAAATAGGAGGTGAAAGTGGAAAAACTAGTGATAGGAAAGGATAGTATTCAACTAACTGAAATGAGGAGTAGCAAGCTTCATTGTGGCGCCATCTTGTATCGGCGCGAGAAAATAGTTAAGTTAATAATTTGGAATACGACTTAGAAAAACTAAGCGAATTTGGTATATAAAATGATTTTAGGGAAGAATTGCGGCACGGGGCCTTTTACGATTATTACTTTCCCTGAAATCATAGTCAGGTAATTCAGCAATGATCTCATTATTAATGTTATTAATGTTGTTATAAAAATTAATGGAAATTTTAGTACAGATTTCTTTAAACCTTAGCATATTCAGATCACGTCTGATAACATCATTTCTTAAGTAGCGCGGAGCCCTTGTTATTCCTCTAAGAATTTTATTGTGAGCACCATTTAAGATGTCTAAGTTAGCAGGGAATGTAAACGACCAGACCGGTGCTGCATAAATGGCAGCGGGCAGTATTACTGTTTTATACAGTAATACCTTATTTTTAATAGACAAATGAGGGCCGAAAAGTAGTGAACGTAGCTCGACTTTCCTAGCGATGATTTTATTTTTAACATTAACAATGTGGGGTTTGAAGGTTAGACGTTTATCTATGGTAACTCCAAGATATTTAACAGAGTTCTCCCATTCGATTACCTTGTCGTATAAATGAAGCCGCGGGGGGGGGGGGGGGTTTGAAGGAGCGACTAAAATAAATCTTCCTAATTTTGCACTAACTTTTAAAGATTACTACCGCCACGCGGCCAATGGTACTTTTATACTTAGATGCTAACGACACGTTTCAATTCTGGTTACCCCTTTTATAGTAAAGATAATTTTTGCATAAATTTAAGCTATACAAGCTAAAAAAAAAGAGAAAAAATGCTATGATTGGCAATTTATCGATTGCTTCCGGCTTACTCAGAATTGTATTTATTAAAAGATTAGCCGATCTGCTACCGTTATAGTACTGTTGTTTTGATCGATTATAACACAGATAAGAGTCATTTAAAATTTATTTTTCAATTTTTGTGTTTTTTATCTCATTTCAAAATTTTTGCAATAACCCAGGTTCGAATCCTGGTCACGGCATCAAATATGTAAAAATAATGTTACGCTCTTCTAATGTTTGAGAAAGAAATCTAAACTCATTAAAAAACACATGGACAGATATGTCTTGATTAAATGCATTTATACAATTCAATAAATGCCTAAGGAATACAACTGGAATCCACTCATCATTTGTAGATATCGAAGACTGCTCTCGAGTCGGTGCCGGCTCTAAAAAGCAATAGGGAGATGATTTTCCTCTTTCTCGTGTCGCTAAAAAAAAAAAAAAAAAAAGTCTATCCCGCAAGCCGTGGATGCCGGCAGTGTTCCCCCCTTGTCTCCTCTGGTAACAACCTTGTCCGCTAAAAAAATCAGACTGCCTTGCAGAGAAAAAACAGGGGTCCATTCTAGAACGTCGGGGGGAGGGGGGAGGGTCAGAATTCCCCAAACCAACAGACCCTTCTATTGGTTGGGAGAAGTCCGAAGTTTCTTTTTAGCTCGAACCGGTCCTGTTCTGGTAGGTCTTTAACGACGACTCACGGGAAGAGGTAGAAAACGCTGAACCGAATATCACTTATTGTTACAACAAATTTCATATACTTTTCGACGATATACATCTTCACTTATGTTCTTTAATGTTATTTTTTTTTAAATATCGTTAACTTTAACCGATTTTGCGCCTTTCTGTCGCCAACGGCAAAAAACGTCGCCCAAACACGCCTGTATTACATCTATTCCATGGATCCGTATAGAAGCCAACCCTCTCCTCCCCCATTTTAGGTCTTTAAATTGTACCAAAATTTCTCGCTTTATGCACGGAAATATACAGTATATGTGTATATAAACTGTAAACTCTGTGGTACTACAGCCCACATGGGGCCATAGTGTTAGATACGACAGTAAATGTTCACCATTTTGTCCATTCATTAACTTATTTTTATCTAAATAATCTCTGTAAAATTGAAACACAACCAAAAAAGATCTTTCTACTCATCTACTTTATTTTAAATTCTTACAAAAACCGTACTATCGTTTTCATTTCCTGTTGCCTATATAATTTTTAAAATTAACTGGGAAATGATGACAATACGTAAATCGATATGAACAATGCTATACTCAACATTATGAAACCAATCTCTATTTTCGAGATGAAGGGCCCTGGGATGGGAACCGTATGTACCAGTTAGGTGGTCCACCTTACGTGGAGCCCACACTGTTTAGTTCCCAAGTATGTTTCGTCCTCAGTTTGTCTAAGGGACAAAAGGCTCGGTCAAATTTTCTCAGGCCGCGGATTAACCCTCTTACGCATGTAAAGCAACCATTTTCTAATACGCTAATGCTAGCGTGGGACCTGCCCGCCTATTTTAATGGAGCAGGTATGTTCGCAGATCGTCGCTGGGATGTATACCTAAATAATTCCTCCAACAGCTTAGACGGACAACACAGATTTATTTACAAAAATTGACGAGAAATTAAAGAAAATCAAAACGACATATTTCTGAGCCTCGGAGCCTGTATAAATAACTGAGCGTTTCATATCCCAAATACAATTATCTCGCTGCAAAACAGACAGATGTCTCCAAGTCGCAGGCCCGAATCCAACTGCCCTATTGCAGATCTTCTCTCCCTTCCTCGGGAGGGGGGGGGGCAGGATTCTCAAAACTTAATCCCTGGCGAAAAGAGAAGTCCTCCCTTCCAGATGTACTGCTGATAAGTTTACTGGCCTATTCTTTTGGATTAACGTACAGTAAAACAAGAGAAATCAGTTAACAATAGCAATTTATTGTCATAACAAAAACAATAAAAACACTTAAATCACAACTCTAAACATATCTGCTAACACATCTCTAAACTGAACTAAACTTAACAGAAATGAACTCTTACTGAAGGGGGGAAACAGCCTGATAAACACATCTCCCAACTGAACTCCTATAAAGCGATTTCATGCAACGTCATAACCGGTTTAATGCCCTTCTCATTCATTTTTATTTTTACGATAGCCAACAGGCAACCAATAATCTGCAATTTCGTTTGAAATTAAAGCCAGAATCATCATAAGTTGAGATGTGCACTGCTGCTTAAAATCGCCCTATTCAGAAAAAAAAACATACGCCAACACATCTCCCGAGGCTATATATACCTGCTAATTTGCATAAAGCTCACTCAAAAGCCAAATATGCCTCAGACGCTCAATTGCCGGATTGGGTGTGGCTATTACGTCAATAATCGGAAGGGGCGTTTCCGGGGATCGACGGGAAATTAAAAATAAACTAGCTGAAAAAAAGGATTTTAAGAAAATTAAATTGGCAGTTAAACGGGCTATTTTAAGCTTAAAGTTCCGAAAATGGCAACAACTGCCAGACTGCACAAACAAGCGCATCCGCAAAACCTTATCAGCTCCCCTTAGCCTGCCAGTTCCTATTTCCCTAAGAAACGGCGGATAGAAGGGGTCAAAGGGGGCGATTTAGCAAATATCAAGAAAGGCACGCATAGGCTGAACACTGATCGTGGTGTCGAAATTCTGTACGTTTGCATTTGAATACCCTTAAAGTGTCCGTCTACGTTAAAAACGTCATTTTTTCCAAAAATCATATTTTTTTTTTAAATTTCTCTATTGTAAAATTTCAACTTTTAGGCTTCTAATTCTGTTTTTTGTTTTGTTTCTACGGCATTTTAAAGAAAAGTGACAGCTGTTTAAACATCAGTGACATCTGTCAAAACGAAACGGAAGTAGCGTCTTCGGAACCGGAAGTTGTGAATTTAAAGCCCTCTAAAGAGCATTTTTTGGGACAAAACTTTTTACATTTTCATGAAGATGAGTTTAAACATTTTTTTCTAGTATTTTTAATAATTTGCAACTCGGCAATGAGAAAGTTTGAAGCAAGAAAGTGTGAGGAATTTTAAACATGTATTTTAATTTTTTAACAGTTAAAGTTGCTTTCATAAACTTCAAATGCGTTTTTCTCAGAACGGTATTTTTAATAAAATTTTGAAACTTCAAATGTCAAACTTCAAATGTGATTTCTTAAAAAGTTCTTAAAATATTTCGTTGAAAATTATTATGAATGCTTTTCATAGTGTTTACTAGTGAATGACCTAAAAGCTTTAAATTTGGATCATTTTTAATGATGTTACACTCATAGTTACATATAAAGGTAGTGAAAATTCGTTAAAAATTCAATGTGTATGATTTTGAAGGACCCAAGTTTTTTACCAAATGTAAATTAAGCAAAGATTTTAGGTGATTCACTCGTCCAGCGTATAAGAAATGAGTTGGGTAAAAAAATATCGAAATAATTTAATTTAATAAAAAATGAGACCTTTCGAAAAAACACAATTTTTTTACTAAATTTTCTTTATGTATTAGAAATTTTATAAAAGCTTCTCCAGGAATAAATTTTTTAAGTGCAATTATCTATGATAATTAAAAAAAAAATAATGAAACTGTAAAAACATGAACTAGTTTCTACGTTTAAAGAAAAAAGTTCTCCAAACGTAGATGGATACCTTTAATATATACTTACCATAAATACATATTTTATAATACACTTTTAAAGGACATATCCTCTTTAAGCAACTTCCCATGGAAGATATATTCTTAGTTTCTAACCTATCTTATTTAATTATTATAGTAAAAAAAGTGGGATTTTAGGCATTTGCTCTCTATAGTTTTGTTGCATTTATTTTGTGTCTGAAAAAAAAAAAAACCATTTTCTTATAAAATGAAATGTGAGTGCTTGTTTAAGAAATTTAAAAATTTTTCTGACAAAAATCTTTGTCAGTTTTTCTTTGTGTGCAAACTTACAGCAACACAAAGTAAGTTTCAATAATAATTTTTGCTTTTTTTGTAAATTTTAATTATTAGGTATCCTTCTCTACCTATCTAAAATTTTAAAAATAATCTGAAATCTTTCACCAGGGGATCAAATTTTCAAAAAAGCTAAAGTGGTGTTTGAAAGTTTTATTTCAAATACTATAAATACTAAATGAAATAAACAACAATGAACAAAGTATGTAGAGTTTCATCATAGGTCTATAATTATTGTGAAAATTTGAAATCAATATGTGCAATACATTTTATTAACAGTGTGACGAGTTGAAAAAACACCATTTTGAGTGAAATGCCTATAAAGTTTTATATTTTCATTACAGTTTACTTCCATAAATGCTATTCTAAAATAGTTTTAAAATATCTTTTTCTGACATTTCTACTTTTGTGGCAATTTTGATTCTCTTTCCTGCTCTCCAAGAAACACATATACATAAATATATATAAGCATATGTATATTCAGTATTTATTGTTTTGTAGATGCCGTCCCACCCCTGTCTCGCCAGCTGCCTGATGCTTCCATTGAAACCTCTGCAGAAAAGATAAGTAAGTTTGGCAGAAACACATCCTGTTCCTTATACTGTGTTCAGTAGAAAATATTGACATAATATATTCCATTAATTTCATTAAATGGTCTGGTTGGTCACTGAGGCTTTTTTCATAGTCAATACAAAGAAAAATCAATATAATTCTTTCATTTTTTTTCAATATTTTCTATGACAATTAAACTTAAAATGAAGGTGTTATGATAGTGTTAAAAGTAATTTGAAACAAATGAAAGACTTATTTGGGACCCAGTCTACAAGATTAGCATCCTTTAAATTTGCTAAACTGTGTTTGAATTGAAATGGGGAATATTTTTAATTTGGTTAAATAAAATGCTATCACACGCATATATGTATATACAGTCTAACTCGTTTATAACGAGCACAAAGGGACAGTAACATTTACTCGTTAAATCTGAGAACTCATAATAAATGGGTCCTTAAGGCAGGCGTGCAACCAGAAGGAAGGGGCTTGGGAGGTCAAATGATTGAGTTTGCTTAAAATTTAACTAATGCTTACTTACTTTAATTACATTAGTTAATTTAATTAAATACTTTTCTAAATTTAATGACTATTAAACCCCCTTCCCAAACAGCGAAAAATTTCTAGTTGCGCTACAGTCTTAGAGGAAAGAAACAATAAACGAAAAGAAAAATAAAGGAAAAGATTCTTACCAAAACATTTACTTTTTCATTAATCTACATATTTTAAAATTGTAGTTTGTTAGCTTACACTGAAGCTCGCTTCAAAAAAGGTTGCATTGTGCTTCACCACATATTTTTCCAAAAGTTATGACATGCGTAACTTTAAAGTGATCAATCCATCTATTCGAACACACAAACTCAGAATAACCAAATTGTTCAGCAAACTTTTCTCCTTGCACTTTTAGAATAGGTCCATTCACAGGAAAATCAGCACTACGTTGCACCTTCATCCATTCCAAAAATGCTTCGTTCAAATCCTCTTTCAAACACTTCTTCAGTCCTTTACAGTCTGTTTTATTTTGGTCGTATGCATCCATTAACTTCCCTTTGTTTTTTAGTAGTGTAGAAGTAGTAGATGAAGACAATCCAAACCTTTTGCAGATTTCGGCATTTTTAACTCCATCATCCAATTCCCATAAAATTTTTACTTTTTCGTCAACCGATAAAGCTTTGTATTTCGACATAGTGAGAGGATAAAAATTGTGTTTACTCAACGAACTCAGGTCAAAGAATGACCATCTGACTCTTCTACTTGACTCCTAGCAAGTGCAGCTGTTCTCACCCTCCCACCCCACCAGATTTGTGAATCCTCCCTATTGATATTGGAATGCTGGAGGAATTTTTCCTACAAAAGTATTAAACCGTGGAGAAGAAAAAAGATAAGACAGTAAGACTAGAAACATGAGGAAAAAGATTGCAAGACAGAAAAATATTGCTTGTTAAAAGAGACTTCTGTTCCATAGATTTAACATTGATCCACCTAAATATGCTCGCGTCCCTCAGTAAATCCGAGCTCATTATAAATGAGTTCGACTGTACACACACACATATATAAGTAAAGATATTGCTTTTGTCTCCCTTAAGTAATCTGCAAGAATAATAGGTCTCACTATTAACCAAGAGAAAACTAAATTTTTGGCCATAACACAGAGAAACTATGACTCATCCCCTTTTTAAATTAATGATTTTGCTTTTGAATGTGTACAACAGTTTAAATGCCTTGGAACTGTTGTCAGTAATACTAATGATATTAAAATTGAAGTAAAGAATAGGTTACTTATGTCTAACAAGTGCGTCTATGAGTAGAAAAACCAACTGAAGTCCAAATTTATCAATGGTAAAAGAAATATTAACAAATAAAACCTTCATTAGACCAATTGCTCTGTATAACAGTGAGTGCTGGTCATTAGATAAATCGGGAAAAGATAAACTGCTGATTTTTTTGAGAAAAAAAATTTGAAAGATCTTGGGTGCATTTAAGCAAAATGATACCTATAGAATACAATATAATTATGAAATGAACTACATATTTGGGTGACCAGATATTGTCAGGGTTATAAAAGCTGGCCATATTAGATGACTAGGTCACTTTTTTAAATACAATGATGCAAACCTAATTAAATCAGTGACTTTTTTAAAGGTTGAGGGTGCACAAAAAAGAAGACCCCCTCCCCCCCACACACACTAGGTAAGTTGATTCTGTTGAGAGAGATCTGGGAGTCAACCAATGGCATTCTTTTGCTCCAGATACAGTCAGATGAAGGAGATTGAGACACCCTTGACCTGTGACAAATTGTAGTGAAGAATATATATGTATATATATATATATGACATGGTCCAGTGTTAAGGCGAATGGAAAACAGTCTTTCTTGATAATAATAAGTTTATTAAATCATCATTTCATGTAAAAGCAAACTTGCACTATTTTCATTTGTTTGTGATGGACCTAAGCGTAGAAAAGTGTTGACAGCTCCATGTTCAACCGCTAACTGACTCATATCAGTTCGCTTAATCATCAAATTATTCAAATATCTTTCTGCTTGACCGAATGATCCCAAAAGCTTAAGCGAGCTTTTATCCCTAAAGCGAGCGTGGGTCTTTTTCATTTATTTTATTATTATAAAAGAGTTCCCTTTTTAAAATCGTTTATAACTGATATACATGTGTCTGTGTTTCTGCTTACGAATGAAAATGTTCTAAAGTATAAATATAGATAATCGAGTCTTTTAGGGCAAAATTTGAGGAAAAATAAATTAAATTTACCAGGCTAAATACTAATAATTGATCTATAAATGAATCTTTATATCTTTTTGGATATAAAAAGATTGCTTTTTTGACATTCTTTTTTTATATCCTTTTGGATTTTGAATGTTGTTACATACATAACAACATTGAAAATATACAGTTAAAATTTCATTAAATTCTGAAAATTACTATGACAGTTGCAACTGCAACTGTATGGCAGAGTAGCAAAAATCCTACCTAAATTTTTTCTATTAAAAAGAAAAATATATTTTACAGTTTGATAAATTTTTGTTTTTTGGGCTAGCCTACACAAAGAACAATTTCAGTATAGTGTATATTATTGCTGTTACATTGAAATATTTGTTATATAGAGTTCAGATTGTAATTAAAAGTGGAGGAACACAGTAATATGTCACAATAGTTATAATTACCAAATTTCAACATTTTGTGCTAATCATTTTGAGTTATGCTCAAACAGCATTAATATACATCATACTGAAATTTTTTGCTATACTAGTGTTCAAATTACAATTAATTAAAGACGAGATCAACTAGACGTTATCATAGTCTTAAATACAAGAGTTTGTCATACTACTGTGATTTGTTTGTCAGTTAATCTCCATAGTGTAATGAGTTGTTGTATTGAAAATTTTCATTACATAGAGCAGGGGTGGCAAAAACTTTTAGGATCCGTGGTCTACTCCACATTTAAAAAATTTAAGATGGTCTACCAATGGCAGAGCTAAATTAACGTAATGTACATGTTTATATATTCATTTTCAGTAACAAAAAAAAGGGGAAATTATCTAATTTTTCTAAAAAAACTTAATATTAATAGTTACAAAATAAAAATTTACTGATGAAAATAAACAAAGTAGTCATATATCAAAAATGGACCATCCTATTCACTTCGTTTAGTTGAAATTTGGCACTGTATATCTGCAATAAGTTTATCATATTGTCGCTGGCACGAGCTTATTGCAATGCCTAAGCACGAAATTAAATGTTCATCTGTTAACGAACCAGGGTTGCCACTACAAAGCTCCAAAAAGCTTGGAAAGCTTAAAGTCTCCAGCGACGTCAGACATTGCTCGAAAAGTCGCCAAGTTTGGCGACAAAAATCCCAGTGTGTGTAATATATCGAATCAGTACCATATAATGATTATATGGTACTGATTCGATTATATTATAATCTAAGCATCCATCTTTGTCAAGTTGTTTCTATTTAATTCTCCGCTGTAAAATGACAATTTCATTGTATTATTTTGCACGGTTTGTTTTAGGTTTTACAGCATAAACTGTAGTAAATTTTTATTTTAAATAATTCATTAATTCTATGTCATAAGCCATAAATTAAATTGTTAATATCCGAGGTCATTATCGGGATGGTCGAGCGGACTTCCTGATATATCTTCACGGTCGAAGTCTTGGCCACCCCTGATATAGAGTTAGGAATGCAACCAAAAGAACAGGTGCACAACTAGATGTTATTAGAATCCTACAATAAATAAATAAATAAAATAAAATAAAAATAAATAAATAAAATAATATAAATATAAAAAATATAAATAAATAAAATTAAATAACTTTCTATGGCTAATAGTTTTAGAGTTATGGGAGATGCATGCGTATGTATGTACATACATCAAGATAAAACTAATGATAACTAGTTGAAGAATAGTCAAAATGGATATTTAAAGTTTCCTAATACATACATACACACATAATACTTAAAATACTAACTATCCATCAGTTCTTGTCAAAATAAATATTTCCATTGAAACTTGTGATTATAATATGCTTCTTTTTTATTTTGTACAAGGGCATAAAAATGTGTATTCACTTTAGAGAAAAAAAAATTCTAAAGGAAAAACATAATAAAATTCTTTAATTTAATTAACATAGAACTATATCAAATTTAGATTTTAAACATCACCAAATGAAATATCAAACACTTTTTCAAAATGAGATGAACAAACTGATGAAAATTTTCTCTTAGAATTTAAAAAAACAAACAAACAAATATTGATGATTTGGTAAGATTTTTAGTAGATGATAGGAAAGCCAGAACTATCACAAGGTAATCTGAAGTCAGGCAGCCAATCATAAATAAGCAGTTGAGAATTCATTATCCATCAATTTCCTCACAGTCTCATGGTTTCTGCAGATAATACGTACTTGCAGACATATGCACAAATCTAAATAAGGGGAAGAAATCATATATAAATAGCAGTCCTATGAAAAATTCAACTTTATATAATTTTAAAGATTTTTTTTATTTTTAAGAGTTTTTTAAAGTAATTTTTTATTTAAACAAGAGACAATTAAAAATAAAGTATAATTGAATTAGCAAAACAGTTAAGAATACTATTTCCAATATGAGATGGTATTAAATCAAAATAAGAAAGAATTAACACAGGAAAACATTTACAAAACAGTACTGCACTGACCTCTCTTTGTTTTAGAAAGGTTGGATAAGTGGAAATACAGGACTTAAAAAAAAAAAAAAATTGACTCTGACTTCCCCAAGGATGAGAAAGAGATTTTTTTGAAGATTGTTTATTTTGTTCCTCCATATTTAGATGTTCGGTTGCTGTGGGACTTCTTGCAGCAGCTATTGAACGACGTTCAACAGCGGTACACAGGGTGCATTGTGTGGAAAGACAAGGGTCGCGGAGTGTTCAAGATCACAGACCCCCACCGGCTGGCAGCCCTCTGGGGCAGACAGAAGAATCACCTCAACATGAACTTCGACAAGATGTCCAGGGCACTACGCTACTATTACAGGGTCCGCATCCTACAGAAGGAACCAGGCGAGAGGCACTGCTACAGGTATATTCTTTTGAAAATACCCCTAGGTTATACATATAAATGTAACATGTGACTTTTATTTATTACTACACAGGAATTAGACCTATTATTTTTAATTGCAATAAGAAGACGTACATAGTAAAAACCACAGCAAAATCTATGTTTAAGTTATTTGAGACTGAATAAAAACATCTTTACCTGACAAGAGATCAGAATTGAATGATATCAAAAACACACTTCTATTACAAATTTCTCTCAACAGTGAAAAAAGAGACATTCTTTTCCAAAGTTCCAGCAGCTTAGTCAACATTATTAAAAGTCAGAAAGAAAGTTAGATCATTGGAAAATTGAACCATTTTTCTGTGAACATTTGGAAAATGGGGCCAGTGGACTGAAAATAAGCATTTATAGTACCTAATAGTTCAGTTGGTAAAGGCAATGATCTCGTAACTGAAGGGTAGTGGGTTGAGGCTCGAGCTGGTCAAAGATATGTCGTGTTCATTAAGGATAGCTGGAAGAATTCAAATATCTTCAATTTTCTAATGTTCTCAAATGATACCTTCAGGGGGGCTCAAACAATACCTTTATGCTTTTAAATGACAAAAATCCACTTGGGCAAAGTCGCTCTTACACCCTTAATGTGCACCTCTTCTTAAGGTTTAATCCCTCGTTGAATATCATCCTTTTGCATATCGTAATGGGATCTATTGGACCTTTCCTGCACTAGTGTATTAAGTAACAACATATAAATTCAACATATATATAATGTTGAATTTTTGAAGGTTTGAAGATGATGTGTTTGTGCCTGTTCTTGCCATTGCTATGTGAAGAGAGGCTGTTTTTCTATTGTTTATTATTGGGTAACAGAACTGGTTATCAATATTTTGAACTAGATATAACCAGACATTTCATTTTACATCAAAATATTCATTGTGTTTGTGGTCAGCATAATTTAAATGTACGAATACTTCTTTAAGTGTGTGTAATTTGGAGTTTTATAGCATACAAAAACTGCCTAAGTGGGCAACTTAAACAAGCTGTAATCTCATTTTCACAAGTTGACGATTCCCTCATAGCAGTTTTTCACTCAAATGTATTACAAACTCATTTGAATGCAGAATTTTAAATAAATTCTATGGTTTATGTTTTCGGAAAATTTTAGGGTATTATTTTAATTTAATCTGATTTTATCCTTTTCTGACATTAAACTTACATTTGGAAGAAAAATTGTTTTTAATAGATTATTATTTTTTAAATTGCTAATATAATAAATAGCAGAATCTAGTTGATTTCACCTCCAAAAAAAATGTTGATTTATAAAAATAGATTTTATTTTTTATTTATGTGATTGAGTAACAGCTTGGTGAATCATTTAGAACTTGAGTATTTTGATTTTTGGTTAATATTGCAAGTTAGATGGAGATTAAAATAAGATTGGTAATGAATCAGAAATATTTTAAAGTGGGTCCAATAATAAAAATGAATTTCATGTTGTTATTTATTTAATGCTTTAACTGCTTGGTAGAAAATATGATATATAAAGTAAAATACAGTCCTTCTAGAAGAAGTAATTTTTTAGAAAAAATGAAAATTATTGGTATCTAACATGTCAGTTGCGTTAAGTGGAATTCATTCAAGGAATATTATTGAGAGATGAGTAATTTTGGTTTGTTTTCAGGTTTCTCCGTCATCCCAGTGAGCTTCGACATTGCAAGCAGAGATCGCTGTTGGCAAGAGACCCTGAAAACGGTGACATCGAGGCAGCTTTAGACATGAGCATCAAAGAAGAAGGACCCGGTGACCTCGACTAGATATGTCCATTTTTTTTAAAGACACAGTTCTATGTTTCTATTTACTTTTGTTCTTTTTTAAAGTAGCCCACCTGAAGTCTGGTTCACACTGGCTCTCCTGTTCCTAGAACTATTTTATGTCACTTATTTCTTGGCCACTGAGATGGTCGAATAGGCTGACATGAGTTTCAGAGGTTTCGTCATGGCTCCTCTTCACTATAGCTCATGGAAGGCCACTAGAAGCCATTACCTCTCTGTGGAATGGGTATGGCTTATTGGTCAAACATGAAAGACATTTGAGCATGGGCAGCTAAAGTGTGCAATAGGTTAGAAATGCATCCATATACTGGCCTATGATTTTATTTTTGTTCCATCTGCTAGCAATTAACTTGAAGAAACTTTACATGGAAATTAAAATTTATTTAGCATATATTAAAAATAAGAAGTCAAGACAGATCAAGAACTCCAGAGTAACTTTAAAAAGCTTAAGGTATCCGTCTACGTTCAGAGAACTTTTTTCTTTAAATGTAGAAACTAGTTCATGTTTTTAGATTTATTTTTTATATTATCATAGAGAATGGCACTTAAAAAATTTATTCCTGGAGACGTTTTTATAAAATTTCTAATAAATAAAGAAAATTTAGTAAAAAAATCGTGTTTTTTCAAAAGGTCTAATTTTTTAATCAATTAAATTATTTCAATTTTTTGGGATGCAACCCCTTTCATATACACTGGACTAGTGAATCACCTCAAATCTTTGCTTCATTTATATTTGGTAAAAAATTTGGGTCCTTCAAAATCATAGACATTGAATTTTTAACGAATTTTCGTTACCTTTATATCTAACTATGAGTGTAACATCACTAAAAATGATCCAAATTGAAAGCTTTTAGGTCATTCACTAGTAAATACTATCAAAAGCATTCATAATAATTTTCAACAAAATATTTTAAGAACTTTTTGAGAAATCCCATTTCAAGTTTCGACATTTTATTAAAAATACCGTTCTGAGAAAAATGCATTTGAAGTTTATCAAAGAAATTTTAAATAGCAAAAAATTAAAATACCGGTTCAAAATTCCCCACACTTTCTTGCTTCAAAACTTTCTCATTGCCATGTTGCTAATTATTAAAAATACTAGAAAAAAATGCTTAAACTAATCTTAATGAAAATTAAAAAAAAACTTTGTCCAAAAAATGTTCTTTAAATTCGCAACTTCCAGTTCTGAAGTTGCTACTTTTGTTTTGTTTTGACAGCTGTTACTGATGTTTAAATAGCTGTCATTTTTCTTTAATATGCCATAGACACAAAACAAAAACAGATTTAGAAGCCTAAAAGTTGAAATTTTACAATAGAGAAATAAAAAAATTATGATTTTTGACAAAAAAAGATGTTTTCAATGTAGACGGATACCTTAATGTAAATTTAAAAATTCTTACAATATAATTAAAGTGAACATTATTATTTTTATTTCATAAAATCTTAATTTAGTTTATCATTTTTTAATAGATTAATTTATAACCACTCAAATTTTTGCTTCATTTGTAAATAATATATACATATATTTTATCAAATATAATTAAACTGAGGAATATATATTACCACATATTATCTAAAATTCATCATAGAAGATAATGACTTTTAATATGATTACATGTGAACTTAACTTGAGAAAAAAATTGTAACTTAAATGTGAAATGTAAAAACAAAATCAGCCATGATGATGCAACAAAAAGTTGCAATTTATTTATATTTTAATAATGAAAATTAAGTATAGTTTATTTTTCGTCAAATAAGAAAAGCTTATTTTTTCCTATTTAATTAATCACAACTTTAAGTTACATACAATTAGAGAGAATTAAAATTATCGTTATTTGGTTTTTGTAAATATTAACCATGAAAAATTTAAACTATGATGATTTAGTTTTATGTACTGTTAAGTTGTTAAATTTTATGTATTCAAATTTGAAAGAGTCTTTTTAGTAGTAAGAAATGAATGTGAAAAAAAAGTTTCATTATGATATAATAGAGAGTATTCATAATGATCAAAAGTGGCTCTTATCTTAAAACCTATATTAAACTTGAGAAATGTGATATGCATCATTCAACTGATTTCCTGATCAGGAATTAAATAAATAAATCAGAAGAAAGTTTAGAAGTGTTTAATTTAATAAGGATATATTTGCAATTTACTTTAATTTTTAAAATAATAAAGTTTACAACCATTTATAGCTATAAGAATAATCATAGTTAGAGTTAATATAAATTAATTCATTGTTTTGACAGCAAAACAATGAATTTTTAAAATATTTTGTTCATGCATACTAGTAGTATTTGAAATTCTACTGTTAAGATTTGGCCTCTCTTAAATATCTGTTTGGCTTTTTAATTTTTTGTTCTTTAAATTTCATATATGAATTTTCCTTCAACTCGGTTTTATGTATCTCCTTTTTAACATGACTGCTACAAATGTAAAAACGGAGCAACTTGTTTCAATATGTTTATCTTAATTGCTAATAGATGATGCCAATATTTAGACAGGAAAGTTTAGTGGCCCATTTTCTATCAAATACTGGCTCATCATCTAGTTTACCGTGATTATTCTTATAGCTATAAATGGTTGTAAATTTTATTATTTTAAAAATGAAAGTAAATTGCAAATATATCCTTAAGCCTTCCGTGGTCCATTTATTTTTCACTCCATATTTCCAAACTTTCAAAACAGAGCTTCTAATTTTATTCAATTGATCGAACAATTAATGACAGTGTAAAACTGAATTTGGAATCAGTCTTCCCATCTTTTCAATAACAAGACCAATATATTAGAATGGGTTTTGCACTTCCCACAGGTGTATTTTGTAAGATCGTGTAGGAGGGAAGTCATCTTCCCACGACCCACGAAAGGGTTAAATTAAACACTTCTAAACCTTCTTTTGATTCAATGTATTTTATTAGTGCCCAGTGTGTACAGCTAAACTAAACCTACCCTGTTTCTGAGCAGTATCTTGGGAACAAATCAACACTGTGTCCCTAAATCCACAGGAAGCATTTTTGGGAACATAAGAGACTAACATATATATACCCAAACTTTAAAACATTACTTATTTAATGTACTTTAAAATGAACCTGAAAAGTTATTTATTTCAATATTATGAAACTAGGAATTTTATTGTAATTTTCAGTACATTAAGTTTTCTATAATTATAATTACAAAATGTCTTTATCTTATTTCCTATTACTGCAAACTGAAACTTAATTGTAATTTAATCAAATAAAAATTGCAGATTGATAGTACTTTTTACCAATAATGTATGGACAAAAGCTACTTAAGTACACAGTTTATTAAAAAAAAAACAGGTTCTCATTTAAAATGTATTTTACCAGTAATATAGACAAAACAACAGAAATAGGATAGCCAGATTTCTAAATTCTCTCGAATGACTCATTGCCGTCCAAATTAGAAATGTAAACCAAATTAAGCATTAGCTCAGTTAGAATGATAAAAATTTTTAAATTTGGGGACTTTTTAGCATCCCCAAATAGTGAAAATATTTTTGGAGACAAACTAAAAAAACTATTTCAATTTGGGGACTGTCACCCAATTTTCGAGGATGTATAGTCACCTTAAGCTACACTTTTCGCCATTGTAGCATTTATAGTAGCAGTGGCCTGTTAGGGACCATAGTGACATGATGCTATTGTAAATCAGTTTTCAACCTTGTGCTCTCAGAAAATTGTTATTTGTTATTGAATGATAAGATGTAAACTGTAATGCATGTGATATTTAATATGTTATGTAATAATATAATATATATACTGTTTCATTTTATGACTTTGTTCTTAAAAAAATTGTAAATGTGTTAAAGTGAAGAGGCTTCTGACACCAAGTAGTAATAAGGCAGCAGTATTTTTAAACAGTGTCTTTGGAACAAATCATGGTGTGTCCTTGAATCTAGGGAAAGCTTTGAGGACATTAGAAAATATTTTTGGAAACTTAAACAGATTTTTATTTTATATTTACTAAATATTCATTTTCATTTAATTATAAAAGGAATACATCTTTATCTTATTTTCTATTATTACATACCCAAACTTGAATTTATTATAATAAAAATAAAAATTGCAAATTTATTATACCAATAAATTTTTACTAATTTTTTTTTCCTTAAAAGCTACTTTCTATTTAAGTAGCTTAAGTTCATTACAAATAAAAAATTATTTTCATTTAAAATATATTTTGCCAATAATGTAGACAAAACAGCAACAATGTTTTCTCCAGATTCTCAAATTCCCGCAATTGATCCCCTGGCTAGGGTTGGCCTGGGTAAGGTTGACTTAGCCTCTTATCATTTCAGTGGGTAGATAAACTGAGGACCAAGAATGATTGGGAGCTGAACACTGAGCGTTCCGTGTAAGGTTGACCACCTAACCAGAACATATGCTTTGCACCCCAGGGCTCTTGGTCTCAGAAACAGAGATTGGCACTGTAGATCTTGGCCCCCTAGGGGCTGTTGCTCCAAGGAGTTTAGATTCATTAATGTCCAAATTAATAATGCAAACAAAATTAATCTACAGCTGAGTTAGAATGACGGAAAAGGGCAATTTGAGGATTTTTTGCACCTTCAGTAGTCAAAGTATTTTTGACAACAAAATAAAAAAATCTAAATTTGGGAACTGTCCCCAAATTTCAAAGACATGTAGTTACCTTAAGTAGGAAGGACTTTTCTTTCATTTTGGGCAAATTTTAGGAAAAAATAGTATTTCATATAAATAACAGAGTATAAAAGCATGCTTAAATAAAACTATTTTTTCCAGGTAGCTAAGACTATCCTTAAAATTTATATTATGCTTAATTACATTTTGTCCCAAAGAAAATTTGGCAAATAAATAAAAATTCTGCATGCAAGAATCCCTTTTATTTATTTGCTGTCATTGGCAGCTGGCATAGATTTATGCACCCATCTGAGCTATCTTATTAATGCCAAATGATTTTTAAATGTCGCCATAATGCAGAAATTTAAAAATGAGAAAGATGTTTGAATGATGAATTCATTTGATCACTTTTAGGATGAGTTCAATTTCATAGCAAAAGAAAAATGAGTCAAAATTTATAAGAAGTATTAAATTTTATTCTGGAAGTGATGGAGAGGGTGTGAAAAATACTGATAATTAAAATCAATTCTAGGGTATTTTGCTTTTTTTAATGCTTTGAAACATTAGTGGGAATAGTAACTATTCATCTCAAAGACGAAGTGAGCGTGACAGGTTTTTAAATGCCTATTAAAATAACATTGTACTACATAATGTTCTATTTAGTATCAAAAAAGATATTTATTTTTTTAAAGCAATATTTAAATATTAGTCTAGAAGTCATTGGGCAATGGTTCGGAACACGTTGAACCACAAATGCACTTCATTCTTCACAATTTATATGCGTAAAGTAGTCAAATTTTCCTATTTTTATGATCCGTTCATTCAGACAGCTACAGGTTCATACACAATTTTAAAAGTTTACTAACAATTCTTCTAATCGAAATATTAGAATTCAATATTTCAATTATTATATTCATTAATGAATATTATAGTTGAAATATTGAATTGTTGTTAGCTGGAGGCTCATATCTATTTTTAAAGGTTTAATAATAATTCTCCTTGTTGATTGTTAAAGGGAGACACTTTGGTATCCATGTAACAAAAATGTCTTTACTTATATTTGCCACAGCATTTTTTCTAAATAATACTTCTTTTTTTCTGATTTATGAGCCATATTGCAATAAAACGAATTAAGTAAACTAACAGTTATACTATAAATCCTTCAAAGAGACCATAAGTGCTTTATTTTTTTCTATCTATAATACTGTTGCACATTTGATCCAGTGAGCTTAAAGATCCTTTATAGAATTATAGAGTTTGACTATTTCTGGTTCTCTTCTTTGTGGAATCATGTTGAGTTTATCATGAAAAGTAAGAAAAGGGATCAAAATAACTCACATTGAGGTTCCAACACTTTGAGAATGCAATTCTAAGAGAAGAGATCTGAAGAAATTTGTCTTTAAATACACACTCAGATTTTCATTTAAAAGCATCAAGGTTAAACAAATATTCAACATATTTCTATTTCTCCCTTGAATGTTTCTAGTTAATTTTCTGATGAAGTAAGATGCTAGAATTTCTTTGAGTATTTGATCCCAAATAAGGTGTTGAATTGATCACATAATTCATTCTAATTTTATGTCCCAATTTTCAGTCTTGTTAAATATGTACACCCTCCTTGGTTTAACCAGGCAAAGAAGGCTCCTATGTGTTTATTACTGAAATGTTCTCTTACCACTAATTCACATCATTTCGATGCAACTATATTCCTGTTTTTGACTTCTTTTTGTTACCTTGGAGATATTTTTCCTCTCGATCTTTGATAGAACATTAATCTAACAAATTGAAAAAATATTGGATGAACTGCCTCCTTTATGTGCATTATTTTTAACAAGCTTTTCAGTAGTAATTTTTTGGCAATCTATATATATATAAATGAATTTGTGTTTGTTTGTCTGAACGTGATAGACTCAAAAACCATGTATCCAATCGCCTTGAAAATTTGGGAAATTATTAGCTTCATCCCTGGGAAAGTTTATGTAAATTTTTAACTTTCAAAATCCATTCCTTCTCCCTTTTTCGAGCATTTCACGGCATTATTTCCCCCGGTTAAACACAGATTAATTTTTTTATTTATCGCATCACAACTAAGTGAAAGAAGCAATATTTCTAGCAATGTGACGTCATTCCAAGTAATCGTTTTAAACACAGTTTGTCCTCAGTTAAAAGCAGGAGATTAAAATTTTCAATTTATCACATAATGAATAAGTGAAAATATTTTTTTTCTATCATTATGACGTCATTCCTTTAAACATCTCATTTATTCATTTCTTATTTTATATTATTAAACATCGTCTGCGTAGTATCCATTCGATTTGACCTGGAAATTTAGATATAAAGAAGATTAACTTCCATTTCTATGTGACGGAAATTATAGCATTTTTATATAAGAACTCATTTTAAATTTAATTCTTGGTTCACTTTTATGTCACAATGAAATGTTTATCAACAAAATTTTAACAACAAAAAGTACAAATTTCATTGACTCTCCTGGGCAAATAAAAATCTATCATTTTATATAATCTTTATATTCATATGTTTGCCAGTATGAATGTGTGTTTCTGTTTCATACAAAACCATGCAGTTTGTCATAAATTTCCTTAATTTTGGCCAACATTTATTAATACCACCAAAATTAGTACTGTTGCTGTCCAAACCTCTGCTTCCTATTCTACCACGTAATATGGCAAGATCTATTAACGTTGCTAATCAACGTACAGTAGTAATACAGCAGTATAAAAACTGAATACTGTTATAATATGCTTATAATAGAAATATATAAATATACCGATGACTCGAACTGTACTGTGACGAATTTAGAGAGTTATGCGTGAAGAAAAAATCTTTGTTTAAAAGTAATACATTAAGTTCACCGTAGCGAAGAACGGGCACACATGATAGTATCATATAATTTTACTCATTATTTGTTTAAATTTGAAAATGTCCATTTATTTCCAATTGTAGATATAAATTTTATGAAAACAAAACCATTTTCTTTAAACTTTGTAATTGTTTTTTTTAAATAGCACAAAACTTTTGTTACAGTATATAAGACACTATCAGGGATAATAACCCGTAAATTTCAGCATATTCAATGAAAGTTATGCATTTAGGCTTAACAGGGAAGGTCCTGGGTAAGCATTTCTTTCTCTTTCTGAAAGTCCTTTTTCCTCTGAAACTAGGACAGCTTTGCCAAAATATTTTATTGATACTTACTAATTTAAAAAAAAAAAAAAAAAAAAAAAAACAGAAATGAGGGTGGTCTTTTTAAAAGTATTCTACCACAAAATATAGATCCATTTCTCGTCCTATTTAGTTTCATAAATAGGCATACATTTATGGATATTTTATCATCTCAGTTTGCTTAAAATTAGTAAATGATATCCGGAATAGAATTTTACATCTTTAGCCTAAAATTTGTACCTAGAGCATTCTTTTACCTTCGAAACAATCCCACCTATTGCAATACATACCTCATTCACTTTACTGTGATAAGCGTGAACATTTTTCTAATTTACCTTTGTGTAACACTTCTGAGTCTAATAATATCAGATATGTATTTTATGTACTTTTTATATGTATATACATATTGCTATTTCTACTACTGTAAAATGTGCACAAAATAGAAGGCCATAAAATATACAAAAGGACTGATAAATAAATAGGCTGTCATACTATAATATATAAAAAAAAAACTGAAAATTAATACTTTGAAAATTGACTGAGATGGAGATGAAAAAATATCTGAATAGGACTATAATATTTTTCATCCTTTTTAAATAAATAAAAGCATAAAAATTATTTCAATATGTGTAACAAAATGAAGTACATGATTTACATGCAATAAACTTTGTTCATAAGAATTAAGAGAAGTAGAATATGTTTGTAAAGAACTCATTCAGAGGTTAATATGTAATTCATGCTGTGTCTAGTTTTAACTTGCTTTTCAAAATCCATCTTTTTTCTCTTGAAATTTCTTATTTCCACAAACGGGGAAAATAGAATTAGAATACTTTTACCATTTCAATTTTTGTTTCATCATAAATACCCTTAAGATTTTCATTTTGTCTTGCATAGAAGTCGCAGTAGCTATATTTACTATAATTAACAGTTGTTCTTTGCATTTTACTTAGGCAGTCTTTTCAACTGTGATATGATTAGTTACATATGCTCATTTTGTCCCCAATTTTTGCTTCCAAGAAAGTTTCTTAAAAAAAAAACTGCATATATGTCAGCAACTTTATGTTAATAAATTCAATGAAAAATAATTTTTGGGAATTCTTTTTTGTTTGTTTAAGATACCTATAACTAAAAGTATATAAAACTATTATGCTTCTTTTCAGTTTATGTAAGTATACTAGATTTACAGACGTTGATTCTATACCTATTTTTACCGAAGTGTGCCCATTTGACGCATACAAAGAAAATAGTACCAAATTAATTTAAATAAAATGTTTATTATAAAACAATTCATGGAAAACATTTTTTACATTTAAAATTTGTTTTTGAAATCCATTCTCCGCAAACATTTCTATTCCATTGAGCACAGTGGTTTCTACATGTTTCTTTTGCATGATTCTTCAACTTGAACATTCTTCCATGCGTCATTAGCACGAATTTCTGTCATTGGAATGGAAGTGTTCTCAACTTCTTCTCTATATTGATTTCTTAACTCTTTGGCCAATTGGAAAACATCCCAGGCCTGATAGGACGCATCAATTTCATGTTATGCGATTAATTGTTAAAACAATCTATGAGTCCAATTGGCTCACAACCGCGAAAATAGGTATACCCCTTTTGATAATGCGAAATGAAGGGGTCTGCGGGAAAGAGGAATGAAAGTTTACATATATTTTATTACTTAACTAAAAAGCAATGTATATTTTTAAAAAGTGATATTAAAGTTTTATATATATATAGTGATCTAATTTTTAATGAGTCAAATGGGCTTGGTCCATAAATTTTGTGTTAAAAAAAAATTCCATTGGTCAAAAGAAACCATCATCAGTGCTTTCCTAGGACATTTTTTGTGGCAGCATATGCATAAAAATATTAGTCTAGCAACTAGCTTTAAAAAAATTGACAAGATTAATGACTACAATTGTCAATACTGCATAAGAAAAAAGTCAATTTGTATTTGACAATGTCATTTATGATTATCAATCGAGCTTATAATATGCTCTTTTTTTTTACTAAGTTTCCTGAATCGAATCGAATCAGATAGCATTGATTTTTAATGCAGTCTGTCCATCTTGAGCAGGGTGTTATAACAACTCTGATAATAAAAAAAATTTTATGTAAAAGTCAAGGGGCAAACAGGAAATTAAAGAATAATCATTGCATATATGAGAGTTTGGGTAGGAATGACAGCTCTTGTTCTTTTAATGTTTCAACATGCAGATATTTTAGATTCAAGGTTTCATTGACCCTCTGACTGCTCAATTTGTAAACAGAGATCTCTTTAAAAATTGTGTATTTTTTTTTTGTTGCATAATTTAAGTATATACATAAATTGGAGAATTGAAATACTAATTTTTTTCTGGAAAAGATTTTTTATATTGACTTTTATCATGAGAAACTAAGCTTTCGGAAAAACTAATTTCAGATGTTATCACATGAAAAAATTATTTTTTAATAAATTTCATTTGAAATACAGTTAATTTCTATTTATAACATACTATCTATAATTCTATGATCTAATATAATTCTAGTTCTACCCATATAATTCTATTTTTTCCTAATTAAATGTCTAATACTGTATATAATTTATTCCACTGGTTAAACGGTGAAAAGGCGGAATGTGCTTCTTAATAAAGGAAGAAAAAAACAAGCCCACGAAAATCATGGGATGAGCAAATTTTGCTACATTTGAATTGCCGGTGGAAATCGCGGGATGAGCAGTCAGAGGGTTAATCCAATTTCTTCTCACAAAATAACTTGGCAATGGAAAACTTTAAAACAAATCTTAAAATATTAAATAAAATCTATTGTTGTATAACAATAAATTTTAGTTTATCTAGAAACTTCTGAAAAAAATTAAAATTAATTTTATTAAATGTCTAACTAAAGTACAAAAATGTGAATAAAAATTATTTATAAATTTTGTTTTCTAATCTTTATTGAGCAGTTGTTTCATCCTAATTAATATTATTCAACACATTTTTTGTTGTTGTATAAGACAACTACAGAATTTAATTTTGATTGACTCAATGAGTTATTTTTTAGACAATTTATACCGAGTATAAACTTCCACTAGATGCATTTGATAGGTTGTATTTCTATATTTGGAAATAAACAAAAATATGTCTATTTAGCATTATATTTAGCTGCGCAATAGATAAGTAAACAAACATTCGAGTATGCCAGAGATGGTGAACACACGACGTGTACATATTAAACTATTTTTATTCACTCATCGCCCAGACTAGATACTAACAGTCCCTAGGAAAATCATGGTACAGTTTGGGTTTGGGAGACCACAATATTCTTGCTAAAGGCGACCCATGATGGAGCAAGAACAATGCATAGAGAAGTGAAAAGTTGAAAAATAATTCTAGTTAAAGAGTAGGGAAGTTCAAAGACAATAAATTAGAATCTTTAAATTTATTGAATTATTGAAATTCAAGCATGAGTTTCAATAATCCTAAAACTTAAAAAGTCTAAAAAAGTTTTATATATTTTTCAGCTAGATCTAGAGAATATGTATCCAAATTTAGTAACATTATTGAGAATCTTTGTATGCCTATTTATAATAACAGTTTTGTATAAATGTTTTTTCAACAAGCTTTGAAGGTAATAAAATCCTATCTAGGCTCTTTGTTGGGGCAGGAATGAGTATGAAATATGTAAATATCACTGAAAAAGAAAGCACCAACATATCAAACATACTTATTTGCAAATGCTAAATTTATAAAAGTAAAGCTGTGAACACTTCCTTTGTACATAATACAGTTGTTAGTTTCTTAATTTATGAGCAGTAAATGCATTCTGAACATATTTTACAGAGAGAAAACATATAAACATAGTTTGATTTCTCCACTATATTTAATGGTACATGCACAAGCCAGTTTTTTGCCTCAGGTGCCAAAAGACAACATATGAAGGTGATGTGAAACTAAACTTGTCTCTTGAAATAGGGCAAAATGAGAGTGTCAATATTGTCTGCTTTATTGATTCAGACAATTTTTCTAAACTGTTTCTATACCATAAAAAAACTTAATTATTAAATAAATTTCACTTAAAACCTATAAATTAAATCAATGATTCTCAGATAACAAGAGGAAAAAGAATACTTTTAAAAATTGAATGTTTTCTCGTAGATTACAAGGGATTAAAGATTATTTTTAAAATAAGTGGCATATTGGACACCTGAATATAATAAAACTTAAGTGATTTAACAGACACGACCCTCAAAGAAGGTTCGTGATCTCTGAATTACTCCAAGTGACAAAAATAAATTCCAGACACTGAAAGAATTGAAAGCTATGAAATTTAAATAAAATTTACTGATGAAAAGTTTTTTTTTAATTTGAAACTAGCAAAGAGTAAAAGCCAATATGAAAATTGAAAGCAGCTTGATTGTGGATCCAAAACAGATTTTAGTGTTCTGTCTCATGCAATGTTTGTTGAAACAAAATCACTTTTACATGATGGAAGTGATATTTATTGAAAATGAATGTACTTTAACAATATACCTTTTCTTTGTCATCTGTTTTATTACAAAAGTGATTTCAATTGTTATATTCATTAAATGTTATTTTGTTAAAAGAATGTTTATGAATAAGATTGTTGTTAAGTTTTGTACCTGAATATATAATAAAATATGTATATAATATTAGCTTTAAGAGTATGCTTTCTTCTCCATCAAAATACAGTGAAACCTCTCTGAGCGGCTACCCCACCATTCCGAGAATATTTGGCCGCTCAGAGGGGGTGGACACTCTGAAGGGTTTTATTATAAGATAATTGCTATAATGCATAATATAAACAAGTCTGACCTATATTCCTTATTTAAAATGAAATTGAAAACTTATCTAAAGAGAAAATAGTACTTTATTTCATGCTCTCTTACATTTTTTTTTTTTTTTTTAAAGGCTACAATTTGTGTGCTTTAAGTTTTTACTTTTCTCTATAACAAATATTTTTTTATTTCATTTTTTACTTTAAAAGCAGGAAATTGAAGTCTTTGTATTCCTTCAAAATCAAATTTTTTTCTTTAATGACTTTGTCGATTTGCATTCTTCCGCAGTTAGATAATTCGAAACTTTCTTGCCGATTTGTCATTTTCATAATCAAGCAGAACTTCAATGCGCTGATCGAGATTTAGGAAAACGCGTTTCGATATCGTTGCAACTCAGATAACTGACCAACTAATGGAATGAAACTGGCATGGATGACATTTTTGCTGAGAGTTGCAATTCTCCCTTTACTGTACCTATTGGAATTCCAAAAAAGGCTCTAGGATACCAGCAAAACGTGATTTTCCAGTTCCTCCCTCCGTTTCTATAGGTGGTGCAATAGGGATTCCCTATCTGAAGGGTGTGGGAAGAATACAAAAGAGATAACAGATTTATTGTTTCTAAGAAGGTGAGGGGGGGGACTGCGGGATTGGACTTCGCAAATTATTACTGGGCCTTATATTCGACCATAAAACTAACCTTGAGTTTTTCTGCTCAAAATTAAAGCACTGAGTGAGTAGAATTTCCCAAAAATTGAAATGGGCAATCCCCATTGATGGCTGTTCTGAGGGGTTGGGTGGTCGTTGATACAGGTTATTTTACCATTAGGTCTATGAGTCGAAAAATCTGTGCCATGAAAAATGGGCCGTTTAGAAGGGTGGCCGCTCGGAGAAGTTTCACTGGAGTTTTTTTTTTTTAAACAATCCCTTCCATTTTGAAGCCATTTATGCATTGCTTAAACATAAGTCTGTAAAACTTCTTAACGTCCAAGTACATGACTAAGGTGTGATGTGAACAATTTGATAAAAATAGAGACTAATACACTCAATAAGAACATTGAGACTTTTTGTTTTGCAAAAAGACATTCCCCCCCAAAAAATAATGGATCCTTAACCTGTCCAGGACAGCTACCCTCTATTCAGGGCCAGTGAACATTTTATTAGAATTTTTAAACAGTAGATGGCGAATAGAAAACTATTCTAAAATCTAATGAACTTGAAACCTATTAGATTTTAGAATAATTTTCCTTAGAGTGTTGCTCTAGAATTAACGAAAATTTAAAAATGACACTGCGAAGAGAGAAATAAATAGTATAGGTTGCCGTACTTGGTGCTTTATCTCCCATTTGGCAAGTGGCACCCACATGTTCAGTCAAGCCCTTTCTGCACTTGTGGTATTTTATGTCACTATTTCTATTTTTTCAACCTTTTTTCTCGCATGGTGGGATGTTCAGTTATTTCAATGTAGTGGACAGTTCAAAAATCAGTTTAATTTTTCTTTATCTTATTTTATTTTTAGGATTTCATTATGTCTATTTTCTCTGCTGTTAGGAAGTATTAGCATATTTTGCACCCTGATGCTGTGTTTAATTTTCATTCAAAATGTTACATGTTAGGAGAGGACAAGATTGCTCATTCTAGATTTTAGAGGGAGTTTACATGAAAATTATAAAATTTGCTTAACATTTGTTTAATAGTTTTACTTTAAAAATGTTTTATATAGAATGTCTTATTAAACAGGGGAGTATTCTTCCGCCCGCAAGAAAACTGTTGAAATTAACATTTAAAATATAGAAGAAAGAAAAAAATAAAAAACTATGTTTAAAAATGTTAAGATTCTGTAAATAAGTATTAAAATAACCAAAAACAAGGGCTAAAAATTGTGTTTCCTGTGCATTTAAAACAAATGTTAAGTTTTATTAACACATTAAAGGTGGGAGTTGTAGTAATACGATTTATCTCGACTGTACCTTAAAGGCAGGAGTATAGTAATACAAACTCGATCTCGACTGTAGCTTAAAGGCGGGAGTCATAGTAATATGATTGTGCAATCCATGTGCCACTTTACATTTGTATTTAGTACGTTTTATGGTTTGAAGCTGTTCGGTTGTTCAAATGCTACTTACTATAAATTTTGAAATCCTTCAATATGGTTTTACATGAAAATAAAGATACATATGCAGATAATTTGTCATAAAAAAAGAAAGTTGACTTGCTTCAAGTGCGAGTTACTACATTCCTCTCATAAATATGTACTTTAAAATATTTTTTGTAATTAGTGTTTAGTTCTTTTTAATATTTCTTGTAGTATTAAGAGTTTAAATAAACTTTTTTAAGTCTAAATTTTTTTTATGGTTACACAAAATATCGCCCGCTCCAGGACGAAAAACAAGGTGGGGCGGTCGTCAAGTTACCTAGGACACTTTCGTCAAGATCCCCCACCTTTAATATATTAAGTTTGTTGTATAACACTTGAAAATAAGCTATGTATCTTCTGTCCATATTTTTTTTCCTTCTTTTTTTTTTTGTGTGTGTGATAAACTTGTTGGTCGCCAAAAAATAAACAATATAATAAGTAGTCAATAACAATATTATAAGAAGAAACCCCTGTTTGCAGTAATTCAATAATTTTAATTATTTTAATTGTACTCTGGTATTACTATTAACTGCATTAAGTTTGAAATTCAATTGATACTTACTAGATTAGGCTAGTACCCTTGATGCTTTGTGACTGAAGTAATAAACAACCAACTCCAACGAAATCTTCAAATTGAGAAAAATCTGAACGTATGAAACATGACCTAGAAAAGCACAGCTCAGAAATATTGTTTTATATAATTGTATGTGCCTAGGTTATAAACTGTTTGTTAACAGTGTATTGCTTTAGTGATCTTCTAAATTTTATCCAAGTCCATACAAGTTGGCAGGTAAGTAAAATATTTCGCTTGGTTACACAGAGATAAAAATATTTTGAAGGATGCTCTATTTTAAATATTTTGAAGCAGCTCATAGCAGTTCATTCACACGAGATAAAATGCTTTCAATGACATCAAATGTTGTTAAAGCCTTATGATAAACATCCTTTTGAAAGTTTACAGGGACGTTGGGTAAAATTTTGTTATTAACAGATACTGTATTGTTCATGGTATTTTTCTCTTTGCTTTCATGTTCAGCATCTTTTAATGCTTGTTTGTAATGAGCTCGGGATAAATTGATTGCAGTAGCTAAAGGAGAAAAAAAACTTTCAGTTAGGAAAGAAATAAGATCCCATATTCCTGTAGTGTTCCTTTCTTTTGGGTCTCGTAACAGCAGATACCGCAAAAAGTTCAATGAAGTAATAATTCTATCACTATTTTCTAGAATATCAGTCTCAACACCTTCACTTAAAACAAAAACATTTTTCAAGAACAAATTTAAATTCTTTCCTAAGAAATACTTTTCTGATTCTTTACCATTAAGTGCATCGTGTAAAAAGTTTTTATAAAAATTTATTACCAGTCCTTGAGCACCAGAATGCTTTACTGTTGATAAAACTTGCATAATTAAATGATAACGTCCTTTAGAATTACATTTTGACATATAAATTGAAAAAATATCAACAGACAATTTTCTGTGTTCTTCAATTTTGCAAAATATTGCAACATTTAATAACATTTTAGGAAATTCCGTAAACACTTCCAGTTCTATACAGTCATAATTGAGTTCAGAACATTCAACATTGTTCAATAAATTCTTCGCTAAATGCAAACCTTTGAAAAGTATTAAATTTTCTTTGAACTTCAAAAGAGAGATTATGTATTTCAAATTTTTCATAAACACAAAATGGTGACTGTAAACAAAGGGCTGAAACTCCAAAGCTAAGTGTTCAACAAAAATCAAGTAGGAAAGGTTTGAGAAAGCTAACGAAGGTACGGAATCCTCGTCGTCATTTGGATCCTTGTGTAAAATATTGTATTTGAATAAATTAAATACATTTGGACAAATCTTTGAAAGTAAAATCATCACATTTTCGCAGAGAATGCGAATGGTACTCTTGGGCCTTGTCTCAGAGACTACGTGTAAATCGTGATACAGTAATGGCTTATAGAAAAGCTTTAATAGAAACTGGTGTAAAATTTTTTGTTGCTGACGAATGCGATCTATATAATAATTATCATGTTTCTCCAAAGAAACTTCACTCACAAAATATTCCATAAAAGATAAATAGTTTGATAGAACATAAGTAGTGTCCTGAACTGCAGGATCTGCATCCAACAACAATTTTTCATCGTTCTGTAAATCCAAGTCTTGAGGTGCATTCAGCAATTCAACATGGGCATGTAAGGTAGACAAAACCCACTGCAAAGATTTCCCCCTTCTGCCAGGAGTTTTTTGCAGAGCATGCTTGATGGGGGCTAGCAACAAACAAAAGAATTCGTGATCCTTAAACGTATCGGCTTGTTCTAACAAGGCTATTAAGGCTTCCTTTGGACTGCCTTTATCAATCAAGAACAGGAGAATCTTTTGGCAGCTCGTTATGTCTGTTTCATTCTTTAATAAACTGTTTGTTTTCACTGCCAGGCACACTAAGTAAATAAGGTCCCAAACATTTTCTGATACAAATGCAACATTTTCAGTGTTCATTAACAGTTCTAAAACATCGTCAAACTTCTTATTCAAAAGTAGGACGTGCAAGTTCTCTTCAAACTCTGAACCTAGCTTTCCCATTTTACCAGGAATATCTGAAAGAAATAAAAAAATATTCAATTAAAGCAGATAAAAAACAACCAAGGGCTAGTAAAAAAAATATGAAATTTTAGTTTAAAAAAATTGTGCAAGATTTTATAAAGAGAATCATTGAAAGATGTTTTGATCTGGATTTTAATTTAAACATTTAAAATCCAGTATCATAATTTCAAGCACATAAATTGTGGTATTTAAAAGTTGAAATTTCATAAGCCATTGAAAGATGTTGAAAAAGCTTCAGAGAAAAATTTTCTTTTTACTAGTATTAAAAAAATTACAAATTTTTAAGTTTAATTAAGTAATAATTAAGTTTATAAATTTTTATATTTATAAAATCACTGATATAACATACAAAATATTGTTTTCAAATATGATTGTCCACGGCACAACTAAATTATGTATCCAGATAGATTTCATAAACAAAATATTCTCCTGTTGGCAAATTCAAAATGACATCACATTCTCAAACTCACATTAAATTAATGCACTACACATGGCACATAAGGTATACTGTTCTTTTATTATACATAAGGAAAAATATCTCAGTAATCTAAAATTTAAACATATATAAAATAAAAAACAACTATTTTCATTTTGGTTTGTTTGAACAAGAACTCCTGCATGCCCTATAGCTCATTCAAAAACACTACAAATAACTATGCCAGTAGAGAAATTTGAACCCAGTACCTTAATTTTGGGCCATGACTTATAAGCCTTGAAGAAATTTTGATTTTCCCGTTACCAGTCCAAAAACATTTTTTATCTAAATGTTTTTTATGTGCCTGTATTACACAATTTATTCTCTTCATACTGGCTCTAAGAAGAATTATACAAGATGCTTAAAAATAAAAGATCTTGTCAGACAGGTGTCATAGCCTGGTTTGTTATAGAAGACCATTAAGAGCAAGAAAAGGGATTGAAATCTTTCTCAAGCAAAAGTAATTTCTAAAAAATTGACTCATGGTACCACTTTTATGCTTTGTTAAATTCTGCCAGGGAGGCTTCACTTAAATGTCTGACTATCATCCAACTAAATTTTTGTCTCAAATTTGAAATATACATAATTTTCTAAGGTTGATATTTATCAAAATTAAGTTTTATTATTACCACGGGCAAATTATAATAATTTCGGGCCTTTATTCTAGCTTTTACGAAACACGATTCACTATAAAACATTATGACCTATCTATATGTACTATACGTAATCTATAAACATTTAAATGAAGATGAATTACTTTTGCCGATTAATAATACGATTAGGCTTATGAAGTATCTCATCATGAAACAGTATTAACACATCGTATAAAACACTTTTAGCTACAAAGAACTATTTAATAATAACCTAAAGATGTTAAAATAAGAATTTTCAACGTTATTTTCTCATTTAAATTATTGCTCCATGAAAGTTAAATTTTTATAAAAAAGTCATTTAATTTTCAAGTGTAAATTCAGAAAATCTTGTAAATAATTGATATAGAATTGTGCTGGAAGTGCTTATGAAAAACAATTTATATGCTTAAAATCAATTAAGAAGTTTGAATTACCTGACAACAAGTAAAAGTAATTTTTTCGCTAACAGAAAATTATGCAAAAGATAGAAAAAAAATCATCCAAAAGAAATTAAAAGTGTTTAAATGTGTTCATGTAAAACTACCTACTTGAATACACAAACCAAAACAATCCTCAAAATCAATTCGTTATGGAGATCTAGGCAGTTACAGTTTATTTTTCTTTTAATTAAATACAACAAATTTTTGAAATTCTTTCATTTTGAAAATTATTTGTTGTCTTTGCAATTTAATTATCCTAAAATCACATAGTTTTGAAGTTTAAAACATTTATTTTCTTATGATGTTAGATCAAAATAGTTTTCATCATCGGTGATTTACCTACCCAATTTGTTTCGGGGCTTGTTTCCTGAAGACATTTTTTGTAGTTCGTGTTTATTATAAATTATTTGTACATTTTAATCCATTCTTTCTCATTCGTAAAGAAAGTAGTCTTTTTTTTTTTTAAATTTACAATACTCAATATGTGGACAGTCCCTTAATTCATATTTGTCTGCTGACGACAGTGTCAAGCAAGATGTCGGCCCCTTTCGGCTGGAGCATGCCGTGTTAGGGATTCCGAAATGGACCAAAGTTGCTCTGTAAGTATTGAATATTATCGCAATAATTCACTGCTATAATAAAGTTCTATCCTATTTCTAAGACTCGTTCTCTTCATCGAATAGCTCTGAAGAAAAAATATTATGAAAAATGAGATGGGTCGGCATTTAGGCTTGCATTGTTCCATAATAGGAAACAATGATTTTTCTCATATTTCATTCGATGAAATATGTTATTTTAACATCTTAAGGTTATTATTAAATAATTCTTTATAAAAGAAAATGTTATATAAGATGTGTTATTACTATTTCAAGATGATATTGTATAAGTATTATAATCATAAGCCTAATCGTGTTATTAATACTAATCAGCTAAAGTAATTCTTCATCTTTTAATTATTTACAGAGTATTAAATGACAAACTTCCAAAATGAAAGTTCATAATTAATAATAATTCAAAATTAGAGTTTCGGCTATTTAATCTTTTATTGCATGATCTCGTGCAATGTTTCATTACTCCTACATCATTACATTTTCCAAGTCAAATCGGATCCTCGAACCTTCATATCAACATCCTACAAATTAATACTTCGCCAGAATTATATACCATGTAAAGCTCAACACTTAGCTGTGTCATTTTATATACTTGATGGCGTATCTAATGCAGTGTTTACGTTCATTTTCTTATTAATACTGTTTAATTATATACAAATGATGTTTTGTTATGATTAGGATTATAGACATTGACGAACGATATCAAGTTAAATGTTATCTGTGAGGAAATATTCTGCCTGTGAAACTGATAAATTAGTGCATTGATATCTACTTTATTTACATTTCAAATTTTGAGTTTCTGAAGTAAATCTAAGTGAAATGCATGAGATGTTACTATGTTTGCATTATAAGGTGAATCTGTGTGCTTGTATATATACTCTTTAAAATTTAAAATCTCTAATTTTTTTTTTTTTTAATAGTACAGTAGTTAACAGGTAAAACAGCTGATTTTATCTTTCCATATTGAATGATAGCTTTTTCACTTTTTGAAGTGTTGGAAGGAGTTTATCACAGTAGGAATGATTTAATTTACTTTTAAATCAACTTCATTTATTTATTTTTTACTTGATTGATGTACCAAAGTATTAAAAGTTCCTTTGATTTTCAAAAGTTGCAACTCTGAAGGAGGTATTAGTATGTAAAAGTTTTCAAAATTGAGCCAACATGTTAAATATTAACAAATATGTAATAACCTGAAAGAACATGAATACTACTATTTTTATTTTATTTTTTAATGTATGTGTTTATATTTTAGCATTTTGAGGAATTACATTCTTTAGTTTCATTACTCTGTTTATACTGCAGTGCCCACATTTTGGTTTTATATACTTTATGTAGACAGCCATACCATATTTACATAATATTAAGTGTATAAATTCATTTTTTATTTAAATAAAGTAATACACAATTCTGATGTCCTGTATAAACTACACAGCAAAATAATTTGAAATAAATATTTTACAAAATGTTTTAAACTTTGTTAAAATTAAAATATGATAAAAATGTATTTATAAGTGTAAAATATTGTAATATTTCATACTTTGGCCAACATTTGATATTTGTTTTGCAAAGTTGTATGATAATTAGGCACCTGTGTTTAAATTTTATGAAATTTGTCGTGGAATCACAGCAAAAGTTTTATTTTACAAATGGTTGATTCATTTACAATTGTACCAAAAATAAAAGTTTGGAACGCTAATCTTCTATACAAGGGCTAATGAAACTGCGACTTACTGCTTAAAGTATTTTAAACAGCTACAAACATACTATCAGTGAGATTTAAACCAATGAATTGAATATTAAAGAGCTGCATTGTACCCATTTGACCAAAAATAACTAACCAAGAATGGCATGATTTAAATCAGTTGATTTGTTTGAAAAAAATCATTGATTTAAATCTATCTTTTTTTTTTTTTCACTGCTTTTAAAACCTATATTCAAAAGACAGGAGAATTGGGAATCATCACAATAATACCAATAAGTAAATAAGTGTCAATGGATAGCATGTGCTTTCCAAGAATGGAGGGGTTGTTATCAGAAAGTATGGAGTAGGGGTAGGTACAATGATTGGAATTCATTTTATGTAATCGGAGGTAAAGATAGTATGACAGAACTTGAAATCCAGTTTGTCAACCAATAACAACAGCTGTGGCTTCGTCTGCTGGAATGAAAAGACAGTTTTCTTCTTTTGGTATGGTTCGTTCTAGCCTTCTTAACCCATTAGGAGAGGATAAAGCATCAAAGCGAGTGTTTTTATTAAAACAGTTAAATCCATCATTCAGTGATAAAAAAATATTGAAATAATTGTGATTTGTTTTTTTAAATAAATAGTTTGCATTTAAAGAATATTTAATTTGTTCTTTAAATATACATCTTATTGAGTTTGCACTATCCAATGACAAAATAATGGAATGTATTTAGATTTAAAATTTATATATTTAATTTTAGGTAATCAGTGTGTAGAATAGATTAGATAGATGCTACTTCTCATAACAAACTATTCTATGTATGTTGCAAAAAACCATAAAAACAACCATTAAAATGAGTCTTCAGAAAAAATCAAAGAAATCCGATTTAAATGAAAAAAATCTGATTTAAATCAATTAAACCTTCCCTTTTTTTATTTAAAAAAAATTTTTTTTTCAAACCTGTAACTAACTATAACTGAAAAAAAATAATAATTAAGCATATTACACAAAAATAAAATTGTAGTGTAGCAGACATGACACAGAAAATCCATATTTTAACCCGAGAATTTGATGAAAATTTGTTTTTGAATACATCTTCATGAATATATTGAATTACAGTTGTTATATTTTTATAATAAGTTTTCTTTTATTCTAAGATTTCAGTGTATACTTATGTTAAGGAAAGGAAAAAAAATTGAATTTAGTAGGAAATTACCTAATTAAATATTATTTGTGTTACAGACATGACTGAAAGTTTGCTTCTTGTTTTTCAGTTTATAATCTTTTAGTTGACAATATACCTTTAATATATTATGTTCTTTTAATAGATTGCTTAAGTATTAAGTAAGTTATGATTTCTAACTCCTTTTTACACATTTTAAATTTAGATTTTAAAAGTATATGGTCAAATATTTTAAGTAAACAGGGATAAGATACATACAATTATAATTTATAAAATATATGATTTATTTTTAAAGCAATGCATTTTAAAAGAAGGATTGCTTAGCAAAGTTTATAAGTATGTATAAGCTGATATTCTTGCATATTACGGTTTCTCAAAATATTTGAACTTGTTTACAACTACAGGCTTAAAATGATGCTTCAGTGTCACATTTTTTTGTTTACTGAAACTACATAGCCTGACCAGACTTTCAAGCTCGCCTGATTTAACCTGGCAGTACCAAATTTTTTACTATTTTCTTGGACAAATGTATGATTTGCCAGATTTTTGAAGGAAAAAATCAGGGTTGGCATGATTTAAATCATGAATTAAATTTAAATTTAAATCATGATTTAAATCAATTGATTTAAAAAAAAACATTGATTTAAAAAAAACATTGATTTAAATCAGTTGATTTAAAAAAAGTCATTGCTTTAATCATGTATTAAATTTAAATTTAAATCAGTTGATTTAAAATAAAATCATTGATTTAAATCCTTATTTTATAACCTCTTTTAAAACCTCTATTCCAAAGACAGGAGAATTGGGAATCTGTCAGCACAGTAATACCAATAATTGTCAATAGATAGCATGTGCTTTCCAAGAATGGAGGGGTTGTTATCAGAAAGTATGGAGTAGGGCTAGTACAACGATGGATTAGGACTGGTGGAATTCATTTTATGTCATGGGAGGTAAAGAGAGTATGACAGAAATTGAAATCTAGTTTTTCCTCCTAATAACAACAGCCGTGGCTTCATCTGCTAGAGTAGAAAGACAAGTTTTCTACTTTTGGTATTGTTCAGCCTTCGTTACAAATTAAGAGTGGATAAAGCATTGAGACTATTTTTTTATTGAAACAGTTAAATCCACAATTCGTTTCTTTAAAAAATATTGAAATAATTTTGATTTTTTGTAATAAATAGTTTGCATTAAATGAATATTTAATTTGTTCTTTAAATTTACATCTTATTTACTTTGCACTATTCAATTACCAAATAATAGAATGTATTTAGATTAAAATTTATATATTTAATTTTAGGTAATCACTGTGTAGATAGATAAGATGAGATAGATAGATAAAATGTTACGTATAACAAACTATTCCATGTATATTGCAAAAATATCAAATAGAAACACAATAATAATTAAAATTAGAATTCAGAAAAAAAAATCGTGATTTTTTTCCAACCCTGGAAAAAATTTTAAACTTTTCTGGCAACAGAGAAAAAGGTTACATAGGCTCTGCGAAATTGGGGTCATTACAATTAGAATTTTGCAGTCTGCTTCAAGAAGAAATCCCTACCACAATTCTTTAAGAGCTTGTTAATACCCTGTGGCATTTGATTGAATAAAGAACAATGATAGAAAATTTAAATATAAGAAACTTGTGATTTCTTGCTATTAATTTTAACGATTCCACGTAGAAATGATGAGTGTGTACAAATTTGTTGCTATACATTTCCATTTATCAATAACAAATGAAACAATTGAAAACTTGTTCATTTGCAAATCAAGGAAACAGAAGCATGTTTTGAACAAATGTTGATTCTAATTTTTTAAGAATAGCAATATCTGCAGCAGTAAATGTAGTACTATAGAACAGAGCTCTCAGTAAAAACCTGCCCCTCCCCTTTTCTTTCTTTTTTTTTTAAATTTTTATTTTTTTCCTAAATGGTTATTTTCCCCCACTATTTTTAAAGTTTTTCAGTAATTTTTTTATTTGCAAACATAACTGACATATTTCATCTCTTTAATATTAAAATTTTTACTGGCAAGCATGTGATAAGGCACCCAAAGTGGAAGCTTCTATGAACTATGATATTTAGGGAGAACTGACTGTATTGTTGCAGACACATAATAGAATCTTTAGCTGAGGAGAACTCAGAGTGTAAAGTACATTTATATTCCATTGAAAATGCATATCCTATCAGCATATGTTTTTTGAAAGTTTTGCAGATTGAGCCTTCTGTGTTCGTATTGTCATCTCATCTGGTAAGTTAGGATTTATTTATTTTACTGCTTTGCATTTATAAGAAATACTTTAAACTGTTAAATATATGTTAAAACAAGTAAATTCATTATCTTTGTTTTATAACTTCGTTCAATAAAAATGATTTTCTTTAAATTGCAATCTTCATATAATTTTACTAATGATTTTTTATAATAAATTTTTACTTTGTGAGAGTTTCCATATTTGGGCGCATATATATATATATATATATATATAAATACACATGTCACGTTTAAAAATGGGGATTAAGTATAAAGCGAGTTATAAATTAAAAAAAGTTAGAACTCATGAACAATAATGTAATAGGAGAAAGAACACCCTCGAGTGGAACCATACAGAGTAAAAAACTCGCTGTGGAAGTAGACATAGAAATTTTGCTTAGGTAGCAACACCAAAAGAGACAGTTCTGAGCAGGAATTTAGGCTGATAACATCTTCCATGCTTGTCGTGGCAAAGTATGGTAAGAAAGGATTTCTAAATGGTATAGCTATGGACAGAAGGATTGCAATAAAAAAGTTTTTATATATGAAATAAAATGTCTTCCATGCTTTAAGCACTCGTTCTGTCATATATATATATATATATATATATATATATATATATATATATATATATATATGAATCTCAATCTGGGATTCTGTTGATTTTTATATAACTTTTATAGTTATTTTATAATTCTGGGTTAATATAAATTTATAAAAATAAAAGCAAGATTAAAAAGTTTTCTTATAAAAAAAAAATATATATAAAGACAATGTAATGGAAAAGTTTATATATATATATATATATATATTGTACGAAGTGTCTAAATACCATTTTTGCAGAAACTTTTAAGCTCTTCCACTTAGATTTATTAATTTTATCTGAAATTTTTATTGTAACATAAAATACTAAATATATTTTATTAAAACTGTTTTCTGTCTGAATATCTTTTATTGAGTTTAAAATATTAAAGTGTACAAATAATTATTTTGCCAACTGTATAACTTGATGCTACTATTTTGTGCAAACTTAAAGTGTTTATTTTCTTAGTTTAGGAACTGAGTAAAAAGAGAATAGGAAAGTGCTCATTAGATTGTAATGGACATATAGGGACAAAGAAGAGAAACGATGAATGTTTATGGTGTAAAGCATCTGTAACTATTTTAAAAGAATTCCAAGCTGTTGAACAAGACACATGACCAGCTACTTTAATGCTTGCAAAACAGTAATTGCTGTCATCGTAGGAAAGTGCATCTGTTAATGTAATTATTTGGGCTACGAAATTCATCATAAGCAATTATTCACCAAATTCATGTAATGAAACTGCTGAAGTATATGAATATATGGGTAGTGCTACCGAAGATTTGAGTGCTAATATTTTAAGTAATGTTTGGATAAATCAGCACTGTCGTTCAAACTTATTATGATTGATAGTGAGGAATTTCCTGTAAATGAAGAAATCAGAGGTCTCCTTCAACTGGAAAATTTCAATTTGCATGTAATTAATAATACGCTTAAAAGGCTTATGGATTATGGATCTTTGTTTCAGATCTTTATTACTTTTTTCTTGGAAAAACATGAAAAAAAAGATGTTCCCCTTCAGAAATTAAGCATTCATCCATACAATGGCTGGCATAAAGAACAGTTTCTTGTGTGTTGGAACAATAGCCTGCTATCGTGCATTTTCTCTGTCAGTATATGACAGCCAAAAAAAAAAGAAAAAAGAAAACTTATCAGTATCTTAACATCAATTGCTAAAAAAAAAAGAAGATACACAACTTATTGAACAAACCAGTGAAATTAAAAGTGTTATTTTGTTAATCACTCAGCTCTTTTTTTAATTGAAATATATTCCAGAAAGAATATCCACTAGTTCATATTTTATATGAAAATTTAAAGGAGCTGCTTATTTAAATAATGAGAAGAGTTTTCAAAAAGAGCTCAGTTGATAAAACAATGCAAAAGAAAAACCTGCAAACACTTTTAACGAAGATTTCAATAACTATATTCCACGTCTGTGATATTTAATTGAAGTGTCCTGGTATTGAAAAATGCTGGTTTACATTCCAATAAATTTGCTTATATGTTTTTTTGGTAATAAATAATAGTTATCAATGGATAGTTCTCTGCTTTCAGTCAATGTTGTTATTATGATAATTAATTAGGGCATTTAAATTATATACCTGTTGTTGTTACTCATCCCCTTGGTGTAGGAAATGTGTAATGGTAATATACAGCTTCACTTTAAGGAACCGAAAACTAAAGCTGGATAACACCTTAAGAAGGGGTACCCCTTTTGTTTGATGAGAGTGAAAGAATGACTTTCCTTGAGTGAGTCCTCAGCAGGTACCAAACAAATGACCCCTAAATGTATCATTTGGGAACTTGGAGGACTTTGTGACCATAAACCTAATTGACATGGTTTTGGGGTATGCTTACCAGATCATTGCCTTTGCTCCGTGTATCAAGCATGCACTGGAACAAACTATTATTCTGTAAATAAAGTCTCTATTTTGTTCAAAAAGTATAAGTCACTTTTTCCACCGCTTTTGAGCTATGTGCTGAAAACCCTGCAGAGAAACAATTGTAAATATTTCAAGTAGATAATATTGTCATTAAATAACTTTTCTCTGTGTAATGTCATTTTTATTGTTTTAGAACCAGATCACTGATTTCGCACATAGGGTACATAACTAACCATAAATAGAAATTGAATATTGTATAATTTGGCTTTTTCTCTCTCTCTCTCTCTCTCTTTTTTTTTTTTTAAAGGTACCAAGTTGTTACATTGGTGAACATGACCCGTTATCACAGGATTTTGGACTTTTGGGGGTCTGGAATAGGTATTATTTCCTCACAAAACCCTTGCTCCTATTTTTTTTTTTTTTTTAATTAAACAGCAGCTATATTTGGAATAAATTTCCAATATTGAGGGCTGAGCACAATTATCTTTGCTAAGAGTTTGCATTTTCCATCAACTAAGCCTTAAAAAAAGTTCATTTGCTAGTTTCAGTTAATTGAAATACATTTTTGGGAGTTTTGTTTATTTTTTCACTCTGATGCAAATCAGCTATTTTGGGGAGTTTTGCTTCATAGGCAGCTAGGGGCAGCCTTGAAGGAGATCACACCTTTTTTCCCCCCCCTGATTTTATAGACTTAACGATAATGACTACACAGGGCCTATTATTCAGGTTCCTCTCTTACTGTCTTAGGTTATGTTACATATCCTAATGTGATTGTAAATATTACTCTGCTAAACCTTTTGAGTAGGATACCATTTCCCATTTAAATTACTGTTCAGATTTATTTCTGCCACTGGTTTCTTTGAAATTTGGAATCTAGGAAAAATGAGGGGCCTTTCAGTACAATAGACCAATGCTGGTGCTTTTTTAAGCCACCCCACTCCAACTCAAGTCATAGTCATAGGTTCCTCTCTTTCAATTATTTTGTTTTTATAACACTTGTATCACACATTTGGCCTTTTATCTTTTGCTCTTCTTTACTATATGTATATCAAAAGACTTTATCTGTTGCAATAAAGTTAGGTGACAGAAAGACATTCACTATTATTAATTAGTTATTGTTAATTACTCAACTATTCAAATATTTTTTCTGAGTACTATTTTACTAAAAAAAATTTACTATTTAATTTTTAAATTATTTATAATACTAATTAACTACCGTTTAACTATTTACTGTAGACAAATTTAGTATGTTAAAGAAAACATTTTTATCACTAGTCTAGAAACAAGCTTGATTTTAAAATTTTTTAATTTTTGTTTTTAGTAATTGAAAAACCATGAAAATGTCATATTTATAATAAAAACATTTCATATTCATTTAACCGTCTTATTTTGTAAAGTTGAGTTGTCCTGTAACATGAAGAAAAGGTATTTGCTAATTGTGAAGGATTAAAAAAAATTATGCTTCTGAGTGTGTGGGTATGACTTTTATTCTTTCTTGTTCACCAAGTTCGGCTTCCATTGAACAAGTTATTTTGACATTCGAAACTTTGAACCCACTTAAGTATTGATAAATGTTCAAAAATTTTAATGTGTTAATAAATGTTAAGTGGTAATTTTGATTATATATACATTTCGTAACAAATTATCATTGTGTTGATGGATGATAATTTACCTTTAATAAATAATTTCTGGAACATATATTAATAAATAAAATCCATTTCTGAATCAGGTTGATAAAATTTTATTCATTGATTCAGCATCCTCTTGACCTCCCATCTTTTCTTAACACGTTGTTCTTGCTTTGATTTCTGCTTTGTGAAATAAAAGTTTTATTTATAAACTTGAATTCTCAGTAGTCACATAATGTATATTTTCCACATGCTAATAAAATTGTAGAACTGAAACTTTCTTAATGTTTATATTGACCGTTTGTATTAAATGTTTATATTGGTGTCCACAGACCAAAAAAAAAAAAAAAACTCAGCAGTCTGAAAAATTCAAGAAATATTTTTTTTTAATTTTTAGAATTTTTGTTTTTTACCAGTGGAGTTAAAAAGATGGTAGGAAATGAAGTTTTGTGCTCAAACTTTGTTAATGGAAAAATGTTTAGGAGCAAAACTTGTTAAACACAGAGACTTGTACAGTTATTGATATTTAACAAAAATTAGTACCGTAAAAATTTTAACAATTTAAACAACAAAACCTCTTAAGCAGATTCTACTGTGTATATATATATATATATATATATATATATGAAAACATATACTGATTGAACTTGAGAATATACCTTTAGTCTTTCTTCTAATTTTTTGAATAAAGAGCATCTTAATTTCTTCAAAGAAAAAAATAAATTTGAATATTAATTAAAATTATTGACAATGAATTTTACCACTTAGCAAAACTGTCACCAATGTGCTAGCAATCTGATGTATTCTTTCCCCCAATAAATGATAATATTCCATTAAATTTTGAAAAAATTTAAAATGGTGAAAATATTAGTCAGTTGGCCAGAATCTTTATTTGTCAACATTCAAAATTATCTTCCAATTTTCCTGACATTTGTACAGCTTACATTATATTTATAACAGTCGTAATTAAGATTGAAAAAATCCTTTTTGAACTTGAGACTTGGTAAGAATTACCTTAGAAGTTCTATGGCACATGGACTTTGAATTTTAAACTCAAAAATAAAGCAATTCAAAGAGCAGTCTTTAATTTGATTATTAATAATTTAGCTTAATTAAAATCTTAATGTATGCAATTTAAGAGTTTCAATTTTAAGTAATAAAACTCTCAAAGCTGTTTTAATTTATCAATAAAATCATATGAAACTGTTTGACTCTCTCATACTGACACTAGGGATATGAATATGTTGATATTCGTCAAGTTTTTGATAACAATTTTTATTCTGTTTGGGCAATATTATATGTAAAATATGTATCTGTCTGGTCTAAGCAGTATTATTTTTTCTTCACATGTGGATCACTACTTAACTGAAATAATAAAAACAGTTCATGAGCAGTAAAAGAAATACTGCATCCCTTCCTACCCAGTAGAGATTGACCTTGTTTCATGAGGCAGAACAGATACAGATGGTTTGCTTACGAAAACCTCTGTCTAGACGAGTCCTACAACTCATGTAGACCTCATCACAAAGAAGTGCTACGATAGATTAAGTTTGGACCAGAAGGTACAGTTTCCAATCTCCCTAAGAGGGAAAATGAATGTTTAAGGTTTATCCAGTTCTTAAGGTATAGTAAAAAATGCAAAAAGAGGTACAGAGAGTAATATCTTAAAGTGTTTCATGCAGATTGTAGCCTCAGCTTCATTCCATAGTTGCAAAGGAAGCCACTGTTGGCATGGATGTTCATAACTGTTCGCTTTAAGCAGTAGGTCTTGATTTCAAACATTAGATTATAGGGATTCAAACCTCTAAGCTTTTCTAATCGAAAGTTAATAATATTCATTTTATCCCCTTTTTTTTAACTATTATAAATTTGACAGATTATTCTTAAAATTCATTTTTTTTTTTTTACTAATAACTTTTTTTTTCTTTAGGATTTTGAATTCTTTGATTTCAATAATGCCACTGAAGAAGAAATCAAAGAAATACAAGCTATACTTAAAGGTCCTGGAAGCAATGGATCTGTAGAGGTAATTTTTCTCTCTTTTGGTTTCGTTTTATTCCCCCCAGAGAATTTGTGTTCAAAGTTATAATTTATTTCTCACTTTTAGCTGCCATGGGAAATTCCCTTGAAAGAAAACTGTTTGGAAGCAGATCCTCAAAATGAAAGTAGGTTGGAACTTTTTTTTTTTTTTTTTTAAATGAGTAATATATTTAAAAACATTTCTTTAGAAATGTAGCTTATGTTTAAAATCTTATTGATCCTTTTTATCAACTTTATTTAATACATAGTAAAACTTTACTTATAATCCGAACTGATTTTTTTTATTAAAATTAAAGTCTTAATTTTATGAAGATTTTGTGACCCATATAGTTTTTAAGCTGGACATACTTGATTTATATGACAAAGTAGAGGTGTGCATCTAATGGCTTTTATTTTGAATTTGGATTAACCAAACATTTGTGTATAATACAGGGTTCCCATGGTCCTTAAAAGTCCTTAAGAACTCCTTAATTTTAGCTTTCATTTGTAAGGGCTCTTAAAATTACTTAATTTTTGTCAAAGGACCTTAAACATTCCTTAATTTTTAAAATGGAACACGATCCATTTTTCCATCGACGAGATCTGCCATCGTCATGTGATTTCCTATCAGCTTTCTTATATAACAGTTTTTCTTAGTTACTTATTTGACAAATAAATAATCTTTTGCATACTTAAAAGGTTTCAAGTCTAAAGTCAGCTACCCTTTTCTAATAGCTAACAGTCATGCAGATTTTAATGAAACGAAGCATGGAGGATGGGGGTTTGTAGATATTTCAGTTACTTATGGAAGTTTCATTTTCCTTTCATTCATTGTAATAGAAAAGTCTAAAACCTCCTTCTTTCTGAGGCAACGTCTGGTATAATCAGCTAGTTATATATTGTTTTTATTTGTAATTTATTTTTACTTTGATCAGTCAAAAAACTTTAGATGCACATTTTTCAAAATTAGTTTTTGTCAAATAGATTTATCTTATTACTAATTTTTAGGCATTTTTTAAAACTTAATTCTGCAATATTGTAGGACATTTATTGAACATGCCTTGACTGGTTCATAATCATTAAAATAAGTTTCTCAGGAAATAGGGTTTATGCTGTAATGTCATGTATTTCAAGTAGGTCCTTATAAAAAGTTACTTTGGTCCTTAAAAAGTCCTTAATTTTGTTTTTGAAAAAGAGCAAGAACCCTGTAATAAACGGTGTTTGTAAATTTCAAATTATCCAACTTCAACTGCATATAACTATAAACTATCCCATAAATGACCAGGAATTTTTATCAATATGTTGTCCATTATTGATATATTTCAAGTATTGTGTTAACAGTATTTAAAATTTTGCTATTCCCCATCAGCAATACTGTTTATTCATCTCATGCCATATCATTAGATTGCCAAAAGATTTCTGAATATTCTGCATGTATCAGTATAAAACAGTATTCCTTCCAGTTGCTTCATTTATTAGTACTTTATATAAACTCAAACCTTTAAAAATTATCACGTCCTATGTTCTTCTCCACATGTAAAAGAGTAGACCATAGAGTTCCAATACATTTGCACAATGCAGTTGTGTAAAAATTGGAAGTTAATTTTCTGGCTTCTACATATTGGGATATATCAGAAATATTGATCTCAATAGCTAGTGACGTTTTGATATATTCTGGTCATTTATATCTTCTGTTAATATTGGAGGTTTCTTGTATTATTGGTGAATATCTGGATCAGTTAGTCTTTCAATATTAGTTACCTCTATTTACTTCTATTTTAAAGTACTGTATATTTCCAAATATCAACACATCCTTATATACTGAGGATAGGATTCTTTTTTTCATTTAATTTACCTAAAATTCAAACCTATACATATATATATATATATATATATATATATATATATATATATATATATATATATCAGTCATTTCTAAACCCTCATAAAATGCTGTTTATTATATTGTATATTTTCATAATTTTTTTAGTTTGATCCCCCCAAAAAAACTTAAGATATACATTTTTCAAAATTAGTTTTTGTCAAATAGATTAATCTTATTAATTTTTAGGCAATTTTAAAAACTTAATTGTGAAATATTGTAGGGCATTTATGGAACATGCCTTGTCTGGTTCATAATCATTAAAATAGGTTCCTCAGGAAATAGGGTTTATGTCTTTATGTTGTGTATTTCAAGTAGGTCCTTATAAAAAGTTACTTTGGTCCTTAGAAAGTCCTTAATGTTTCTTCTGGAAAAAGAGTGGGAAGCTGGTAATAGTTTAAACATGTTTTCTGTAAAGTGTTTTGAAAGTAGCATGCAATGATTAAGTCAGTATATTTGGCAGAGTTTTGAAATTGTAATGTCTCTTAAATACAGTTATAAGTTATAATATACAGTTAAATTACAGTGTGATAATGTGTTTGTTTAAAAAGAAGTTTTTCAAATGGTTAATTATGTATTGGAGTTGGACTTGAATTTTATGAGTTATTAATTATGGAATAAGAAAATGAGTTTCTTGTTTGTCTTAGATTTGGCCATACCTGCCAACTCTCCAAGTTTAAACTGGCAATACTAGATTTTTGACTATTTTCTGGGACAAATATACGATATTTTCCATGGGGGGAATCATTTAAATTTCTGTCTGCAATAAGGAAATGAAATTTTGCAAAAGTTGGGGCAAATAACACCTATGTGATCAGAATTTTGTAGTCTGCGTCAAGAAGAAATCCCTAGTGCAATTCTTGGAGAAGGTTGTATCAATACCCAGTAGGACAAATGAGAACAGGGATAGATATTTTAAAAATAAAATCTCGAGTCTCATGTTATTAATTTTAGCAATTCCATATAGTAATGCAGAGTGCACACAGATTTTTAGTTCTACATTTCCATTCATCAATAACAAATGAAACAATTGAAAACTAGTTGATTTGCAAATCAATGTAACAAGGGCCATGTATTGGACAAATATTTGATTTTATTTTTTAAAGAGAGCAAATTCTTGAACAGTAAATGTAGTACAAAAGAAATAATATATTTTAATTAGGTAATGTTGGGATTAAATAATTCTTTGTTTAATGTCAAAAAATTCTTTAACATCCTAATTTCTCACATATGGTACAAAACTAACTATATATAGAAATTGAATAGTATATAATATAGCTTTCTTTTATATAATTTTTTAATTAGTCATATAAATAGGATAAATTATTACAAATTTTTGAATTGTGGATATATGTTAGTTTTCATAATTGTGCTTCTATTAATGTTACTTGTACTTTCAGTCTTTGACTTCGAAGAGTGATAATGTGGCATGTGGTTGGCCAGGCCTTACAGTTCATTATTGTCACGACTTCCTATGAAACATGTTATACGACTATGGTCCTTAAAATTATTTTGTTTCGAGATGAGTTTCTTGTTTGTCTTAGATTTGGCCATACCTGCCAACTCTCCAAGTTTAAACTGGCAATACTAGATTTTTGACTATTTTCTGGGACAAATATACGATATTTTCCATGGGGGAAATCATTTAAAATTCTGTCTGCAATAAGGAAATGAAATTTTGCAAAAGTTGGGGCAAATAACACCTATGTGATCAGATGTCAATCAGAATTTTGCAGTCTGCATCAAGAAGAAATCCCTAGTGCAATTCTTGGAGAAGGTTGTACCAATACCCAGTAGGACAAATGAGAAAAGGGATAGATATTTTAAAAATAAAATCTCGAGTCTCGTGTTATTAATTTTAGCAATCCCATATAGTAATGCAAAGTGCTCACAGATTTTTAGTTCTACATTTCCATTCATCAATAACAAATGAAACAATTAAAAACTAGTTGATTTGCAAATCAATGTAACAAGGGCCATGTATTGGACAAATATTTGATTTTATTTTTTAAAGAAAGCAAATTCTTGAACAGTAAATGTAGTACAAAAGAAATAAATATTTTAATTAGGTAATGTTGGGATTAAATAATTCTTTGTTTAATGTCAAAAAATTCCTTTAACATCCTAATTTCTCACATATGGTACAAAACTAACTATATATAGAAATTGAATAGTATATAATATAGCTTTCTTTTATATAATTTTTTAATTAGTCAATTGATAAATAGGATAAATTATTACAGGAATTTTGAATTGTGGATATACTTGTTAGTTTTCATAATTGTGCTTCTATATATATGTTACTTGTACTTTCAGGCTCTTTGACTTCGAAGAGTGATAAAGCTGCTGGCAGTGTGGTTGGCCAGGCCTTACAGTTCAGTTCACCTCCTGTTGCACGACTTCCTCCACCTGTTGAAACATTTGTTGCACCACCTACGACTATAGGTCCTTACGCTAATACCCCTTATTTTGTTTCGAGGACGATACCTTTTGTGCGTGCCTATCCCCATATGGGTATGCCATTCTTTGCTTGTCCCCTGCCTGGGGCAGGAGAAACGAGCACCATGCCTGCACCTTATGGTCAGTTTGTACCAATGGTTCCTGCTACAGTTGGACAGAGTGAAAATGATTCTATTCAAAAGAATCGGGGGCCTAGTGACAGACAGTCGAATCGCCGGAACAAAAAGAAACTCTCAAATTCGTCGCTTGAAGCAGAAGGCGAGGAGGCGGCAGTGACTGTCTCGTCACCAGTGTCAACGACTGTCAGTAGTGATCGTCCAACATCTGTACCTCTTGTGCCTTTACCTGTGCCACCATCGACCTTTGGCACTTTACCTTTACATGGCTATCCACCTGGCTTGCACACGCTTCCTTATACACAGATGTCTGGACCACAAGCACCTTCTGCTGCCATGTATTATGTTCCAGTGTTTAATCACCCTTATGGCAGTTACATCCCTTCCCCCCCCTCAGCTCCTATGGTGCTTCCTGTAAATCTCCGCCCTGAAAATGAAGTCAGCGTTGATGCAGTCACAAACACTCCGTCAAACTGTGAAGTGACCCCCGATGCAACTGCCAAAAATGCACTGTCAGACTGTAGCTCTGAGGAGGCCAAAGATGCCACTCGTTGTTGGGCCGACCTCTTCAAAAAGCCAGAAGTCAACGGCATCACGACAGACTTAAATAATTTAGGTAAAGAGGTTACAAATGGAAAACTCTATTCGGTGCCTGTTAGCGACTCTGTTCTGTAGACTGCAACCTATATTTTGCCTGACAAACATTTTTATTCAGAGTGATATTGGAACGATTGAGCTTTTGTGCATATTTAAATTATTAGCTAGGTCTTTTTTTTTTTTTTCCCCTGTGCACTCATATCTGTATGAACTTGTGGTGTTTCATCAGGACTGTGCATTACTAACTCTACAACATAAGATTTGCTGTGTTTTAATTTTTATCTTGTTCTTTACAAAATATGATGTATATACACTTTTCTAAATAGGTATACAAGTGATGACATTAGCAACAATTGTAGACACAATTTTTTTTTCTTTTCTTAGATAAAAATCTATCAGTGTTCACAGAAATAAAGTGTAGAAAGTTGTTCTTTGCTTTGCTTTCTAATTAATGGCAATAAAAATCAATCATGTAATTGTGAGCTACGTTTGTGAAGCATCTTCCTTGCCTCTATGCAAAATAATTGTGCAGTGTTAATTATTGGTTTTGATAAAATTTAAATAGTACTTAATTTTAAATATATTAATGTTCAGAGCACGCTCTTGAGGATTTTATATTTATATAATAATGTCTGGGAGGAATTTTGTTTTTCCCTGCTTTTCTAGTTTTTTAGAATTATTATAAAAAGCTCATCTTCATCTAACAAAATTCTTAGGTTGCAGAGTTCCTTGTTCGAGTTCTAGAAATGCCATGAAATGAATTTTCTAAACTAAAACCCTACACTTGTCACTTTTCATGGTTTGTAAATATGTGTGAATTGAAACAGATGATTGGTTTGCCAAAGACGTGAAAATTGTAAAATGCAATGCTAAATTTCAATGTTTTTTTTTTTTATGTATAAGTAATTTTGTTGCGTTGTTCTGAATAAAATATTAGTTAAACATTAACTTTTTTTTATTCATCAATAAACGTGAATATCATTTCTCAGTCACAGAATATCTCCTATGCACATTGCAAGCCAAAGTAACAGTATCTCCGAATGCAACTAAGAAAATTCATTGATTTCTTAAACATACTCAAACCCTTAAAGAGAAACCCAAAACAGATTAAACTCCAATCAATATGGTTTGCAATTCAGCTTCAGTACATTTTAACATCAGAAATTTTGTTATCAATTTAACCTGTTGCTTAAGTGTTTAGATCAGGGATGGGCAAACTATGGCCTGCAGATAGAATTTTAAGTTGCCGGTCCGAGACAAATTAAAAGAAATATATATTTATACATTATATACCCATCTCCTTTTCTACTTTGCTTCAATATTATATCCCAAATTTATTATCTCACACCCAGAAGATCAGCAGTTTATTTGCTTCTTATATGTGAACAAGTGTTTTCAACTTTGAACCTTAGAAAGAATCATTTCAGAAGTAGACTGACAGATGAGCATTTAGCATCGTTCCTTAAAATCGTAACATCTCACTTCAAACCCCAGTATAAGGAAGTTTTAAAAATGAAATCGCCATCTCATTAACATATTTAAACCGTTAGGTACTTGTATATTGTTTTCAAAATTTTAGAAAAAATTATCTTGGCCCGCCAAACTTATTTTCTTTCGATTTTTGGCCTGTGTTCGAAAAAGTTTGCCCACCCCTGGTTTAGATGATACACAGTCATACTATTCTAGCAATTTACAAAGCTTAAAAACATTTTCTAGGCGACTAATTGAAAGAGAAAGTCTGTGGTTATCATTTATTTATGTGTCACAGAATACCAAATCATTGCTAATTTAATACATGGGCAGCTCACCTCTTGTTCACACAATTGTCAGCTGGCATCAAATGGAATTGGGATGCGTACTTTATTGTTATAATGAAAATTTTGATCCTAACCCATATGATTAAGTCAGTGCATGTTCAAGCTCTAATAATCTTAGAGATAGAACAAATATATCTTTAATTCCGTAATAGAGATTATTATATAGAGTTTTAGAAGCTCAAAAACTTACTAATTAGCACAGATTCTTCGCTTCTCCTTGACTCAAATTTCTTATTCGAAGCTGTTTCAGAATGGTCAGATTCTTTATTCTACACTCAATCATTTTCACAGATTGTTGAGTACTGCTTCCACAAAATCAGCAAAATGTAACGATCACTAGCAACAAGTCTTGCAGGTTGTCAAACAAGATCGATGAAAGCAGCCAAAATTCATCGAATTTTAAATTGAGTGTATATTAAATTGAAATAAAAAAGATGTACTATGTTATATATTCTTTTATATTTAACAAAACATTATATTTATAACTGCATTATTTCTTTAGCCTATACAAATGTTTAATTGATTTTCTCTAGAAATGCTTTTTTTTTTTTTAAATTTCCATTTTTTGTTATACTTTTCTGGAACCGATGCACCTCATGAATTAATTATATTATCACTACACTTTATGTATATACATATATATTAATATATTAAACAGACAAACATTTTCTAAGAAATTTTTAAGAACATAGGATGTTTGATGCATCGTAGTGTACTTGCAAACTTATACAGTTTAGCCATATTCTGTAAGATTTGGGTCAATTTGCAAGATTGTGTGTAAAAACCATATGGTTTTGAGTTAATTAAAACTAATCTTGGAGGGGGGAGGAGAAACAGAAAAAACGATTTTACACCACTTGCAATGAGGGAAAGTGGAATTTATACAAACATTCTCCATTTGTGGAGCAGGAATTCTCTTTGCACCACTCAAATATGCTGTTATTATCGTATGATTCATATTTGGATGTCACTTTCAATTACAACAGAATTTCAAACGTACTGTATATTTTTAACAATATCACAAAGCAATGTAGAATGGGAGAGGATATTCAGCAAGGTAAAAATTGAATTTAAAAGTTCCATCCTTCATAAAAGTTAAAAAAATATATGAATAGCGAAAAAAAAAAAAAAAAGATCATTGTTTTAAATAAATTCTTGACAAAATCAACCACATGCAATCATTTTAAACATAAATAGAATGATTTTTTTTATGTATATATATAAAAACAATTTTTGAGCACTGCTATTCTAGAATTTGTTTTATACATTCTGATTTATATCAACTGCTTTTTTAATTTAAAGATTTTATTTGAGTACTATTGTTTGTAATGAAAGTTCATTAGCTCATGGGAAGATGTAATTACAAAAGAGCAAAGAATTATGTACATATAAAATTATTCATTAATATTTCTATGATTTTTCTAAACTGAGGGGTAAGTATGTAATAACACGATTAATTGTATAAATATTTATATTTACATTTCAATAATTCTTAAGCAGTTTTCTTTGATAATAGTTTGTTAAAGTATTATATATTAAAATTGTGAATGTAATTTCAATCTAGATTTTTAATTTGTGTATTTAGTATGTGAAATTCTAATTTATATATGTATATATAAATATTCAGCCTTTCATCCCTTCAGTGGGTAGAGAAACTGAGTACCAAGCATGCTTGGGAACTAAACACTGGGGGTTCTGCGTAAGGCTAACCACCTAACCGAAACATATGCTTTGTACCCCAGGACCCTTGGTCTAGAAAATGGAGATTGGCACCGTAGGCCCCTGCCTTCTATCGTACCGAGGAGTTTAGTATATATATATATATATATTTATGTATAAACTGAGGATGAAGCATGTTTGGGAACTAAACACTGGGGGTTCTGCATAAGGTTGACCACCGAACCAGAAAATATGCTTTGCACATCAGGGCCCTTACTGACGGAAATAGTTTTTGGCACTGTAGGCCTTGGCCTCATAGGAGCTGTTGTGCCAAGGAGTTTAGTTTTAGATAAAAATAAATGAAACACTCATACTTTCTAAAGAAATATATTAAGTAAGAATACTTGAGATACTTTGAGAAATACATGATTTAAAGAAATGTATGCCAATGTATTCGTACTTTTTGGTTTCAATTTAATAAATTCATATGTACTCATTTTAAGATTCAATCGATTTCGACTGTTTTCACTGATGTTGCTCGACGACCTGATCGCCATTTTGCTGATTTTATGAAATCTGTATTTAACTTCTGCACAGCCATTGACAACATTCAATGTTTCCAACTTTGTAAATTATGTGGTGTGAAATAAAGGATTTGGTCTAAGACATCTTCAAATAAAAAATTTGAAAAAAAAAATAAAAATAAAATCCAGAATCAGTTCCAACTAAATCATTAAGCTAATAAAGCAACTAAAACTATACATTCCAAATTCTAAGCCCTATAAAAAGGCTTTCAGTGTGGTTGATTTGATTTGTTTCTTGCATTGTATCAGCAATGGCTTCTTGGTTTCCAAAAGGCAAGTGGTACCATCTCTCTGTATGATAAACAGAAGTAATTTTTCAAAGGCTGATCACACTCTCATGTATGATGGCATGGACTATGAGAAAAAGCATTTGTAAATAATTCCATGAAACATTTTTGGCAGAATCATGGGTCCTTAACTAGGTACTGTCAATTAGAGCGACAAAATCAAGCATTTTAGCAAGTCATTTTTAAGTTATTAGGCCAGTAGGTAATCACAGTATTTGCTACTCACCCTTGAAATATGTCATTTATTTATTACATTTATTTTTCTTCAAATTAGATATTCTAAGATTATGCTGAAAATCATTAAAATATTTCATATTCTTACATTATTAACTAATAATTGGTATTAATTTTAAATTCATTCTTTGACTAATTTTATTGCATGATAAACATTCAATGATTAATATTGTAATCAATCTCTCCATTTATAGTTTAATACATACTAATCATATCTTTTTCAACAAAATCATATTTTAAGAGAAAATATTGATATCTAAAATTGTTTGAAATCTTTAAACCTGTAATAAAATGAAATCGCTTTCATATTAAAACAGATATAACAGAATATGCGATTACAAAACAATAATAGTGATATAAAGTGGATGAATAATTAAAAAAGTGTTTATGCTATTTTTTGTAGTCATTTCCTGAAAAGTACAGTAAGAAATATTAAGATTTATTTTGTAAATTAGTTGGTTCTTTAAAAACTTAAAATTTTTTATTGCTGTGTTTTGTACTTTAAGCAGTAGGTTCCAGTCTCATTAACCCTCGTGTTGCAAAAAGTAGACCGCATCACTCGAAACCAACCCTTGCTTTTTCCTGACATGCCAAAGAGTGGAGGGATTGACTGTGAATTGTAGCATAATATTCATTAAAATATAATCTAAAAAATAGTTTCCAGAGGTTTTACTGTTATAAATATTCACATATACAGTATACATATTGTTCATTTAAATAATTAATTGTTATTGATATTAAGTTCTGGATCAATTGCTAATTAAGTATTATTTTGAAAGCCCCAGAATCAAAAATCATTTTTCTCGGATTTAAGAAAGTATCTTTTCAGGCTGTAATTACCCGTGAGGATAAGTAGGGTGATTCTAAGGTAAAAGGTTTTGTTTGCATAATATAATTTTAATAGACAGTGGCATATTTTTGAAATATTTTTAGCTAAAACCATGTTTTACAGAAAGTGTGTTAAAACTATTCATTTGAACTAAAGAATTATAATGCTTTTTATTTAAACTTTATATTTTATGTGTAGAAAGCGTTTATTGTAAGTTGTAACAACTCCCCTGCTGACAAGGATTATAAAGTTGCTCAGAATAGGTTGGAAGCATCAGACTTTGTTGACTTTAGCACTTAAAACCAAATCAAAGCATAGAAAAAGTGTTTTAAACAACTCAAGTGTTTCATGCGATATTTTGAGAAAATCCTCTATTGGAGATGAAACAATTACAGTGAAACATTCAGATAAAAAGAAAACAAGATTTCTAACAAATGCATACTCTTAAATGTGATTGAAAGTGCATAACTACATAAGAATTGAAGTTAATTTCCTGAATAAAAGTTTCTTATGAAAGATTAAATATACTTGGCATTTTCAAGTTGACATGTTACATGTCAACATGTTAAAAAACAGCAATTTCAGTATAGGATTCCGTTTCCCATTGTACAATATGTAAATTTCTTGCATGATTAGCAAAAATTTTCAACTAATTACGTGTTTTTTATCTCAAATCAACCTCGATTAAATTAGTTGAAAAATTTTGGTAGATGCACAAGAAGTCTGCACACTTTTTACCAGTAAAAGGACTCATAAACTAACACTTCCATGTTGATGTGTGATACAGAGTCAGTTAGGAAAATAAGTGTTTAAAATGAATTTTTGATAAATAAAAAAATTTACTACAAGCAAAAGATTTAACATTAATGAGTATGAAGATTAGCGTCTAAGATGTTCTGGGGAAATGCTTTTATTTTTTACTTGCAAGTATAAATTCACTCAAAACTATAGGTACAATGAACTTTCAAAACACACTGCATTCAAATAGGATTCCCTTATTAATTATTATTATTTAATCATTTAGCAGTGATTTACTGTTATGATTTGATCATCAAAGGATACAAATTCAGCTGATCTCTGTTCTTATAACTAAAACGTTTATTTTTGTACTTTATCGCTAACAGCTTACACCACAAAACACAGGCAGTAAATATACTTAAGAAACGTCAACTCTGCAATTTGTTAATATATAAACATTTAGCTACCAAAACCATAAATAACTGATAGAATGATGAACATTAATGCTGATAATTGATTAATATTACCCATGATTAAGTCTACATAAGATATTGACGGGTACCGGTCAATCAAATAGAGTCAAAAACCAAAAAAATGGGTGTCTACCTGAAACCCAATAATTCTGAGTATGACGCTGAGCAATATATTTTAGTTTACTATTTCCAAGAATTTTTATTTATATATATTTTTTTTGAGGGGGGATTAAGAAAAATAAATATGCAACAACTAATGTAAAACTCCTTTTATGCATCAAAATAATTTTGGTTTACATTAGGAAAGAACAAAGTTCTCTCAGGATACATTTCAATCATTTTTGCTTCATGGATCAATGTAATAAGATAGATACTAAAACAGAAAGCTGTTGCTTTTTGGCATATGATTTCCGCTGCTTTCATAGAGCTGTTCAAAATGGGATGAAAGCACACAATCATAGCCCAGTAGCACCCTGGTATCTTTAGCATATGTATGTGCTAAAGCAGAGATGGACAAACTTTTTTGGCCACGGGCCAAAAATCGAAAGAAAATAAGTTTGGCAGGCAAAGATAAATTTTTCTAAAATTTTAAAAACAATATACAAGTACCTAACGGTTTAAATACGTTAATGAAAAGAATGAAATTGTGATTTCAATTTTAAAATTTCCTTATACTGAGAATCGAAGTGAGATGTAATGATTTTAAGGAACGATGTTAAATGCTCATCTCTCGGTCCATTTCTGAAATGATTCTTTCTAAGGTTCAAAGTTGAAAACACTTGTTCACATATAAGAAGCAAATAGACCGCTGATCTTCTGGGAGTGAGATAATAAATTTAGGATATAATATTGAAGCAAAGTAGAAAAGGAGATGGATATATAATGTATAAATATATATTTCTTTTTATCTGCCTCAGGACGGATAAAACCTTCCAGAGGGCCATAGTTTGTCCATCCCTGTGCTAAAGTATTTTACTTTAGCAGATAATTTAATCAAAGCATAGAAAAAAATAGAAAAGTATTTAAAAGGACTCAAGTGCTTCATGAGACACTTTGGGAAAATCCTCTCACAGAGATGCACAAATAGTGCACTTTCACTTCACAGAAAAATGCTTATACGAAAAGACAATAAGATTTCTAAAATATGCATCCATTTGAAGGAGAATAAAAAGGTTAAGACACAAAACACTTAAATATAAACAAAAATTTACTTTTTGAATAAAAGTTTCTTTTGAAATTATAAAAAAAGTCAGGGTTGGCATGATTTAAATCAGTTGATGTTTTTGAAAAAATCATTGATTTAAATTTTTTTTTTTTTTAACTTCTTTTAAAAACTCTATTCCAAAGACAGGGGAATTGGGAATCCATCAGCACAGTAAAACCAATAAGTAAATAAGTGTCAATAGATAGCAGGTGCTTTCCAAGAATGGAGGGCTTGTTATTAGAAAGTATGTAGGGGTAGTACAATGATTGATTATGACTGGCGGAATTCATTTTATGTCATGCGAAGTAAAGAGAGTATGACAGAACTCGAAAACCAGTTTGTCTACCCAACAACGACAGCCGTGGCTTCGTCTGCTGGAATGGAAAGACAGTTTCCTTCTTTTGGTATTCTTCGTTCTAGCCTTCATAACCAATCAGGAGTAGATAAAGCCTCGAAGCGAATGTTTTTATTGAAACCATTAAATCTGTAATTCGTTGCTTAAAAACTATTGAAATAATTGTGATGTGTATTTTTAACTAAATAGTTTGCATTAAAAAAATATTTAATTTGTCCTTTAAATCGATATCTTATTGAGTTTGCACTATCCAATGACAAAATAATGGAATGTATTTAGATTAAAGTTTATATATTTAATTTTAGGTAATCAGTGTGTAGAATATGCTTAGATAGGTAAGATGTTACTTCTTACAACAAACTATTCTATGTATATTGCAAAAAAACATAAAAACAACAATTAAAATGAGTATTCAGAAAAAAATCAAGGCAATCTGATTCAAATAAAAAAAATCTGATTTAAATCAAATAAATCTGATTTTTTTTTCCCCAAAAAATTTTGATTTTTTTTTAACCCTGAAAAAGTACAATTCAATTATTTGAGCTAATTGAACTAGTACCTCATATATCAGAAATCTTAGTTAATAGAAACTGTTTATTTTTTAATTTTTGGGGGGTATGGGGTAGAAAAAAGGTTTTTTTTAACTATACGTACTATGCTAAATGATAAAAAGTTAATTTTAAAAAATGACACAAATCCCAAGAAGATATTTTATTTAAATTTAATATATATTAGTTCAAGTGGCCACCTGGTTGTTTCCTGTTGACTACTCCGGGTGTAATATTTCTTGGCACAGACAATGAACTAAAAAGCATGATCTTTTACATGTCTCATTCAGGAAAAAAAAAACAGATTTTGTTATTTTCAACTATAATTCTAAGGTTAAAATGTACAAGTATCGAGCATATTAGCTTAAATTAGTTTGTAACATTAATTCCTTATTTTTTTAAATTGAACATTTACATTTACCTCTATAATTACATAATTTTTTCCTTAGGGCTACACTTTAATAGATATAAAACTTTTACTAAATGATTTATCTCCATTTTTTATAACACTATGTACATAACATGTTATATCCATTATATATAATTAGATATTCAGATAAAAGAAATAATCTCAATTAAGAGAAACCTCAGATAATAGAGATTCAATTGAGAGCTGGAATTTTTACAGAGTTGGGTAAGAAAATAGGTATTTAAAATGGAATTTTGATAAAATAAAAATCCAGTGCAGGCAAAAGATTTCACAGCAATGAGTACGAAGATGAGCATAGAAGATGTTGTTCCAAGAAAATGCCCCTTTTATTACTTGCAAGGAATAAGGTTACTGAAAACTATGAGTATGATGAACTTTCAAGTAAAATTGGTAAACAAGTGATCCATTCATATAGGTTTCCCCGATTCTCTTGGAGTGAAGATGAATATTAAAATAACTTTTTTTAACAAAATGCTTTTTTATGTATGTTACAAGCCTACTCTCTTTCAGCAGCATGTGTATATATTGGGCTGTTCGGAAAGTAATTTCATTTTTTTCCCGACAGAGGATTTAATTGTATTTTTTGGCACCCAACTTCACATTTAAGCCATATAATTTTTATATGCTTTGAGAGCTCATCTAGAAAGGCTTGTGCGTGAAAAATTTCAATTGATTCTATGCAGTAGTTTTTGGTTGGTGCCCTTTTAAATAGGGAGAGCGATAAGCAGCATTTTCGACATATCTTACTCTTTTACTACAGAAAGGGTAAAAATGCTGTTCAAGCCAGAAAGAAATTGACCGATGTGTATGGAGAAGGTGTGTTGACAGTACGCCAGTGCCAGAACTGGTTTGTTAAATTTCGATCTGGCAATTTTGATGTCGAAGATGCACCACATTCGGGAAGGCCGGTTGAAGTTGATAAAGATGAAATAAAGGCATTAGTTGATGCGAACTGGAGACTAACAACACGTGAGATCGGATTGAGGTTAAATTTATCAAATTCAATAGTTTATGACCACTTGAAACGCTTGGGATAATCCTCGAAGATCGATGTATGGGTTTCCCATGTTCTCACAGAGAGAAATCTGTGTCGCCACATTGACATCTGCGATTCGCTTTTCAAACGTCACGAAAATGATCTATTTTTGAAGCATATCATCACTGGGGACAAAAAATGAGTTGTATACAACAACGTCAAATGCAAGAGGTCATGGATCAAAAAAGATGAACCAGCTCAAACCATTTCCAAAGCCGATATTCACCAAAAAAAGGTGATGCTGTCTGTTTAGTGGGATTTTAAAGGAATCTTTTTTTTGCTTTTACCGGATAACACAACGATTAATTCAGAAGTCTACTGTCATCAGCTGGACAAACTGAATGATGCACTTCAACAGAACAGGAAAGGTGTAGTGTTTCACCAAGACAACGCAAGACCTCACACAAGTTTGGTCACTCGCCAAAAGCTTTTACAGCTTGAATGGGATACAATGCCACACCCACCCTATTTTCCAGACCTGATTATTATTTGTTCCGGTCACTCCAAAAATTTTTAGAGGGTAAAACCTTCACCTCAAATGAGGAGGTCAAAAACCACCTCAATCAGTTTTTTGCCAGCAAAGACCAAAAATTTTATGAGCGTGGAATTATGCTACTATAAAGATGGCAAAAGGTGTTGGACTAGAACGGCCAATATATAATTTAATAAAGTATTTGTTTATTATATGAAATTACTTTCCGAACAACCCAATAGTTATATTTTCAAATGTAGAAACAAATCATGATTCTGTTTGTACATTGCAAGCAAATGGCTTTTTAACAGTGTGGGAGCGAAGATGCACATTTAAGTGACTTTTTTGAGAATATGATTTTGTACATACAGTGCAAACATATGGTTTCTCCCGAGTATGGGTTCGAAGATGAATATTTAAGTGTTCTTTTCTAGAAAAGGATTTCATACATAAATTGCAAAGATGTGGTTTCTTCCCAGAGTGGGAATCGAAGTGAACATTTAAGTCACATTTTTCAGAAAACGATTCATTGCATACAGTACACACAAAGGGTTTTTCAACAGCATGGAAGCGAAGATGAGCATCTAAGTTGCATTTATGAGAAAATGCTTTCTTACATACAGTGCAAACATACGGTTTCTCACCAGTGTGAGTGCGAAGATGAACATTTAAGTGGCCTTTCCTAGAAAATGCTTTCTTACATACAGTGCAAATATATGGCTTCACCCCAGTATGGGAGCGCAAATGAATATCTAAGTTGCATTTTTGAGAGAACGCTTTCTTACATACGCTGCAAGCATATGGTTTCTCCCCAGTGTGAGAACGAAGATGAATACTAAGCTGTTCATTTTTAGAAAATGTTTTGTTGCATACATTGCAAGCATATGGTTCCTCGCCAGTATGGGAGCGAAGATGAACTTTTATCAGAGAATTATGAGAGAATGATTTGTTGCATACACTGCAAACATATGGTTTCTCCCCAGTGTGAGTACGAAGATGAACTACTAAGCTGTGCTTTAGAGAAAACGATTTCTTACATACATTACAGGCAAATGGTTTTTCTCCTGTATGGGTAAGAAGGTGAGCTCCTAAGCCACTTTTTTGAGAAAACGACTTCTTACATACATTACAAATAAATGGTTTCTCCCCTGTATGACAACGTAGATGAGTAATTAAGCTCCCTTTTATAGTAAATGATTTGTTACATACACTACAAGTAAATGGCCTTTCCTTCGAGTTTATGGAACTACAGTGATTTAATATGCCTTTATCCATATCAACAACAAACAGAATACACCTTTCTTAGTTTATTTTCAAGGCACTTTTCAGTGGAAATACTGTTTGAAACATTTTCAAAAGGTACATTAGTTCACATCTCATTATTTTAATAAACATAAATTTTATTTCTAGATAGATATTTTTAAAAATCACTTTTAAATCTGTTGAATCATACCTGAAATAAAATGGTCTAACTATGAAGCAGATGACACAGATTAATCTTTGTTTCTAGTTCTGAACATGTACGCTAACTATTAGAGATTTGTACTTGCTTAAAAGTTCTTCCATATACTATACCTGTTCTGTTATTTTCAATTATAAAGTTTGAATCATTACTTTTTTTCTGTGCATATTTGACAGTTGTGCAAACATCTTTCACTCAGTATAAAGTTCCTTTTTCACAAAAACATCAATACAACAATCTGTTGAACAGTCAAGCACCATTTAAAGAAGAATTCTCTAAAATAAATGTAACCTGTAAAGGAATAAAGAAAAGATATTGAATTGTGCATGTTTTGTCTAGCTTTTTTACTACAACTTATCAATTTGAGGGAGTCAGAGAATAAATTAGACATTGGTCAACTTGGTTTTAAATGTAACTTTTATATGATTGATTTATTTTACTTGTTTTAAACAATCCCTTAACTAGCATATAATTTGCAAGAAAACAATCACAAAAGTGCTTATTTTTTATTTGAAAAACTATATAAAAATAGATCTATGTACAATATATATATCCTTTTTTATTTGATTTTTTTAATTAAAGAAATTTAAATTTTAAAAAAAGTCAATATTTAGGAATATTCTGACAATGGTTTTCCAGTAAACAAGAAAATTTTTAAAAAATATGTATTTTAAAAGAGATTGTATTAAGTTTATATATAATATAAATAAACATAAGATTATTTTTTCTTGTGTGGTAAATTTCATGAGCTATTATGGCCAATTAATCTGAACTGTAGTGCAAAATGTGTGTAGTATTAAACTGGACAAATTTTTCTCTCGACATCTCTTATTATTTTCATCTCTTCTGGAACAGACTCCATAATGTATACAATATTAACACATTGTATGCGGGATATGTACTAGTACCTTTTCTGACGATTGATACTTTAGCACAAGACATGTACTAGTATGTTTTCTGATGATTGATATTTGTGTGCAAGTCACGTACTAGTACAGGTTAGTGTAACAATAGGGTTTGTTGGTGGGTACAAAAACAACAGTATATTCAGAAAAATGAAGCCAAATGTTCTTGTCTACTACACAGATTCTGGAATGTAAAAATGTTTATATATAACATAGTTAAAAAAAATTTAAACTGTATACTACTATTTTTATTTGATTTTTCATATTTACTATACTATTGTAAATTTATCCACTAAAAAATATATTTTTGTTTACAAAAATCTTATGGTGTTGGTTAAAAAATTAAATAATTTTCGATCTATTGAGATATAACTGAATAACTAAATTGATGCGTAAAATGGCAGCTCCTGGTACACTTCCGCTGTGAAATGGAACCACACACAATGTGTTAAAAAATATATTTTATCAAAGAACACAAATTACAAGATTATGCATAATGTGAAATGCCTCAGTGGTTTTAAATTGCTAATATTAGGATTATAAACATTAATGCTTTGTAATGTAACTATATAACACATGATTATTTAATTATTAGTTACCAAAAAATTTAAAGATATTTTAAGATTAATAAGGCAATTTAATTAACGTTTATTTAATTTTTAATTTAAAATTTATTGTATTTACATAATTATTTTCAAAAGTAATTTAAGTAATTATTCAGCCAAATCCCAATTCAATATATCAAAACAAAACATGCATAACATTCATCTGAGCATAAAATCTTCCATTATTTCTCAATAAAATAATCTTTAATATTTAATACTGGATACAGAATAAAACTTTGAAACATATCTTTACTCTTTTGTATTTAGTATTACAAGTTTTTTTAATCGCTGAATTCCTATAGTACAATATACTTTACGACTATTAATCCTAATACAATAGTTTCGTTTTTAACTTATCAATTTTTAATAATGATATTTTACCTTATATTTTATTACTTTCAAGTATCAATAAAAACGTATATGTACTATTAAAATATACACATTTTATTATACTATATGATGTGACATACAAAATCAAATTATAATCAAAATCATCTCTCAGAATCAAACCAATTTAACAATTCCCCAATTTAATAATTATTAGTTCCTTGCTGATGATGCGCTTATCACTCTCCTGTTAGACACCATACACTAGAAAAGATATGTATTTTTTTCTAGCTTTTGTCCATATAGATTTTACAACTCTAAAACTCCGAATAATAATGCACTGGGTAGGAATGACACATTTAAACAAAAACAAAAAAAAAAAAAAAAAAAGAAAAAATGCTTGATGAGATTTCAATATATTATTACCTAAAAATTTTTCATACACTCATATCACTAAATAAGTATCAGAATGATCTACACAAAGAATCTTATATATCTCTCAAAAATATTTAATAATAGAAGCATAATTCAACTTTGAAATATATTTCGTTATTTTGTTGTTTGAAATATATTTTCCCATGTGTATTTACACTACTTAAAAACAATACTTACATTAACAGTTGCCAACCGAATCTAATAATATTTTAATTATACCAGATAGATGCACTACTCACACTTCTGCAACAGAAAACAGTAACATATAACAACTGTTAAAGAGAATGAATAATTTTTATTGCAAGTCTAAAACAAACAATTATTTTTAGCATCTGTAATAAAACACAATAGAAAGAATTTACCAAAAGTAATAAAATTTAATAGGAACTTAAAGATTAGTGTGCATCTATGTAACCGATTCAGTAAATGATCGATGATAACAGATGCGCAAGAGTATACTGCGCTGATTAGTGACGTTCCTGTTCTTTTGCCTAGTCACACACTTTTTTAAATTTCATGTTCGTCTGCTAAGTTGATGACATATAAATTTATAGTGTTAATTTACAATTTTCTTGTTATATATGTGTATATATTTAGGAGTATTTATATAAATGCTGATAGATAATTGTAAATTGCATAACGTAACGAAATTTATTTTCTTTACGGTAGAAAATTGTTTGAAAGCACTGGTTTTACAATTTATTTTAATTTCAAGACCTTTACATTTTAACAGAGAAGTCCTTTAGCAGTACACATTGAAAGTTTGTAGCATATTTTTACCCTCTCGCTTTTTTGGTGTAGTGCTCTTGTTAAATTAATAATTTTTTAAATTAAGGTACAAATGCAGTTATTAATTTCAGTATGAAGTGAGACCGTATTTTATTGTTTTTGAAGACAGAAACAATGTCAAGAGCTCAATCTTTGATATTTGGGCTTCATTAATGCCACATTTCAAAATATTAGCATGAAAAATTATATTGGTTTTAATTATTTTTAGTTAAGTTACCATATGCCCGGGGAATTCATGTAGAAAAGTTACTGCCTAAAAGAATCTTAACAGTTATAAAACTAAAAGTCCAATAGTTATCCATTTTTTTTTTTTTTTTAAAGTAATATTACTCTTAGTTAGAATGAAAAGACAGACACGGGTTTAGTTTGATTGCCATACTTATATTATTGACAATGTTTTAAAAAAGTTTGTTGTGAATATTGATTAGCTAATATTTAGTTATTTTAACCTTTTATTTTATAAGAATAATGTAACTTTAAGGTATTAGAAAATTTGAAGAATAGAATTTTAAAATGTTAATAATCCATCTTGCTTTAGCTGTATATATATGTAATATATTTAAATTATTTAACTTTAATATTTCCTTAAAAACCTCCTCCCATTCTAATTCCTTCAAATCTTTTTCCCAGCCTCTAAATAGTTTAATCAAAGGAGTGTTTTCCATTTAAAATTCTTCATAAAGCTGTCTATTCTAAAAATGTAAACTTTCTCTCTATTCAACACATTTCCCAGTTGTCAGCAGCAAATGGTTTCATGGTTTGCTGATACTGCATTTAATTTGCTTATTAAGGCTTTTTTCACATGGGAAAATTGTTTTTGTCTTTGCTCTTGGGTGCACCTCTGTTCGATCAGAGTGAGCTCTGTGGCTTTTCTTTGTCGTGGAGTAGAAAAGATGTGTGGTATAGCTGCTCTGGAGTAAAGATTCAATTAGACTAGTGCCGTTCTCTTCAATGTCAGCCTGACTTCATTTCTATTACTGCTAGCTGTTGAGCTTTCTCCTTGTCTAGCAGGTTAAAAAAATGGATATATATATATATATGTATATAAACATATTTCATAGTTTTAGTATCAATCTGTTTTTTCATTAACAGTTACTGTAATTTGTTATCAGTGTGTGAAATTCAGAAGCTCTTACTTTAAAATGTCATATTTAAGAAAAATTTCAAACTTCACATTTGTGAAGAATTTACAGCTCAATTCAGCCATTATCATATGACCTTCTCTTTATAGTACTATTTTGTCACATGACATCAACTGTTTTTTTTCCCTCTTGAATAACATTATTTGAGATAGACTGACTACGCAGCTAGCCTGGATGCATATCTGGGTACTCTTCATTATTTTTATATAAAATATATTAAATAAAAACTTACAAGAGTTATAGTAATAATTTATAAAATCAGATTAAAATTTAAACCTTAAAAATTTAAAACTACATAGATTCTAAAAATATATACTATTTAATTGAGCAACCCTCCCTGGGCCATTACTCAAGATCATTCGAGAGATAATGGGTTACACACCTAGCTATTACTCTTAAATACTATTTAAATTTATGAATAGATATTGGAAGGGATTTTATATTTGCTGTATCATTAACATTGTTTATGATGCTACATAACTAGTATTTTGAAGTTTATCATTTACTTTTACAGTTTATAAGAATTTAAAATGGATTCAGATTCTGACAGAACTGTCGATTCAGATGAACTGAAAGAAATTATTTCTAAAGCTAAGAAGAAACATAATTCTGATGCAGTTGCTAAGAGAAATGCTGATCTTTCTCATTTCCACAATCTCTCAGACTCTGATTCAGATCTCCCTAGTCCAAAGAAAAGAGTTAAAAGAGATGAAATCAGTGATGATAATGAAGAAAAGAACCAGAAATTGGTTCATAATCGGCCCATATGTAAGTATGGGAGTAAGTGCTATCGGAAAAATGCAGATCATAAACGGAAGTTTTATCATCCAAGTGAGTATTTAGATGACTTTCTCTAACTGATTTCTAATATAATGTATTGTAACATTTATAGGGCTACTACACTTTCTACCAATAAGTATTTGGACACCTCTGCAAATGATGATATCTGCGGTCCTGCAGTATGTCACAGCCTCTGCAGTATATATTGTGTAGGAAACAGCATCGGTATGAGTCGCATGCAAGATGCCATGCAGTTTGGAGCTCTCTGATTTCGAGAAAGGTATAATTATCGGGTATCACAAATGTGGCTGATCTTTAACGGACATAGTGATCTGAAGTACCCAAATTGACAGTGGCCATGTGATTAAGAAGTAGAAGGTGAGCAGTGATTGTCAGAATGTGCCCCGAGTCGGCAGGCCAACGAAACTGGGAGATAGAGTGCTGTCCAGAGAAATTCAGAAGAAACGTATCTGAACGATGGCCCTCATCTTCGAGGAGTTTCAACAGTTTCTTCTGGTATGGACTGGGACCCTTGGTCCCCATTCATGATAAGCTGAACACCGATGCCTACTGCATTATTTTGGATGACAATGTGCTTCCTACATTATGGCAGTTTTATGGGTTGGACCCCTGTTACTTTCAGGACAACAATGCCAGTTGTCCTGTTTCGAGATTAACCAAGGCTTAGTAGGGTGCCAATGGAGTTCATTGAAAGAACTCGCCTGAACCCTATTGAGAACCTCTGGGACGAGTTGGATCGCCGAATGAAGGGGTACATTACCCGTCCAAAATCGGTGAAGGAACTTGCATGTCTATTCCAAGCCGAGTGGAAGACAATACCACTAGCTGTAATACAAAGACTTGTGGAAAGTATGCCCCGGAGGGTTCACGCTGTCATTGCCTCTCGTGGAGGATCTACCAACTATTGAATTTAAATAAAGTTAGTCTTTCTTTTCTATCACAGATGTCCAAATACTTATTGGTAGACAGTGTATACACTTCAATACACTGGGACATATTCCAGTTTTGCGGTTTGTGTTTCATTGTTCCTGTCTGAGAATTATTTGTTCCAATCATTTGAAAATTTATACACAGCACCATTCCTGGGAGTGTATTTGGCTTATTTGTCAGGAAAATCTCAGGTGCTTTGTATCCTACATTAAGGACATTATCCCACTTTAGTTGGGTGTGGAGCTGTAGTAGCTCAGTAACTAGAGGGTTGTGATTTTGAGGCTTGTGGAACATTAAAGAGGCATTTAAATTAGGTTTTTTGTCCTGTCCTAGTTACCAAATGATACCTTTGGAGTTGGCAGACCAATTACTTTAGTGTAAATTCTTCTAGTAAATGCTGGAATAGCCATTCAATAAACTCCATTTTTTGCCAGGCAAATTGAAACCTGGTAAAAACTTAGCAAAAATTAAAAGACTCAATGTGATTGCAGATAGATTTTTCAAGATTGTATTAAATTATTTTTAGCATTATTGATTAGTTTTAAGCTGTGTTTATATGCAGGGTTGCAAAAAACACACCTACTCAGAAAAACCCAGTCTAAAAAACCTAATAAAACCCACTCTGAAGTGGATTTTATTGGGTTTATTAAAAATTGGTGATATTTATTTTCAGAAACTTATCTTAGTTTTTTTTACCCTCTTTCATATTTAAAGAATTATTCTGTAGAAATATATATACAGTCTATCAAAATCCAGAAAAATATTTGCAAATCTATGGTAAATCTAACATAACAATTTGGAAAAAAAAATTTGTGTGTGAAATCCATAAAGAAAAGGGCAAAGGTTTCAAATGTAAAATACTAACTTGAATGCTTTTTGTTTTCCTAATTTGTTTCTAAGTTTCAACCAAACCAATCCACATGTAGAGAACACTTGTTCCAGTGATGCACAGCTAGCTGGGCACTTGTTTAGGGCTACCATAAAGCAGCAAAAATCTATCGTATCTCCATCCCTAACACGCATTTCAATTAGTTTCCACCACTGTGCTGCACTCAATTTTTTAATTACATCAGCATTAAGCATACTTTGAGGAAATATTTTGGGGTCTTTTAACTTATAATTCATGAGGAGAATTAACAAATTATTTTTTTAAGGGTCGAAAGAATAGAGATAAAAAATAATCCTTTGTTAAAATAACATTCAAATATGTGGTATATGTCAATATATAGCATTTTGTGTTGTGATGTCAGAGTAAACTTTTTTATAGCCTTTATGCCGAGCGATGGCCGAATTGTTAGGATGCTGGCCTTCGGAACCGGAGCTCATGGGTTCGAATCCCACAAGGGCATGGATGTTCGGAATCGGCTTTAAGCAGTAGGTCCCGGTCTCATTAGCCCTCGTGTTGCAAAAAGTAGACCATAGCACTCTAAACCAACCAACTTTTTTATAGCCTTTATATTGATTTATTTGTATTAATTAAATTATAATTTCTTAAATATTAAGTTAATCAAAATTAATCAGTTTTAGCAATTTAACCTTTTCTAAAATAGGGTACTTCCCCTAACCTCTCCTCTTAAAAACAGAACCCAATAAAACCCACCCGGGTTGAGGTTTTCTTAAAACACCTGGGTTTTTTGCAACTCTGTTTATATATGTATGTATGCAAAATTATAGATATATAAGATTTATGTATGTATATGTGTACTTTGTATGTACATATATGTGCATTATAAAAATTTTAATTCAATTGAAACTTTGTTGTACTTTATATTAAGACATTGGATAATAGATTGTTCGATAAATAAAAATTCATTGCTTATTGATATGTCAAGTATAAAAGGCTCATTTTCAACATTAGTATCTTAATGTTTCAACCCTTTAGTATCTTAGTGTAAATTGTTTCTTCTCTAATAAAACTTCACACACATATATTGTTTCATTTAACTTTAATATTGAATACGAAAATTGTGTAATGAAAAAATATGCAAAGTAATCTTTTCTTTTTAATAAAAACTATATAGATAGCTACTCCAGTTTTTTTTGACATTTTTATTTAAATAAAAACAATGGTATTAAATGTGAGCATAGATTGAATATAATGTATTCATAACACTATATATAAGTTAACATCCTTTAGTGTGGTTCTTCTTTCCCATTTTCAGTAAGATAAGTTAGAATGTATTGCATGTATTGTTTAATGTACTATATAAATACAGATGTTTATAAATATGTATGTAACTGTTAATTCCCAATCGTCTGCAGCCTCAGCCATTAAATTTCAACTTTTAAATATCTGCAGATTTGAGATTACGGTACTGTATATTTCTGAATATAAGCTAAGGTGTGATTTTCCTTCAAAAATTTACCCAAGGTTTAAATTCCATTTAACCCTTTAACGGGCAGTGGTTTCGCAGGGAAACCACTTGTTAATACTTTTTCTCTTCTTTTTAAAAACAAAGGAAGGATTTTTTCGATTTTCCATGCTATCAACTCTTTGTTGTAGCAACATATAATAGAATTTTGCATAGTTTATATTTCTCTTTGATATATATTAGTTTAAAAGTGCTTTATATGAAAAATCTCAAATTCAATTTTTCTCCTTAAGACTTCAAATAAAAACAAACTTCCAAATTCACTAAATTGTGTAGTTATCTATTTATTACATCATTTTTATGATATTATTCATTGTTCTTCCAATATCATTTTAAGAAACTCTTGTTCCCATGCTGTACTTGGGAAAGGTTTCCTATTTTAACCACCACTGCCCATAAAAAATTTCCACCTACTAAAGGAATGTAAAATTTGTTATATTTTTCCTATTTTTAAGGTCCACAGACAATGTTTATAACCTAATGCCCTTAAATCTGAAAATTTTTTTAATTGTGACATTTAAAGGGATATAAGCCAAAATTAAGTTCATTCAACTACATCGCCAAGAAGCTGACAATGTTGCCAAGCTTAAAAATGAAGGAAATATTTTCCAAATTACTTTTAAAGTAAAACTAACTAGAAGCTATATCAATGCTTCTCAAAACAATTTCACCGTGGCATCCAGCACCGCGAAGGTAGAAGATGAGCCACATATTGAGACCAGTACAAGGACGTCTCTTAGCAAGCTTCGACAGTGGCAAAAAAAAAACAAAAAAAACTGACATTTTAAATTTTAATTAATTTCATGCTGTCTTTATTAATTTCACAATTCTATAACAACTGATCTAGATTATTGCTGTAGCACACAGTTTAATAATTGTGGTGCTAGACCATGCGGCGATCTTTTTCTTTTCAGAGATCCCAAACTTGTTCCCCTTTTTTTGTCAAACTGGTTTTTACTTTGAAATTTAAATTTTTGTTTGTTATTCAATTTTCAAATAATCAATTTCTATTCTTTCAGTTTTCATTTTTTTTTTTTACTTATTTCTTAAATTTTTAATTTAATGACTTAAATTCTTAATTTTTCACTTAATTTTTAATTGTTTATTTGTACATAACTCAATTTTATACGTGTTTTGTGTTGAATGTTTATTTTTATTGTTACTTTAATCTGTTTTAGAACCTTGCATTTTATTTTTTCTTAATTTTTTATTTTATTTCCACATCTTGTTTGGCGCAGTTTGTCCCTAGAGGATTTAGCACCTCTAAACTTCAATCAACCAACCAATTAGACCATACAGCCAATATATACTTTGATGCTTGCTTTTTGATGTTATACATCCTCATTCTTCTATCTTTTTTAAATAACTATTTTGATTATTTTTTCTAATTTGGCAACTTTTTTTTATTGTCAACAGTGAAAAATGTTTTAAGCAACGCATATATTACATTTGTTCCATTGATACATATATAAGCTGAGCCCTCCCATTTTATATCTATAAAAAGGCCAAAAAATTCTGGGCTTATACTTGGAAATATACTATAGGTATAATTTTTGTTCAATCGAATAGATCTTTCGTAATAATTGCCACTATGTTCCCTTGTTTAAATGGTACTTGTGGTTTCTGTTTCAGATTCTGATTTAGATGTTAAAGGAACACAAAATGTTACATCAAGGAACACAAAAACAGTTACATCGGGATACTCTCTGCTTGCAAAGAGTGTTCAGAAGTATCAGTTTTTTGTCACACGAGTGAAAGGAATTCCTCCAAAATATAATTCTGCTGTGGCATATGATATTAAAGGTAAATTTTAGAGTCAATACTTAAATAAAATTATCAGTGCAACATTGACTATTAAATTTTATTGTATTGTTATGTATCTTTAGTACTAAAAATCTATCAAAAGTTAAAATTTATTTTTGAAGCTTATTATAGTTAGAAACAAGGCTTGCATTTACTATTTGTAAAAAGATATTAAGTAAAATGTAGCATAAGGTAAAGTAAAACTGAAAAATGGACTAAAGTTAATTGAAAAGAATGATTTTTCTATTTCAGATTGTGTTTATATATACATATACACACTGTGTGTTTTGTTTTGTATTCATCCCAAAATGGTTTAATCAATCTTTGTGAGATCTTTCCAGTTTTGGCAAAAACCCATGTTTATAGGAAAAAATCCCAACCTGCCGAGATTTTTGTGTATGTTTGATATGTAAAAATGTTACCTTCATTTTCAAAAATTTTGAAATTAAAATCACTTGATTTGCTTTAGCCGTTTTATGTCCTTAAACCAAGAGTGAAGCCTCGCCACATGCATAAACTGACAGGTTCATCCAACATTTTTTGCATTGGTTGGATTAATGCTGTATTGAAGATCAATTAGAAAATGAACTCTGATGTAACAAAATGAGGACAAAAACAGGAATACAATTGAATTGAATTGATGGGAATTAGTTACATGAGCAGTCTCTGCCAGGTTGGGAACACCAGTGATGAACTGAAGTGAAGCTAGTCTGTAGGAGTTCCCTGCCCTAATAATTAGGAATTACTGTATACAAGGTTAAAAAAAATTATGGTTTTTTGAAAAAAAAATTTAAATCAGATTTGATTTTTTTCTGAATTCTAATTTTAATTATTGTTGTATTTTTATATTTTTTGCAATATACATGGAATAGTTTGTTATAAGAAGTAACATCTTATCTATCTAGTACATTCTACACATGGATTACTTAAAATTAAATATATATATTTTAATCTAAATACATTTTATTATTTTGTAATTGGATAGTACAAACTCAATAAGATGTCCATTTAAAGAACATATTAAATATTAATTGAATGTAAACTTTATTTAAAAAACGAAAAATCACAATTATTTCAATGTTTTTTTAAGCAATGAATTGCATATTTAACTGTTTCAATAAAAACACTCATTTTGATGCTTTATCCGCTCCTCATGGGTTACGAAGGCTAGAACAAACAATACCAAAAGAAGAAAACTGTCTTTCTATTCTAACAGATGATGCCACGGTTGTTGTTATTGGGTAGACAAACTGGATTTCCAGTTCTTTAATACTTTCTTTACCTCCCATTACATAAAATGAATTCCACCAGTCATAATTAGTCATTGTACCTACCCCCTACTACATACTTTCTGATAACAACCCCTCAGTTCTTGGAAAACACATGCTATCTATTGACACTTATTAACTTATTGGTATTTCTGTGCTGACGGATTCCTAATTCTCATGTCTTTGGAATAAAATAAATGAAAAAAAATTATTCAAATCAATGATCTTTTTTTAAAATAATCAACTGATTTAAATCATGCCAACCCTGGCTGTATACAAGTTTGATATTATACCATATATTTAATGTAAATTTCTTGAACTTCATGAACTTTGTGGTTTTTTACAAGCTATGGTTTAATAAGCATATTTTAGGTGATGCATCTTCATACAAAAGATTTATGCAAGATTTATAATAGATGGAAATACAAAGTCAAATTGTAGTCAATAACACAAAAAGAAAATTAAACATTTTAGAAACAGCGATCAAATCCTGACATTTATTTAAATTATTATAATTTAAGAAATTGTGAAATAATTGCAAAACTTGTACAAAAATTGTGCAAAATATGCAAATTTTGTACAAATAGAATTATAAGCAACAAAAATGTCTAAAACAAGTTTTATAATAAATGGAAATACTGACAAAGTCAAGTTATAATTATGACACAAAAAAAATTGAGACACTTTAGTAACAGTGATAAAATCTTACCATTTATTTAAATTATTGTAATTTTAGACATTTTGAATTAAGGTATCAGTCTATGTTCAAAGAACTTTTTTCTTTAAACGTAAAAACTAGTTCATGTTTTTACATTTTTAGATTTATTTTTTATATTATCATAGAGAATTCCAATTAAAAGATTTATTCCTGGGGAAGTTTTTATAAAATTTCTAATAAATGAAGAAAATTTAGTAAAAATCGGGTTTTTTCAAAAGGTCTAATTTTTTAATAAATCAAATTATTTCAATATTTTTTGATGGATTTCTTATACACTTGACTAGTGAATTCCCTAAAATCTTTGCTTCATTTACATTTGATAAAAAATGTTAGTTCTTCAAAATCATACACATTGAAATTTTAACAAATTTTTATTACCTTCATATCGAACTATGAGTGTAACATCATTAAAACTGATCCAAATTGAAAGCTTTTAGGTCATTTACTAGTCAATACTATCAAAAGCATTGATAATAATTTTCAACAAAATATTTTAAGAACTTTGTGAGAAATCCCATTTTGAGTTTCAACATTTTATTAAAAATACTATTCTGAGAAAAATGCATTAGAAGTTTATGAAAGCAACTTTAACTATTAAAAAATTAAAATACATGTTTAAAATTCCCCACACTTTCTTGCTTTAAAACTTTCTAATTGCGAAGTTGCTAATTATTAAAAATACAAGAAAAATGTTTAACATAATCTTCGTGAAAATTTAAAAAGTTTTGTCCAAAAAATGCTCTTTAAAAGGCTTTAAATTCACAACTTCCAGTTTCGAAGTCGCTACTTCCATTTTGTTTTGACAGCTGTAATTTTTTTAAATGCCATAGAGATAAAACAAAAACAGATTTAGAAGCCTAAAAGGTAAAATTTTACAATAGAGAAATAAAAAAAATTATGATTTTTGGCAAAAAATGACGTTTTTAACATATATGGATACCTTAATAGCAAATGTTGCACAAAAATCAGCAGGTTTTTTTATTGGTGGGTCTACCCATAAAAACCCAGGTGGTATTTTCTGAGCTGGACCCAATCTGTTTAAAGATGAAAGGTTAAATGATGACCAAATAACTAATATTTCTGTTAGTAGATATTTTTTTTTTAATTTCACCCTCACTCAGGTGTGCTTTATTTTCTTTTTTTAGATCTATTATCTTTACCTGGTGGATCGTTAGTTTCCTCTGCACAAGTAAATGTTTTATGTCCATTTACTATTTTTATTTTATTGAGCTATATTTTGTTTTAATATAGTCTAATATATGACTTGCTCTTAAACTCATATTTTCTAACTTAAATATTTTTGCAATACAGAATTTTATAATATAGGCAATTTTACTGTAAAGAATTTTCTGAAGTCGTTTTTGCAGTACTGGATTTTGTGAAGCAGAGTCAATTTATGTCTGAATGGTCTTCCAGATATTGAAGAATTATTTAGTGCCACAAATAATTCTTCAAAATTATTCAATAAAGTTTTTTTTTTTTTTTCTAAGAATCCATTTGAATATACTTCATGATATTGTCCACTGAAACCAATACTCACGATTCTGAAATGTGACTTTTTTTTTTTTGTGTGTGTGTGTGGGGGGGTTAAATCATTGTATTTATCATTGTATCTTTAAAGTTTTTGCAATATTTGGTTCTCCGAGTTTGGAATAAAGTTCATTATTATAACAGATTTTTCATACATCATTTTCTTTTACAACTCGAAATATTTTTCTGAGTATTTTTTGTTCTAATAACTTATTTCCCTATTAAGTGAATCCAACACTCACTTTCATACATAATTATAGAATTTACTAAAGTTTATAAAGATTAATCTTGGTTTTTATACTTAAATGTTTTGATTTAAAAGGATTTCTCAGCCTATAATATATTTTTACCATATTTAATCTTTCTAATTTCAATTTTATTATGATTATTTTTTGTTATGATGGAGCCTCTATATTTGAACTGTTCAATATTTTCAAAATTGTAATCTCTGACTGTCATTGGTTGAACATCGAGTCAGTTATGTGTTACTGCCATGAACTTTATATTTTCAATACTTATTGTTAGTCCAATATTTTTAGCTGCCAGTTTGGGTGCAGAAAAAGGTTCGCTTATTTTGAATCCTATAAAGCAACTTTAATAAATTAGGTGTCAAAGGAAAAAAAATCCCAATTTAATAATTTATGAAAATATATATTCTGAATACATATCTACTTAACTCAATAGAAAATTTTACTTTCCTGACTATCTAGAGATTTGATGTTTTGCACTTAGGTTCATTTCTGGTGATAATACCAGAATTCAATCATAAGAAAATTTAATTGGAGGGGAAAAAAGTCAATTTGTAAATACAAAAAAAGATATTAAGATTATTTAGAGTCCTAATTACAGAAATTTTAAACCAGCATTATTATCTATTTGCAAGCAATATAACTTGAAAAAAAAATAAATAAATAAACCTGTATATATTTTTGATACTCTTGTAAAATTTTAAAGTTTTTTGTTATATTTTAGAGAATATTTTAGCATTTTTTAGTATATTTGTGTTTTTCCATATAAATTTTAATTAAGTAGCCCAAATTGGTCATTTTTCTTGTTTTACCATACAATAATGATAGCAGAATTTTATTGATTCAAACATTTCACTGTTTATAGTTTTGAAAATGTAAAATCTATGCTTAATAAATAAACAAATAAAATGCACAAAATTTCAAATGTCTGATAATTGATTTAGTATGAGTTGGAAAAATTGCAAATGGAAATGAATTGCAAAATTTGAGACTAAAAAAGTTGATAAAATAAATATATATATTCCTTGAAGACATAACTTCTATTTCATGAAAAAAAAAATTAAAAATGCACTAAAAAGTTAGAAAAATCATTTTAAAACAGTACAAGAAAATTGTGTGATAAGCTCTTGTAAATTGTAATATGCTGATATAGAGAAATGGCATGAGCAGCTTCTATAGGATAAAAGGCAGTTGTTTTAATAGGTTATGCAACTAAAAATAAAAGTGTGGGTATATAACTCATATAACAATTATCACATCGTATTTTAATATAAATATTCACTTATACTGTATTGAAAATATTACTTTGACACTGATTCTAATTGTACCCCATGCTTTTATTTTTAGTAGAAAGTTCTAACAACATTTCTCCATAGCATCACATTACAATTTTCATACAGGAGCTTTTCTCACAATTATTTTTTCATATGCTGTTTTTTTTTTAAACTTTTTTAATGCTTTTTTCCTCCTCTTTTTTTTTTTTTGTTGTTGTTGAAAAGAGAGAAATAGAATTTGCATGTAATTTGTATATTCATTATTTCAAATAGAATAAATCTTCCCTTATTTGCAAATACAGTGAAACCTGCTTAAGAAATTTTCCAAGGGCCTAACTGATTAAAACTTCTTAAACAGTAAATCAGGCAATAAGCATTATGTGTATGTATGTGTGTGTATGTATATATAAATATATATAGAGTAAAACCCAGTTAAGAAGTTTTCTAAGGCAATGGAAAGAGAAAACTTCTCAAATAAAATTAATTTTTTAAAAAACAAAATAATCACATAGATAGTAAGGAGAGATTTTTTCTTTATAAAATAATATGTAAACAATAGGTTTGGTTTTTCTCAAAAATTTACATTTTTTGCATACTTAAAAAATCAGCTAATAAAGGAAAACAACATAATTACCTTAGAATATCTTTAATTCAACTAAGAAATTTTGCTTTAAACACCACTGGAATTTATTTCACAGAAAAAAATTAGTTTTTTGTTTTTTATCGGAAATTTGTAATTGATAACAGTCCAGCTGTCTTAAGCTTTTAAAAACTTCTTCAGGCACATTTTAAATAAAGATGACAAAATCGTTTTCAGCCATAAGCATTGACCTTTACAAACAGAGAGAGAGGAGGAAAAAAAACAGTAGTCGAAAGGCAGCTATAAACGCATTCTGTAAGTAAACTTAGAAATGAAAGAAAACTTTTTAAGCAGGAAAGAGTTTGGAACGAAATTTAATAAACTGGTTATTTTAACATTGTATGAATAGGGGGGAAAATGGGTACTGAAAATATAAACTTCTTAAGTGAGAACTTCTTAAATGGGTTTTACTGTATATGTCCTATTTATTATATTCTTTACTTTTATTACTTGAAAATGAAGGGACTGCTTTTTTTCTGTCCATTTTTATCATGAGTGGGTTCCTGGGAATAGTTCAGCACCAGCACTAATAATGAAATATCAATGCAGCTTATGTAGGGCTATGTATGTAAAATATTAGCTGTAAAAATAAATGCATGAGAGTGACAACACAGCATAAAATTTCTTTAAAGTATCTGTCTACATTAAAAACGTCATTTTTTACCAAAAATCATAATTTTTTTATGTGAGGAAAATGGGGTCTGAAAGAAAATGATTCGCCTTAAGTAGAAATAAGGAAAACTTGAGAAATATATTTTTTTTTTTTATTATAGAATCAGATTTTATTTTTAAAATTCAATGTGTTTAAAAATTACTGTTTTATGAATGTTTTTATTTTTAAAGTGCTCCTAGAGAATAAATTTTTTTATAGATTCTTACAAAATGTTTACCAAACACTCTTAATATGCTTTTCTATAAATTTGGATATTCTTTTTAAATTTTGAATTTATTAAAGTCATTAAAGCTAAATTTAAATTTAGAAAATCATCAATTTTTTATGAAATCTCAACATACAAATAAAAAAATATTCAACTCAAATAAACTATTCAGTTCATCAGCAAAATAATACCTTTAGAGTGGTCGAAAATATTTTTAAGTGTTAATAAAATATAGAAGAAAAAATTAAAAATTAATATACTAGGAATATTTTATTAATTAACAAAATATTTTGAGTTCATTCTAAATATATGATATAAAAAAAAATCATTTATATATTTTCTCCCTATATTGGGTGGTAGAAGGTGCAGATCAGTTTTTTGCCACAGGTACTAAAGGTCCTAGTTAGGTCCTGACTATAGGTCACCTATCATTTTTGGGAGAATTTTTCAGAATAAATCTTATACAGTTGAAGTATCCTATAACTTGGAATTTCTTAGCGCAATTTCCCTATAACACAGAGAGAAAATTTTGACATCTCTTCGTGCTGAATTTTCCATACAAGCAGAGCCTGTTGGGAAGTACACTATAATTTGTGATAAAGATTTTAGAAACATATTTTGAGACTGTATTGAAAACATTTAAGGTATCTGTCTGTGTTAAAAACGTCATTTTTTGCCAAAAATCGTAATTTCTTTTTATTTCTCTATTATAAATTTCAACTTTTAGGCTTCTAAATCTGTTTTTGTCTCTACGGCATTTTAAAGAAAAGTGACATCTGCTTAAACATCAGTGACAGCTGTCAAAACAAAACGGAAATAGTGACTTCGGAACTGGAAGTCGTGAATTTAAAACCTTTTAAAGAGCATTTTTTGGACAAAACTTTTTTAATTTCCGTGAAGATTAGTTGAAGCATTTTTTCTAGTATTTTAAGTAGCAATTTGGCAATTAGAAAGTTTTGAAGCAAGAAAGTGTGGGGAATTTTCAACCGGTATTTTAATTTTTTACTATTTAAAATTTTTTGATAAACTTCAAATGTGTTTTTCTCTGAACAGTATTTTTAATAAAATGTTGAAACTCAAAATGGAATTTCTCATAAAGTTCTTAAAATATTTTGTTGAAAATGATTATGAATGCTTTTGATAGTATTTACTAGTATATGACCTAAAAGCTTTCAATTTGGATGATTTTTAATGATGTTACGCTCATAGTTAGATATGAAGGTAATGAAAATTCGTTAAAAATTCAATGTGTATGATTTTGAAGGACCCAAATTTTTTACCAAATGTAAATGAAGCAAAGATTTTAGGTGATTCACTAGTCCAGTGTATAAGAAATGGGTTGCATAAAAAAATATTAAAATAATTTAGTTTATTAAAAGGTTAGAGACCTTTTGAAAAAACCTGATTTTTTTTTTTACTAAATTTTCTTCATTTATTAGAAATTTTATAAAAACTTCTCCAGGAATAAATGTTTTAAGTGCCATTCTCTATGATAATAAAAAAAATAAATCTAAAAATGTAAAAACATGAACTAGTTTCTACTTTTTAAGAAAAAAGTTCTCCGAACATAGACGGATACCTTAAACTAAAAATGAAAATTGTAAATTAATATTTTAAACTATATATTTATATTTATTAGTAAGTATTGGCACTCATATTTAAAAATTTTTTTTTTCCAGTTTAATTATATGTTTGATATTGAGTGGCTGATGCAGCAGTATCCCGAAAAATATAGGTAAGGCTATAGTTTTTATGTTGTATTTAATGACACGTTCTGAAATTTTTTATCCTGACTAATGATACAGTAAAACCATAAAATAATCATACTGCAGTATTGACAAGTTATGACAATAGCAATACTACCCATTATGTAAACAGTCTATCAACAATTTCATACTTGTCAACTTGTATGGTTTAGTCATACATTGTATGGATTTGGGTCATATTGTAAAATTGTATGTTTGCTTATGAAAATTATATAGATTTGAATTAATGTAAAAAAAAACTGAGGAAAGCTGAAAAAAAATTTCTACAATTTCAGATGAGAAGTTAATGTCATTTAGTTAAAAATTTTGTTCACAATGCAGGAGGTAATTCTCACTGCACCACAGTAGTATTGTTTGTTGTTATTAAAGCAGGGTTTGCAATCAGATCAAGCTTAAGAATATGACAGAATTTTGCAGATTGGGCTCTATATTTTAACAATAACATATAGCACTGCAGAATGGGAAAGAATATTCAACATTGCACACAAGACAAGAAATTCCGTACTTGATAAAAATTTAGAATATGTGTTAATAGCTAAAACAGTGATATGTAAGCTTTATTTTAAACAGGTTCTTGACAAAGAGTTTCTAACTGAGACACAATCAGGTTAATAAGTTAATGAAACCAAAATTTTGAAAAAATGAATTGGAAAATTATCTCAGCATGCAAGTTAAATTAGGGAAAAATTGTAACAACAGGAAGACTAACAAAAAATGGAAAGCACCTGACCAAATAGCCATACTGCCAATAGATATTTTGTTTTATATATATATATATATATATATGTCAGGTCTAAAAAAGGGGGTAGTTTGAAATGACGTGAGTTATAAGCAATTTTAAAAAGGGAACTCTTTTATAATAATAAAATAAATGGAAAAGACCAACGCTCGCATAAGCTTTTTGGGATAATCTGGTCAAGCGGAAAGATATTTGAGGAATTTGATGATTAAGCGAACTGATATGATTCAGCACTTGGACATTGAGCTGTCAACACACTATGTGCACGTCTTTGATGAATAAATGAAAGTGACGCAAGTTTTGCTTTTAAATGAAATGATGATTTAATAAACTTATTATTATCAGGAAAGACTGTTTTCCATTTGCCTTAACACTGGACCATTACACATATATATATATATATATATATATATAGATAGATAGATAGATAGATAGATAGATAGATAGATAGATAGATAGATAGATAGATAGATAGATAGATAGATAGATAGATAGAAAGAAAGAAAAATTTTTGAACAATGATCTTCCAGATACTGTTTGACCTCAGATTTTTATCAAATGTTTTCTAAAAGATTTCATCGTATTACTATTGACTGTAATAAATAAAGTATTATTAGCTTATATAGAAATGTAATGACATAAGAGTATTATGTATATAAAGTTCTTTGATATTTCTTTCATATATGTAAAGAAAAAGGGAGGTAAGAATGTAATTATATAACTAATTGCATAAAAATAAAAATATATATTTACTTTGTTTCCTTTGTAAGTATTACTTATTGAAACTATATAAACTTGTGAATGTGTTTTGAACCTTGGATTTTTAGCCCCCATGTTTTTTATCTGAAATTATAAGATTTTCAAAGTTGACATGTTGTCAGCGATATATATGTATATATTTGTTTCTGACTGTATATAAAATTATTTTCTCCAGCAAACCAAACTTATTGAAATTTATTATTATTTCAATCAATAAGCATAGCCCAATAATTTCAAAATGTAAACTATCCCAATAGTATCTTTAAATTCTGATGGTTTTGAATGCTAAAACACTAAAAGAGATTGTAGCCTTTTACATGCAATAAAAAGGTAGGATATATATATATTAGCAGCAGTGGCGTGTGGTAGGTTTTCATGCAGGGTGTGCAGAGAACATGAATTTTCCAATAAATCTTTAATTATTGAGACATCTGAGTTCTCCATTCTGAAACGGGTTATTTATTATGAATATAAATTTAAAGATTACAATAAATAAAATATTTACCTACGAGTAGTCGAGTTATAACTATAAAAACAGCTAAACTTATGAGAATTCTACTAGCACTGAAGCAAAAATCATGTCATTTGTTGAATGGCATCATATCGGCGTCGAAAAAGCAAAGCTTCATGATTCTACCAAAAACTTATATGTTCAGCAAAACATAGCACCACACGATGCCCGCCGCTGTGGTGCCTCATCTGGATGCTCATTTGTGCCGACAAACCGAACTTATATTTTAAGTGCAGAGGATATCACTGCACGCTGGCACAATAGAGCGAACTGTTTCTTTTTCGGTCAGTGGATTCAAATATATTTATTAATAGGAAAAATAGCTGCACTTGCCTCAGTGCCATAGTATGCTGTTTTTCTCCAGTAGCTCATACATATAAAGCGTGATTTTTAATTTAATGCGCAGTGCATACACATCAAAACTTCCTATGTTCGTTTGCTTTTGAACGCGCTACTTGGTGCAGCACCTAGTACCACACGCACTGTGGGAATACAAGCAAGCAAATCAACATAATATTTGAATATATTATAAATAATATTTATTATATACCATATAAAAATAGGTAGACATAGGTGCAGAAAATTATTGTCAATCATAATTTTGCCAGGGTGTGCAGTGCACATCTTGCACATATGGACCGCACGCCACTAATTGGCAGATATTATCTATTAGATTATTTATATATATATGGTTTCATTGGAGAATTGTAAAAAATTAACCCCTTCCAGGTTCATTTTATTTCAGAATTATGGGTCAAAAAATGATAACTTTTTATGCTTATTTTCATACATACATAGCTTTTTAAACATAATAACACCATTCGCATACAAAATTTTCTAAAAATTAATGTAAAAAAAAGCAATTTAAATAAATGAGTAATTTACCTGTATAGTTGGCATTCCGTACGGCAAAAATCATTAGACTTTGGAGTCAGTTCACACTAACTATAAATATAAAGCTTAGAATACCTAGCTTTTATCTTGAATTAAATTTTATTTATATCCTATGCATTTACATAAATGATTATGAAATTATTAATCAAAATTTGGTTGTCTATGATACAATCAAAAACATGGTACTGCACAGAGTCCAACATTGCAATCTGGACAGTAGACCCTTGTTTCTTTCCTTACCTTCTTCCTTCTGCTGTCTCTCTTTGAGCAGCAGAAAAGCATAAAAAGCACATGTGAAATAATTCAGGAAAGACTGATTGCACAGTGTAAAATTTCACAGTGCCCGAACTACACTCGGGATGAGCCAGGATGGTACATTTCGCCTGCTGGGAAGGGGTTAAAAAATTTGGTTGTTCACCCATTTTTTAATTTTTATTTATTTATTTATTTTTTTAACACCTGCAATCTGGAAAGTTGAGATTCTGATAGAACATATTTTCCCCCATTGCTGGATTATTGATGCTTGACTGTACTCTTTTACCAGCTGTGTATAGCTCATTTCTGTTTTTATTTTCAGGAAATGTCCTCTGACTATTGTGCATGGGGAGCAAAGAGAATCGAAACAGGCTTTAGAAAAGTCAGCAGCAAAATATCCTAACGTAAAGTTTTGCCAAGTATGTGAAAGGAGGGGTCACAATGAGTCCTCATTTGGGACTACTGGTTATTTATATTTGTTGCAGCAAATAGATACATTTCTTTCTAATATTGCATGTCTGCCAACTGTCACAGATTATCCCTAAAATTCATGATTTTTGGTTTAATTTTACATATTTTCTGATACTTACAAATAAAATACTTCAGGAAGGGTAATGACTCCCAACTCTCCCGTGTCAATACATCTTTGTGCATATCTGTAAACACAATTGTGTGTAAATTTTATGAACTACAAGCTATGAAATGTGATATAGAAATTCTTTCCAGCAAAACTTTGTGAAACCCCCTGAATTTAAGCTACTGTAATTTTGTACGTATAATCCGCACCATCGTATAGCCAGCGGGCACGATTTTTCATTTAAAAAATTTCATAAATCATCAGATAGTCTGTATCATTAGATAATCTGTAGACTATACGTTTAAAAATATGTATTTTAGTATGACACTATTAAGTCATTTTAAGAATAATAACCTAAGTAAGAGTGTCGAAAAGTCTGGATTAGACTCCATTAATTCCACCTTTAAAATTTGAAATCATTTCTTCTGCCACAGCCTTGGAGACGAATTTTAACGGTGGTAACAGAGCAGCCTATATTTTTCTGTTCAAGAATCCAGCTATGTAAATCATCTTCTAATGCAGGCCATTGTATTTTTCCACGACGATTGGATCACTTTCTTCTCATATTTTTAATGTTTCCTTTTGTTTGTGCCCATTTCTTACTGCATTCTCATTAACCTCAATGTTGACCTTCTGAATAATTTTCAGCTCGAAATCAGCAGTCAAACTGCGACGATATTTGAAAGACATAATGAATGGCCTATACTACCGCAAATCAAAACTCTGAAAACAATACACTCTGTTACGAGTGATCCAATTGGTGATCTTGACCTGATCTTGAACCTATCCATTTGGTGTTGTCAATCAGAGCTGTCAATAGTTACTATCGATATTTTCTCATACTCCAGGACACAGTTTAAGATTATGTTACTTGCTATTACTGAATTGTTCTGCTTTGTGGGTTGTATTTTTAAAATTTTTTTAAATTTAATTTAATTTATTTATTTATTTTTTTGTTTATTACTGATATATGACATTTTATTAACATCTCGTGAGTCGTGCTTGTGATGATTTTGACGATTTGAGCAATGAACAACCAGCACATAGTCTACACTGGCAGATAGTCTGCAGATAAAAAAATTTGCTTTTTAAACACAGGTAGTCTGCAGACTATACGTGCAAAATTACAGTAATTTTTGAATAAGCAGGAAAATAAGAAAATACTAAGAAAAGAATTATGGTATCTCCTTTTATTTTTCTTTTACGAAATGACATACCTTGTAGGATGAAAAAAATTTGGCAACAGTATGGCACAATAAGTAATTTAAAAACCGCCATTTTATAGTAGTAAATTAATTATTGTAACTTTTAAGGTCCACTTGTTCAAACCTTCATCTGCATTTCGTGCCAAAATTAGTCCTAAATTATCAACCTCTTGTGAACAGTTCTAATCCAAAGAAATGTTTTTATTATTTTCATGGTAGAGAACAATTTTTGACTCTTGCAATGGAAACACGAGTTTGAATGTTTTCAAAGTCTTTTGCCTATATTAAAAATATTTCAGAGAGGGTCCAGACCCTCTGAATATGCCCTTGTGCTGATGTAGATAAACATGATTGTGTTATGATCTACATGGCTTGTGGTACAGGAGTTGTTCACAGTAAGGCTTTACAAAAAACCCTCTTCCCTTTTCTTCATTTTTCGATTTTAAGTTTATTTATATTTGTTAAATTCATTATATATTTTTTTCTTTTTGTAACTCATGATTAAGAAAGGACTCATTTTAACCTGCTTTTGTAAATATTTTTTAACCTATTTAAAAAAAAATGTGTATTTCACATTGGTATAAAAGCTGCATTTTTAACTTGCCTTTCAATTTCTACTTTTAGTGCCTATTTTACTGTATTCAAATTTATTTATTAAGTTTCTGTGTAGCAGTGTTACAATTTTATAGTATGTATTTTTAATTTTAAAGCATTACTAAAGTAGCAGGTTGGGTTCACATGATTTTAATCTGTTTACTGTGTTGTGTGTGATTCATACCTGCCAACTTTTGCTGATCATCCATAAACTTTTCAATTTTTGGTTTAATTTATGGATAGACCAAGAATTTTTATGGGTTTTAGTCCTGAGAAAATAATTTAAAACATTCCAAAAATAAGGACAATGGATTTTTTATTTTACTAATTTTAGAAAATAAAAAGATGTGCAAAAATCTTTCTGTAGCATAATGGCATGACTCTATCTACCACTTAATACGGCATTGCCAGGATATTGTAATGTAGTGGGTACAATTATTCCCCTCTCCTTTTATGATAGGTGGTGCTAAGAGAGCCATCTAGTTTTTTTCCGTAGTACCAGTGATTTCTTTCAGTGTGTGTGTTGTATATGTTGTTGTTTTTGTACTGTGTTGTGGAACATAATGAATGAAATAAAAATGGTTCCTAAAAATGGACTAATTATTTCACAACGCCTTTTCGAATAAATGAGTCTTGTCCTTCTACAGTATTTAGATGGCATATTAATTAGGACTGGTTTTAAAAAATAAAAGACCGCACAAATTAAAATAAATTAATATTTATTAAAATTCCAATAGGTATTATCAAAATCAATGATTTCTCTCTGCTCTTATGTGATAGATATTTAGTTTGAACTAAGTTAATTTTGTGTTTTTCTCGATTGAAATTTAATTGAAAATAATGTTTTACTATAGATATTCATATATAATGAATGCATAAAGATTTTATTATTAACAGTTTTGTTGGGTGTGAAAAAAATTCCAATTAAATTTTATTAATTCCAGTTGTGCAACTGAATACTATCTAACTGATGTTTTAACTGAAAAGTATTACTGGTGTCTATTTTTAAAAGTTGGCAGGTATGCATTATGGTAAGAAACAAAATGTAAATTAAGCTTATAAGTTGATTAGTTCATCTAACTAATTGTTTAAAAAATTCAAGAATAATCTATTTAGTATTGTTATCTAAGAATAATCAAGAAAGCACATGAACCATAAATTCTTTTTTTAATTTTGTTGCATATAAAAAAGGTTTATTAGGGGTTAATAAAGTGTCATTAACCTCAATATTATTTATTTAAAAAAAGGAGAATTTTCACTTTCCCAATACAAATGCAGTAATTTAGAATTGATGAAAGGTTGATTTTTTTACCATTGTTAGAAATATTAAAGTATATTTGTGAAGTAAATTGAGATTTTCTTTTCAGGCAAAGCTAGACATCCCTTTTGGAACACATCATACGTAAGTATAGTCACAGTTGCTCAGTTGGCAAACCATCAGTTCATATATATATTGTTTATTCTATTTCTCAGTATTTTTTTTTTCTCCAAAGGAAAATGATGTTTTTGTTGTATAAAGAAGGTTTTAGAATTGTGATTCATACTTCAAATATTGTTGAAAGTGATTGGGCTCAGAAAACCCAAGGGTAAGTACTTTTTAATTTAAAAAAAAAGAAAAAAAAGAAATGTTATGAAAAAGTTTGATTAAATAACCATATAATGTTCGTTTCATTTTAACTTTTAATGAGTTGAGCAATGGCACTAGACGATAGCAGTGAATCTTTGAATCTTGGAATTATAGCTGGATTATTTATCATTGTCCAATACAGTAAAACCCGTTTAAGAAATTCCTGCTTAAGAAGTTTATATTTTCGGTACCCTATTTCCCCCCTATTCATACAATGTTAAAATAACCCTTTTATAAAATTTCGTTCCAAACTCTTTTCCGCTCAAAAAATTTTCTTTCATTTCTTAGTTTACTTACAGAACGCGTTTAGAGCTACCTTTCGATTACTGTTTTTCTTCTCCTCTCTCTCTGTTTGTAAAGGTCAACGTTTATGGCTGAAAACAATTGCTGTCATTTTTATTTAAAATGTGTCTAAAGAAGTTTTTAAGAGCTCAAGACAGCTGGACTATCAATTACAAATTTCCAAACAAAAATAAAAACTAAAACTTTTTTTTTTTTTTTTTTTTTTTTTTTTTTTTTTTTTTTAAATGTTTGTTAAATGTAAAAATTTTTTGTAAATAAATTTTTGAGAAAAACCAAACCTATTGTTTATATATTTTATAAAGAAAAAAATCTCTCCTCATTATCTATGTGATTATTTTGTTTTAAAAAAAATTAATTTCGTTTAAGAAGTTTTTTCTTTCTATTCCCTTAGAAAACTTCTTAAGTGGGTTTTACCATATAAATATATATATATATATATATATATTCATACATACATATATATATATATATATATATATATATATATATATATATATATATATATAAATATATATATATATATATATATATACATACATATATATATATATATATATATATATATATATACACACACATAAATAATACTTATTGTTTGATTTCCCATTTAAGAAGTTTTCCTGCTTAAGAAGTTTTAATTGGTTAGGCCCTTTGAAAACTTCTTAAGCAGGTTTCGCTGTATTAATATTCTTCAACTATTGCCATAACACTATTTGAAGTTTTGCTCTGTCAATATAGCCTGATTTAGTGATGCTGTTTTTCTTTCTTGGATTGTCAAAAGACATGCCAAATATCCCCCATATATCAATATATAAAGCAATGCTTCTCCTAGTTACTTTATTATCTGGGTACTTTATGCAAGCACAAGCCACAAAATTTACCTCTGAAAATCTCTGTCAAGGTATTTAGTAGTATGCCCTAATATATCCCCTCACATGTAATTTTTTGAAAATGGAATTTCACGATTACCCTGTTGTTGCATCTGGTCTATGGGGATATGTGTCCACACTGTTCTGGTGCATTATGCTTGCATGGGACTTGCCCACCTACTTTACTGGGGCAGGTATGTTCGTAGATCGTAGATGGAATTAAAATAATTCCTCTAAAAACCTTATATGGACAACACAAATTTTATTTACAAGATTTATCAAACATTAGAATAAAAACAAATTATCATATTTAGAACCTCGGAGCCTGCATGAATCAGAAAGGATTAACCTAGCATTTTTTAAGTCTAAACATAAGAACGTTGTCGTGTTTTCTTGCATCAAACCTGTCAGAAGTTGTAGCCGAATCGGCATCTTCCGTAAATTTTTTGAATCCCAGCAATTTCTCTGTTAATTCGTTTATTTTTGTTTAAAGTCTACCGAGGTAGGAGATTTGACAGCCACCTTAATAGCCAGTTAGATTGTTTTTGTTAAGGAAGCTGACTCTCGTTGTAAGTTTGGTCGTGATGTCTGCATGGCAAACGCTAATGTGGTTTCAACTCTCACTCGGCAGCTATGATCTGTGTCATTTTGTGATTGGCTGAGTGGGGGAGGAAGCCACATGATTATGTTAATTAGCATGATATACCTGCTGCTAGGTATATAAGGCGGACAAGCAGGAGGCAGGTACTTTTTTTTTGGCCAGCTGTGAGGGTAGCAGCGCTATCGTTCATGCTGTTGATAAATTTCCTTTGAATGACGTATTAGTTTAAATCGTTGTTTCTTAGTTATGTATCAGATTAGAAAATCCTTTCTTTTTTGACTTTGTATTTTTTTTTATAGTTTATGGTATTACGATTAAATGTTTTTCTGTAATATTATCAGAAACTTTTTTTGGTAATAAGTGGTTGTTAAATTATATTTAATTTTAACTTTTTTTTAAAAAACTTTTAGAACTTAAATAAAAATGTTTAGTTCAAATACTCGTTTTTTTTATTTCTCGTCATTCTGCACAAGTCATGCTAGCTTCCACTTTAAATATCTTTTGTATCAGAGATGTCCAGCACTATTAGGTAGCTGGTCATCAGAACCAAAAGATGTGTCTTCTAGTTGCAGGCCCGAATCCAACTGCTTTCTTCATATCATCTCTCCCTTTCCTCGGGGGTGGGGGGTGTTGGCATTTCTCGCAATTTGATCCCTGCCAAAAAGAGAAGTTTTCTCGTCCAGATGTACTGCTGGCCTGCAAAAACACAACTGAGTGCATCCGAAGAATCTTATCAGGCCCCCCCCCCATAGCTGTCCATCTCCAATTTCAAGGAACTCCACGTGAGAGGGGTCAATGGGGATGATTTTGCTGAAAACAAGAAAGGCATTTACATGTAAAACACTGGTCATGGGATCCACATTCTTTACAATATGTAAGGCATCACTGATATGTCAATATCTTGCTCATTCATATCTCCTGTTAATATTTGGAGGCATATGATGTTTGGGGGTAGTCTGTTAGTCTTTAATAAATAGTGATATCTACTTTAATTACAGCAGTATCCCAGTACATTAATAATATCAATTTTAATTTGGGATTATATGGCAATATTAAATTTTTGATATTGTACAGTTCTACTCAGAAGAATGTAAGAAAATTATCAGAAATATACTACCTTGAAAGAAAACTGTCATGACTCATAAAGACCTAGCTTTGAGAAAACATTTTTTAATTATTTTAGATGCTGTTAATGGAAAATTGACTGATTTTTCCACATGAATTGTTTACTTTAATATATTTATCAGTAAGTACTTAGAGATTTGCAATTAGTAGATATTTTGTTTGATTATCTAACTCTTAATATTTTGAGTTGGGATAGTTTTATTGTAGATAAAATCATGAATATTAGTTGTATTGTTTGGCTTGTGACTCTACAGTAGTGGAGGATAAAACATTAACACAAAGTTGATGAATAGTTGTCTTCTAAGGCATTGCAGTGCATTACAGACCAAGGCCATACCAGACAGTCTCTGCCATCTGGTCCTATGCCCCTCCAGTTTCCCTTTGGAGAGAGTCAAGCCTCTCTCCATAGCTTTTTGACTGGGTTGCTATTCTCAGCTCTAAATAAATGTTCTAGCAATCAAATTGTAATACTAGACTCAAGACTCAAGTTGGTGTTACATGGACACCTGCATTTTTTTTTACGGCACTAAAGAGCAAAGACGGACACATCGTGAGAGGGTAGACAAGCCCTATTCCAGCAAGGTGAAAATTTCACCAGGAGGGGGAAGGATGCCACCCCTGCCAGCACCAGTTGCGGAGGAGGAGGACTTTTTCCCATGGAGGTGAAAGCCTGATTAAGAGGGAAGGATTCCTCCCTGGCCCTAGCGAACAGCAGTGAAGAAAATGCCCGCTCGAACCACAGAGAAAGGACATTCATTCATGAAGAAGAGCTGAGATTGAGAGAGGTGCTTTCCGCTTGGTACTATTTGGTTATTCTCAGGTTTTTCAACCATGTTTTGTCATTAATGATATTCAGTGTACATATGTTTAAAAAAACTTGTAAATAATAAATATTTAGTCTAAGATTTAATCATTTTAGTACTTAATTGTCAGCAATATAGGCTTTCATTGAATCCACGATACCTGCTCCAGTAACAATAGGTGAGCAGGTACAGAAACGAGGCTTGCGATCATCAGGAAAGACAGCCGTGGACATGTGAGACAAATCCTGTGACCCTCTTATACTAAAAAGTACACTGTAGTGATCCAAGATTTGCCAACTCTCTAGGTTCAAGCCAACAATATAAGATTTTTGATCACATTCAAGGTTTCTAGGGCAAATGTAAAAATTTTTGAATGGAAAACTTCAAACTTTGTTTTTACAACAACAAAAGGAAATTTTTCTTCAGCTGTAATAATAGTGCCGCTGTGATCAGACTGCAATCAGAATTTTGCAGTCAGAAACTAGAAATCCCTAGCACAATTCTTGAAGAACCTATTGGCATTTGATTGATAAATTAAAGAACAGTATTGGATATTTTAAATATAAAAAACTCTTGGAATTTATGTTATTAATTTTAACAATTCTGCATAGTAATGCAGAGTTTGAACAGTTATTTAGCTATTTCACACATTTCTCTTTTTCATTAACAAATGAAACAAAAATTTGTTGATTTTTTCAAATCAAGGCAACAGGGACTCTATTTTGAACAAATATTTTATTCTAATTTTTTAAAGAAAGCAAAATCAACAGCAGTAAATGTAGTACGAAAGAAAAATTGTAAATAGCTAATATTGTCATGAAATAACTTTTCTTTGTTTAAAGTCATTATTTCCATTGTTTCAGTTTTCCAATATTTCTCAGATCTGTACAAAATGAACCATATCTAAAAATTCAATACTATATAATTTGGCTTTTTTTAATATAATATTTTTTATTAGTATGACATAAGGTTAATACATTGATCAATAGACAGTATAATTTATTGCAGAATTTTGGAGTTGGGAGGTCTGTAGTTCCAAATCTATCAAGCAAAATCAGCTTCTCAGCTCTTTATTGAATACTTTAGAATCATAAATGTTAATCTGTTTTAAGGCATCTGTCTATGTTTGGAGAACTTTTTTCTTTAAATGTAGAAACTAGTACATGTTTTTACATTTTTAGATTTATTTTTAATATCATGGAGAATTGCACTAAAAAAAATCGGTTAAAATTGAGTAATTTGAGTAAAAAAAAAAATCAGGTTTTTTCAAAAGGTCTCATTTTTTAATAAATGAAATTATTTCAATATTTTTTGATGCAACCCATTTCTTATAGACTGGACTAGCGAATCACCTAAAATCTTTGCTTCATTTACATTTGGTAAAAAATTTTTGTCCTTCAAAATCATATACATTGAATTATTAACAAATTTTCATTAACTTTATATCTAACTATGAGTGTAACATCATTAAAAATGATCCAAATTTAAAACTTTTTAGGTCATTCACTAGTCAATACTATCAAAAGCATTCCTAATACTTTTCAACAAAATATTTTAAAAACGTTTTGAGAAATTGCATTTCGAGTTTCGACATTTTATTAAAAATACCATTCCTAGAAAAACGCATTTGAAGTTTATGAAAGCAACTTTAACTGTTAAAAAATTAAAATATGTGTTTAAAATTCCCCACTTTTTCTTGCTTCAAAACTTTCTCATTGCCGAGTTGCTAATTATTAAAAATACTAGAAAAATGTTTAAATGAAAATTTATAAGGTTTTGTCCAAAAAATGCTCTTTAAAAAAGGCTTTAGATTCACAACTTCCAGTTCCGAAGTTGCTACTTCCATTTTGTTTTGACAGCTGTGACTGATGTTTAAACAGCTGTCACTTTTCTTTAAAATGCCGTAGAGATAAAACAAAAATAGATTTAGAAGACTAAAAGTTGAAATTTTACAATACAGAAATAAAAAAATTATTATTTTGGGGAAAAAAATGACATTTTTAACGTAGACGGATACCTTAAAGCTTCACACTAAAATTGATTTTCATCAGTTCTGACACAGACATGCAGTTTGTATAAATTCCTGAAAGCTGACTTAAATATGTGAAGTGATGGTCAGCATTTCTTAATTTTTTTGTATAACTGTTGTTAGCATGTGGATCAGCCCTTTGTTACCTACCTTAGAAAGTGCTTCTGCTACACAAGGGGAATCCCCGACTGGTTTCAAAGCAGATATCTTGGAATACATTTCTGTATATGGATTGGAAGAATGGAGTCAAGTCATCAAGAAGCATGATTTCTCACAAGTCAAGTATGTATCTTTTGAATTCTTAACACTTTACATGTAGACAATGTATTTTTATGTGTTTTGCAGTCTGTCTTTGGAGCGTAAAAATATGTATTTAGTAAATTTGTGGTGCATACCCACTAAGCACCCCAAATCTACTAAATACATATAATTATATGTATGTATGACATTATATGCATGTTGTTTGCGTTGCTTCCACATTTTTGTTTGCATTTTTTCTTTCCACAAGATAGGATTGTCGAGTGACTCGGTCTTTTGTTGCGTTATTTCGTCTTTCATCGAATTCCTAGCTCCAGAACATACAAGTCATGTTTTGTCAATTTGAAGCTTGCTTTTTTATTGTTGAATACAAAATTGATAAAATGAGCCGTCGTGACAAAGAGAGTGACGAAGAAATAGGCTCTGACAGATGATTGGACTTTAATTTTAAAAATCATTTATTTTTATGATTTCGTAAATTTTTTTTTTTTTTTTTTTTTTTTGTTAAATAACCATACAGTAATATTAAAGTGCAAAATAAAAAGTTTCGTTCATAAAAACAAAGTAGTTTTTGATTGACTGCGATTTTTCTGAATAACTAAACTTTCACGCGATTCACGAAAAAATGCCCGCTGCACACGTAAGTTGGTGGTGAAGTATACCTGCATGCCAAGTGTTGAGTGGAAATTATTTTCTTTGATAATGTAACATATCTATTTAGTTAGCCATTGCAGCATTTTTACATAGAGATATACATAGATTACATAGTAATGGCCATTAATAGTCAGAATTATTATTTTTTTTTTGGGGGGGGGAGTAGAGTTCTAAGTCTTAATCCAAAGTACAATGCACTTTCAATCTCATAAAAAATAATAATTTTAATCACACACACAAAATACATACACAAGTCTTATAAAAGTACATCCATAGAAAGTATAATACATAAATATGTCTTAAAATGAATCAACAATACTGTACATAATTTCATTGTATCTTGAAAAATGTACTTGCAGCCATAATGTGTCTTTTAATTTATGCTTCAAGCTTTTGCTGAGTTAAAATTGGGCTTCAGTATTTACACTAGAGCCCATTTAATTTATAATCTTCATCATCTTTACGAACACAACAGCCCATTACAGATTTTGGCAGCCTCAACCACATGCTTCCCCCAGTGTCTTCTGTCATTAGCAACTTCTTTCCAATCCAAGTACCAATTATCAAATCTTTTTCCTTTTTGAGTTGTCTGGGTAGAACCCAACTGATTTTAGTACTTTGTTGAAGTTTCTGAACTGAGATTTTTTTATTATTTATAATCTAGTACCATTTTAAACTAAAGTCATTTTATGAATAACTAGAAAATTTTTTAAAAATATATTGAGAAAGGAATATGATTTATCCTTTTATTTTTCTCTTACAAAATGGCAAACAAAAAAATCAAAAACAGTATGGCATAGTAATTTATAAACTACTATTTTACAGTAGTAAATTAAAATCTTCTAAAATTAAAATCCAGCCTGTTTAAACCTTCATCTACATTTATAGTCATGTACTAAAAGTAATTCTAAATTATAACATCTATATTTTTTCTTGTATGCATAAATATGTCTTAATATGGATCAGCATTGCTGGATATAATTGCATTGCACCTTAAAAAATATATTTCCAACTGAATTGTCTTAATTTATGCTTCAACTTTCCCATCAATCAAACTTTTACAAGGTTTAAATTTGATTGGCAAATGATGGAACATAGTTAATTTGCAGGTAGTATTTACCAGACAAATTAATATAACCTAAAATAATTTGATGAATAACTAAGAAAATAAAAAAAAACATATATTGAGAAAGGTATTAAGACATAATCTTCTTTCTCTTTTACTATATTTCATACCATGTATGGCAGCAAAATTCAAAAACAGTATGGCTTAATCTATCATTTATAAACTATCATTTGATACGAGGCTCATCCAGAAAGTAGGTTTTCCAATGTAAAAGAAAAAAAGAACTCACACTTTCATGGACCTATTTATTGGCAACAAGTACAGTAATGTTTCAGCTATTTTTCAACATAGATACCACCAGAATGGAGACACTTGTCATATTGTGGGATCCACTTTTGTATACTGCTGTCGTAGAACTCTGCCGCCTGTGAATGGAGCTAGCCTTCCTGTCTCAGAATATTGTGCACATCTTTTTCTGTACCAAAAGCGTCTGTTTGAATTGGGTCCTAACCGAAGATCCACTCTGATGTCAATGCATTGACTGCTGCTTGGTTTCTGGGATAAAGTACGAAATTCGAGTCTCATTGCCCATGACGATCCTGTTGAACTTGTTGCCGTCATTGTGATACCATAGCAGAAGTGTCAGTGCTGCTCTTAAGCTTCGAATTTTGTGTTCGGGTGTCCGTTTTGGCTCATAGATCTGACAGAGCTGACGATGAATTTCAGTTGGTGCAATACTTTGTGCATTCAAGATCACCAACTGAACCTTGCAGGTGGCTGGAGAAGGAATGAGAGTTTCCATTTCGGACCACAACTACCCCGCAACTGGCACGAATCGAGGCTTGTCCAGCTGGCATAGGATTCATACGTCATAGATCTGTTACATACGCACAATTGACATGGCTAATTATGTTTACTTTGAAGGGGAAAACACCGGGAAATTTTTTTCTGGATGCACCTCATAATAATAAATTAATTCCTCTACATTGAAGGTTAGCTTACACAAACTTTTGTCTGCATTTATAGTCGTGTCTATATGCATGAAAGTAATGCTAAATTTGTCTTGTGGCCAATTGTTTTGAAATGTTTTAATTATTTTCATGGTAAACTTGTAATGTTCACAAATTTTATTTAATAAGTTTAAAAAATCTTGCAATACATACTATGACAATATTTTAGGGAGGGTACAAACCCCACTAAAATATTTTCAAGTTCCCTCTAAACCTGATCTTAGTGATGGGTGTTTGGGAATGCTACTGGAGACTGTAAAGGTTGAAAAAGTAATCATTTTGTTTCTCATCCCATATAGGGTTGTTTTGATTGGTTCCGTTCCAGGAAGACATATTGGAGGCCGAAAAACATCATTTGGCCATCTCAAACTTAGAAAGGTATTTGTTCTTCATGTATTTGTATAAATAAAAGTGCTGGATCTCTTTTATAATATCTTAAAATCAAACAATAATACAGAATTAGTAAGAAATGTTCACTGCTAAATTTAGTGCTCCCCCTCTCCCCAAATAAATAAATAAAAATCTAAACTTACGGCCAGTTGCAAGATCCAACTTTATATGTCTTTAAAAATAGCTTAAAAAATACACATCTGCTTACAAAATCCCAAACAAATTATTAAAACTACATGTGAAACAACTTGATATATTTTAAATGAACAGCTATAAAGCAACAATATAGATCATTGATATTTTATCAAATAAAGAAAAATAATGCAAATTAAAGTATATTTGCATTTTACGAAAGTCAGTACATTTGATTAAATATGTCAGTCAGTTTCATTTGCTTTGATAGTTTTAGTTTTCTGCATTTTATTTCATACACTGATGCTAAAACCCATGTAAATACTTTTTACCAATATTCCTCTGGTCTGATTTTTTAATATTCAACTTCAGAATTCAACTTTGTCTGTGACAGGTAGAGTTTTACAAGAATGTTTGATATCCTTATTACTATTAGATACAGACATAATTAAATAAAAGGAAAACAATATAAATGCAATGCACTCTTGTGAAAACCCAAACTTATAAACAGAAAAATGAAAACTTTAGTTTTTTGGATGCGAAGTCAGTAAAAAAAAATTTTGTTAGTGCCAGAAGCACAAAGCAAAAACTTTAAAAATAGATAAATAGAAAATGCTGTTAGTGCTTGACTATAAGTGATACCATATTATTAACACTTCACTGTATGGAGAACGAGTCTCAATTGGCGTTGAGACTCAATACACTAAATTGGTCTTTATTACTTACATATGACTGCAGACAGTGTGGTAAACATTACACTGGTACCACAATTAATCAAGCTGAATTGTAAAAATTACTTGGGTTTACAGACAAAATATTAATTTAGGATTTACTCTATAAAATCACAAAATAACAGATATTACATCATTATCCCAGGCAAACTTTTATTTTTATGTGTCACTTTTAAACCTTTATGCTGCTATTTGTAATTTTACTTCTTATATAATGTATTCTGCTTTTATTTTATTGCCCTACAGTTTTGTCTAGAGTTTATAGATTGAACTATCTTGTATACACCTTTTCATTATATTTGCTCATTTTTTATGTTCCATTAATCAGTGTAGTTCATCATGCTGTTTTATATATATAAATATACATATAAAGTGAAAAATGGCAAAAAAAACTTTTGTCACAAATTAAATAAAAATATAATCATGAAATTTTATTTATTGAACTTCTGTTAACTTTTTTTTTTATTTTTTTTTTCTTGAAGAGGTTGCATGCTGAAACAATGCTGGAAATTCTTTTTCCTCCGCATTAATAATACTCCCATATACTTTATGCTTTACTTCAATTTATATTTGCTTGCCTAATTAGAAATAATAATTCCTTTCTTTTCTGCTTTTGCAAACCAGTCATTTTCCAATGAGCACTTCCCCATTTTATCCAAAGTTTAGCTGTCTATTTAATGGAAGGACATTTATAGGAAGAGGGTCTAGGGAATCTGAACTATCTCCAAAATATTTACACTGCATGCATTACAAGTTTATACCTTAATTATTGTATTTGTATTATATCTTGTTGTATTTGTATTTTATGTATTGTGTATTTATGTATGTTATGTATTGTGTTATTGTATTTGTATTATATCTTAATTATATTAAAATTTGTGTACATTACTAGTTTCCACTTGTTGTAATGTACTTACAATACTAACACTAGTGTTCGTTTACAAAGGGGAAACACAGCAAAAATATAATACCTTATATTTGGACTAAAACATTTATTATGTACTCTATTTACAAATTAATACATTACTTGATTAACATGCAGCATAACCAGCCATTATTTGGATTTTGTATTCATCGTTACACAATAATTATTACAATTATGTTTTGTTATATGTTATTCCTTAATCAAAGTATTGAATTACTTACTGAGGCCTAAATAAGTGTCATAAATATGTTAAATCTATTTACCTCCGGATATTACACGGGAGCAGGTTTGGGCTTTCATCAGGATGTAAAAGTGCATCGGTACTGGCTTAGTGGCCTTTATTTTGCTGTATGTCTACTGTGGCATGTGGGTTTTGGGAGTCGATTGCTAAGCTGGACTCTCTGGATGTCCAGCCACTCTTTAATCCCGACTTCGATTCCTTTTCTTCACGCTCTTTCACAACTCCTCACCTTGGTTTTAATGCCCCTTTTTTTTTCTTTGCCAATCTCTTGTTGGTGAAATTTTCCCTTCGGGAGTGCAGGTGGGCTTCTTAAAATAGCCCCTTTTGTGAAAGCTGACCCCATAATTCACGGTTACATCTCTGTGCAAGCTTGACCATTGCACTTGTGCCATTCCGTGATCTATAACTCCTCTGCAGGGATCCCTAAAACTCGAAGTCAACAATTGAAGTCCTAAATTCTTCTTGGAAATTTCTCCTACAGCTGTGCATGCACATGCTGACCATCGTGGGGAAGTACCTCAGTACACCACAGCAAGAATTGAAAAATATTTTCCAACCATAAGAAAAGTAAAATAAATCATTTCTTCACCATAGATATAGTCACACAAGATTGACAAATGTAGTATTACTTTCAGTGCATATAACCAGACAAAGGTTTGAACATGCTCACTTTAAATGCTACAATAATTGATTTAATGCTGTAAAATGGTAATTTACAAACTATCAATTTTTGGTCATCCAAAGTTTCTGTACTTCAGTTTTGTTCTAAATTTAAAAAGACTATTGCAATTTATGCTTTAATAAATGCAGTCTTACATCATTTTGGTGAGAGACTAGCTGGACCTCATAAACTTGGATTCTATATCAGTATAAAGGTCAGATGTTTTTGAATAATCTTGTTTTCCTTGGTAGGTGCTTCACCAGGAGGGTCCTTCCAAAGAAGTGGTGGGTAGTGACTGGTCCATCATTGGTCAGTTTTCAAGCATCGGTTCCCTCGGTCCCAACCCTGATCAGTGGCTACGCAATGAGTTAGCCTCCTCACTTGGTACCTGTAAGAGTATGTCACCTTCAGGCCCATCTCTGAAACTGGTAAGCTAAACAGCCTGTTCACTTTACTTACACATATATATTTATGTATGTATTCAGATATATATGTGACAAACCATAGCTGTACACATCATCCATCAACACCAACGGAATGTAGTCGTGTCCATTGGGAGTCCGCTATTGAAACAGCAGAGTCCAGTGCCCCAATCCTAGTATGAGACACTAAACTGTTTTTCTTCGGAGTGTAGCATGCAGAGGCAAAACCAATTTCGACCCACTAATTCATTTATTTCCAGTAGTACATGATTACAATTACAAAGCACACATCTGAACTTCGCACCCTGTTAGCAAACAGAAAGTCAAAAAATCACCAAACAGCCCTTTGAACCTTGGTGCTCGCCTATTTAAAACATTTTAAAACCAATTAACCGATTTTAAAATGATTGACGTCAAGAAACAGCCAATCATGCCGCATAGAAAGTTCTTGTGAATTCTAAAAGCCCATCCCACTGACAGAGTGCCATGTGCAGATCCCAAAACTAGAAAAATGCTGCCATTTTATAAGAATTGACACAAAGAATTTTGAAACCAAAACAGAAATATTTTAAGCAACGTGCCTCATTATTACATATATACACATGTAATGATGTTCTTAACATAACACTAACCAACATAATTATAAAAATACCTTAAAATAATTATATATAAATAATTAATCATAATTATATATAAATAATCTTAAATAACTATATATGTTATACCTTAAAATAATTTTTTGTCCAATTCAATCCTTTAGTGACAAACCTTGGTGAATATCTTTTGTTTTTTCTTTAGTCTTAGCAAGTGCAAATACACCAAAATTGTAGATTCTCTTGCATTTATGATTAGCTAAATTGTCCATTGCTTAAATATACGTAATATATAAAGAGTTATTGTTCCTAAAGCTCAAAGTTCTCCTCATTCACATCCTGGTTTTCTTAACTTACGCACGCTTACACCATCTTGATCTACTTGACGTTCTATTTTTACATCTGTTAATTCCCAAGTCCTTCAACCACTCTTCCACCTCGTTCTTGGTCTTCATCTTTCTCTCTGGAATTTAAAAAGTTTTCTTTTTTAACAAGATTTTCATTACTATGTTGAAATACATGTCCTAGATACCTTATTTAGAAAGCCTTGATCATTTTTACTAAATTGGGTTATCTGTATTTTGGTTGTAATATTTATTATATATTTATAGTATTTTTATGTATGTATATATGTGTGTGTATGTATATAGTATATTTATATATATATATCCAAAGAGTTTTAAGGCTATTTTCAAATACTGACAAATATAACCAATGGTTCATGGTATGCAGTACTTTGTTAGCCCATAAAACTGTTAGCTGGTTATTCTCGCATTTGGCGGCCAAATGATACTTGTTAGAAGTTGCAGCCAGATTGGCACCTTCCCTAACTTTCAGTGAATCCTGTCAATTTTTGAGTTAACCAAGGTAGGTAATTTTGCCGCCATTTTGAGCATCCATCGTTGAGGAAACTAACTCTTACTGTATGTTTGGTCATGACGTCTGCATGTTAAATGCAGTATTGACTTCAACTCTCACTCAGCAGCTATAGACTGGAATTTTGTAATTGGCTGAATGGGAGATGAAGCTGCATGATTATGTTAATTGTATGCAATGTCTGCTGCTGGATATATGAGGATCTGTGGACTTTCTTCTGTACTTGTGAAATTTTCCTCGGCACGTAGGCAGACATCGTATAATATGTTATTTTAGATTTTAAGATTTTAAAATAAATTTTCTTTTCTTAAATAACTTGTCATTTTTTATATTCAATATAAGAACTTTAGTTATTTTTCATCTATAGTTGTAACTTTATAGTACTCAAGGGCATCAGTGCCAGAACCCTACTGTTCTCAGTACTAGTATTGAGTTGTTCATTTCAATGCTGGTAACAATACTGAACTCTTGGAAATATTTTCTTTGCTGTAGATATACCCAAGTGTGGAAAATGTGCGGAAGAGCTTGGAGGGTTATCCTGCAGGGGCTTCTCTACCCTACAGTATCAAAGTGGCCCAGAAGCAGCCTTATTTGAAGTCCTTTTTACAGTGAGTCAATATATTTATTTTGATTTGTCCAAATGAAGTGCTGAGATGCTGATCCACTAATTTATGGATATTGTAACATCGCAACATAGATATACCTGTGTTTCTGGGGGCTTAGTAAGAACAATTGTTTAAAGTCCTAGACTTTATTATATCAGCTATATACAGTATATACACGTTACAAAATAACATCACTGGGAGAGAGAAAATCATGCTTCTCTACCTCCAGCCCCCAACAACCAACTGCCTTCTTCTTGAAAGACCCCTCGCAAAAGGAGGGAGGGGGAGAAACAGGGCTGAAAGCAAGGGACTGAACTCCTTAATGACAGCCAGCATTCCACACAGGGGTATACTCGGCCATAAAAATCCTATTCCTCTCTGGGTCTGGAACTCCTGCTTTTTTCAGAGGAATAAATTCCCACGGGTCGTGAGAATGACCGACTCTATTTCTGGTCCCCTTGTGACCAGCTGCTACAATATGAAAAACACAGTTAAAAAAGGTTGATAGTGGGAAAGGGCAGCACATGAATATTTGTTTTTTGTGTTCTTGCTTGCATGAATAATGCTTCTGGCATAAATGAGAAAATGGTCAGTAAGTCTGTTAAAATCAGTTTTTTTTTTTTTTTCAGAATTGAGTCAGTATTAGATGAAAAAGTAGTTTTCTTTGCCTGCACTTTATATTGACTATTTTGATATTCCTTTATTACTCTAAAATTATTTCAACCCTTTAATGCCCAAATCATTTCTGCTAATTTCATATAAATGTATATCTTTATCAATTTAAGTTATTATGGACTGCATAGAATAAAATATATACGAAATTTAAACAATTTTGAATACTACAGCATGTCATGTTAATGATCAGCTATCATTTTAAACATCATAGGATGCCATTTATGAAAAAGGAATGAAAAGATTTATATGGTATTACATGTGAAACAAGTCCTATAAAGTGGAGTTTTATAATTAATAAAGCGATTTGTCATGATTTCAGTACATATACCTGCCAAAAAAGCAAATTTATGTGTGCTGTTCAAAAATCATAAAGTGTCAATCCAAATGGAAAATTTATAAATAATAGAAATGTCTTGAAAATTTGTAGATTGTTTATAAAATTGCCCTTACTTACTCTCAAAAGGAAAATCTGTTCTAAGAAAACATAAAAGTTCTATAAGCTATTGTTTAGTGGTATCTAAAAATATACAGCTAGTCTATGAGTTGGATATAATTTTTGTTTTTCAGTTGCTGGAAGAGCGAACGCTGGGGACGTAGCGAGGCTTCCCCACACATCAAAACCTATTTACGTCTGTCACCAGATCATAAACGCATTGCCTGGTTTATGGTTACCAGGTGAGTAGCATCTCTTCTTAATTTGTTTCAAAATGGCATATTAGTTTTCATCATTTTCTTCCACCATCACTTAGTGGCAAATATTATAAGAACAACTGCTCTTGCATTGGAAATAACAATAAATTTAACGTTTTCAGCATTTTTTTATTAGATCATGTTCTTTTTTTTATATAGAATTAGTCATTAGGTTTTTATATGTATGGAAAAGACATCTGTATTCTAAATTAAACTGATTGACCAACCCTTGTGGTTTAATACATACAATGTTTCCCAAAAGTCTGTAAAAAGAACAAACCAATGACTTTATTAATATAGAAATATTTTAATACATAAAGGGGTATATAACAAAAAGTTTTTTCCCCACTAATGCATGAAGAACGAATTATGAATGAATGGCATGCATGTACTGATTTTGCAAAAGTCTCAATCGATTGTTAAGCATAAGTTTTACAAAAGTAATAGTTTATATCTGGGTTACTGCCATTTTTTTATGTAAAAGAAAATAAAGTATTTTTTTTTTATCTGAAAAATTGCAATTGCATCATTCATGGAATAAAACTTGTGCACGGATGACAGAAATAAAATGTCGAATTTCCAGGAGATAGTACAGCATGGGTTGTAGTTTGCTTCAAACAGTGCTCAAAATGTGTACCTGCCTTATTTGGGTTCTCGCTTAAAGATTCAGAATGTTTGCTGTGGTAGCATAATTCAAAAATTATTTTGAATAAAATAAATACAAAATTATGATAACTGAATGTGAATTACTGTGATGTCATATCAGTAGGTTTGTAGTCAAAAGTGAAGGGGTGTTCTGCTTGTAAATATGGAGCCCCTTTCTTTGTGGTATTAATATTGGTTACCTCTATGGTGCTCCCATAAAAAGGGTTAACAAATATCTGTGATTTTGTAGTGACAAATACTCTAAAAAAGCAAGTACCCCCACATTGTAAATAACCTATTTCTTTTTGTATTGTTTTTAGTGCCAATTTATCGAAAGCAGCTTGGGGTGCTCTGGAAAAGAAGGGTTCCCAGCTGATGATACGCTCCTATGAACTTGGCGTGTTATATCTGCCCAAGTATTTTGTGAGTACTTTTTTTTTTCATCATTTTGCAATGGAGGTTCATTTATAAATAAATACATACCTGACAATTTTTTACCTGTAAAATGTAATTTTGGTTAAGTTTTACAGGTAATCCATAAATTAAGATAATTGGATTACAGATTTACAGATAAACCAAGAATTTTTTAAGGGTTTTGGTAGCATGAAAATGAAATAGAAAGTGGATGTCTCACTTTAGTTATCTCTAAAAATTGAAATATCTGTTTAACTTTAATAGAAATTACATAACTGGTATAAAGGTACTGTAAGGAATTTGCACCCATGACTTGTGTTTTGCTTATGTGTGCCTTTCATGATATCAGCAAAATTGCTCCCATTGACCCCTTCCACCTGGCAGTAAGGGGAAATAAAAAGCCGGCCGGCAAAGGGGGACAGATAAGGTGTTTTGGATGGACTTGTTGGTGTTTGTGCAGGTCGGAGTACATCTGGAAGAGAGGACTTCTCTTTTTGACAGGGATCAAGTTTTGAGAATGTTGAAACCCCACCCAAAAGAGGTAGAGAAGATCTGCAAGAGAGCGGTAGAGTTGATAGAGTGAGCGACCAGGAGACATCGCTCTGACGTGAGAGAACACAACGACAGTTTTATTCTGGATAGAACCATATAATCTGGATAGAATAGACTCGGAGACTCAGAACTATGTTTATTTTGTTTTACACTTTAATTTTCATTAAGTTTTGTAAATAAATGTTATTTGCTGTTCTAAAGGTTTTCAGAGGTGATTTTATGCATCCCAGCTGCGATCTATGAACATACTTGCCGCAGTAAAGTAGGTGGGAAGGTCCCACACAAGTATAATG
>CM063509.1:4411656-4427197 GCA_032207245.1 Pardosa pseudoannulata
TTGGACCACTGTTACTTTCAGGATGACAATGCCAGTTGTCATGTTTTGAGGCTTGTAATGGTGCCAATGGAGTTCATCGAATGGACTAAGCCCAGACCTGAACCCTATCGAGAACCCCTGGGACGAGTTGGATCGCCGAACGAAGGGGTGCACTGCCCGTCCAAAATCGGTGAAGGACCTTGTGTGTCTACTCCAAGCCGAGTGGAAGACAATACCACTAGCTGTAATACAAAGACTTGTGGAAAGTATACCTCGGAGGGTTTACGCTGTCATTGCCTCTCGTGGAGGCTCTACCAACTACTAATTTTGAATAAAATTAGTTTTTCTTTTCTATCACAGGTGTCCAAATACTTATTGGTAGACAGTGTACTTTAATTTCCCTCAAACATATTGTATTAAATCAAAGATATTAAAGAAAAGATTTTAAAATAGGAAAAATCAAAATATTCATTTTACAAACAGAACAAGGAGACTGCTTTAAATGACATGATGTACTGAAGAAAGATGTTATGTTTTGCTGAATGAGCAGTAGAGCTGGACTGTTTACCAATATATTGTCAAATATTCATAAAATGTCATGATAACAATATTTAAAATTCTGCTTTACCAATATATTCCCTGTAATTAATACTGATTTTAATCCCCACATGATTGTTTTAAAAACCTTACCCTCTTGACTTTGATTTCTAGCAGCTTCGACTCTTTCCATGAGCCAATCCCGTTGTCTCTCTAACTGTTCATTCACTTCAACCTGGGTATAATATCGTACTTTCCATTCGTCCTCTAGACAGTAAAAAGAGATAAATTTATGTTTATGTTACACTTGTTACGATTAATTCATTATGCAACTGCTTTATGGCTGCAATTTATCAATGAAAACAATGTTAATATAACAAAAGAAAAAAAAATCATGGAATAAGAAATATGTACGAGTTCTTAACTGGTTGGCAATATTAAACACTCAGTGGTTCAGAACCCCAAAAATTCCAAAATCCTGCAATAGATCATATCATCCATACATAAACTTATACCAGGGTTTGGAAAAAAAAAAAAAAATCAGATTTATTTGATTTAAATCAGATTTTTTAAAATTTAAATCGGATTTCTTTGATATTTTTCTGAATACTAATTTTAATGGTTGTTTTTATGTTTTTTGAAATACATAGAATAGTTTGTTATAAGAAGTAACATCTTATCAATCTAGTATATTCTACACAATGATTACCTAAAATTAAATATATAAATTTTAATCTAAATACATTCCATTATTTTGTCATTGGATAGCGCAAACTCAATAAGATGTCCATTTAAAGAATACATTAAATATTCTTTGAATGCAAACTATTTATTTTAAAAAATCTATCACTATTTTTACAATATTTTTTAAGCACCGAATGATGGATGTAATTATTTCAATAAAAACACTCGCTTGGATGCTTTATCTGCTGCTCATTGGTTAAGAAGAGGCTAGAACGAACAATACCAAAAGAAGAAAAACTGTCTTTCCAATTCTGGCAGACGAAGCCGTGTCTGTTGTTATTCGGTAGACAAACTGGATTTTGAGTTCTGTAGTACTCTCTTTACCTCCCATGACATAAAATGAATTCCACCAGTCAGAATCCATCATTGTACTACCCCTACTCCATACTTGGAAAGCACATGCTATCGATCGACACTTATTGACTTATTGGTATTACTGTGCTGACGGATTCCCAATTCTCCTATCTTTGGAATAAAGGTTTTAAAAGAAGAGAAAAAAAATGATTTAAATCAATGATTTTTTCAAAAAAATCAACTGATTTAAATCATGGCTTAAATACATGTCAGTCTAAAACCAATCATGTGTATGAAAGATATAATGTTTTAATTACATAAAAAAATGAAATAACGAATTTTTTACTCGATATCCTCATCTAGCAAACAAAGAGATCTGGATATCCGAAATTAAACATAACAAGTACCCATTTATCATATCAAAAGGAATCAGCACAACACATGAAAAATTATAAATCCAACTAAGTTTGAAAAACTGAACCTGAAAAACAAAACTTATGAAAAATTTAATAAATAAAAAAATACTTCACATGCAAGCTGGATAAAATTTATACAATTGCAATTAAAGCATAAGCACTTAATGGGAGTACTCACTTTTTAAAAACTGAGTACACAACAAATAAACAAAGAACTACATAATCTATATTCTTCATCCATTTTTATTATCTGATACCCAAACACCAAAGGAACAAAATTTGTCAGAATATTTCTCGATAACATGACTGCTATCCTAAGATTAATGAAAAGGTATACTAAACTTTAATCTTATAAATACCCAATATTTAAATTTCAAAATATCAAATAGGCAGTAAGATTTATAAAACTACTTAAACATTCCTTTATTCAGCTAATTATAGGGTGATTTCACAGTATTGGTGGCTTGATGGTTTTTTTTTTTTTTTAAATTCTATTATACATCAAATTTTATAAAATTGTACAATATTATAAATCAAATAAAAAAGGTATATTTGTGAATATGAAACTGATTTTATCAAAATACTGGGAAGAAGTTTTTCAATTTCATAGCATAAAAATGAGTTAATAAAAAAAGTTGAGTTTTAGTTTTGTATCTGACAAAACTAAACACTAAATTTAAAATTAAAAGTGTGTGAAAATGAGTTAGCAATCACATTTATTAAATACTTAAGTTATTTATTAAGTATAATGTATAAAAGGTATCTTGAAGACTTAAAAGTTATAACCTGAAAAACGAAACATTTTTTGTCATGTCTTTAACACACAGGTTTTCAAATTATTTAAGTTTTCTACTAAATTATTTGATTTCTTATAGAAACAATTCATTACCTTAAAGTATCCATCTACGTTAAAAATGTCAATTTTTGCCAAAAATCATAATTTTTTAAATTTTTCTATTGTAAAATTTCAACTTTTAGGCTTCTAAATCTGTTTTTTTTTTTTTTTTTTTTTTGTCTCTATGGCATTTTAAAGAAAAGGGACAGCTGTCAAAACAACACTGAAGTAGCGACTTCGGAACCGGAAGTTGAGAATTTAAAGCCTTTTAAAGAAGCATTTTTTGGACACACTTTTTAAATTTTCATGAAAATGAGTTTAAGCATTTTTCTAGTATTTTTAATAATTAACAACTTGGCAATTAGAAAGTTTTGAAGCAAGAAAGTGTGGGGAATTTTAAACATGTATTTTAATTTTTTAATAGTTAAAGTTGCTTTCATAAACTTCAAATGCGTTTTTCTCAGAACAGTATTTTTAATAAAATGTTGAAACTTGAAATGTGATTTCTCAAAAAGTTCTTAAAATATTTTGTTGAAAATTATTATGAATGCTTTTGATAGTATTTATGAGTAAATGACCTAAATGCTTTAAGTTTGGATAATTTTTAATGATGTTACACTCATAGTGAGATTTAAAGGTAATGAAAATTCGTTAAAAATGCGATGTGTATGATTTTGAAGGACCCACATATTTTACCAAATACAAATTAAGCAAAGATTTTAGGCGATTCGATGGTCCAGTGTATAACAAATGGGTTGCATCAAAAATTATTGAAATAATTTATTAAAAAATTAAGACCTTTTGAAAAAAAAAAAAAAAAAACGATTTTTTTTTTCACTAAATTTTCTTTGTTTATTAGAAATTTTATAAAAATTTCTCCAAGAATAAATTTTTTAAGTGCAAATCCCTATGATAATATACAAAATAAATCTAAAAATGAAAAATATGACCTAGTTTCTACATTTCAAGAAAACAATTTTCTGAACGTAGACAAATACCTTAAGATAGATACTAAAATAGCATAAAAGAAAATTCACAGAATTTGGTATATATATGAACACTTATTTTTAAAATAAGGTTTTTTTAAGTCATGTCTACCACAATTTTTTAAATTAAATGTTTGAATTAAGTTTAATGCTTCAATATGCCCTACTGTAAAAAAGGTAAAGTATACTGGTTTGGTTTCGAGTGCTACGGTCTACTGTTTTGCACACAAGGGCTAATGAGACCGGGACCTACTGCTTAAAGCCGATTCCGAACGGCTACGAACATCCATGCCATAGCGAGATTCGAACCCACAAACTCTGGTACCGACGATTAGCGCCCTAACCAATCGGCCATAGTTCGGCGGTAAAGTATACTGATTTTTTAAAGGGAAAAATATTTATCTAGTTAAAGTTTTGTTTAGTTATAGTTAATTGAAATAAGCAAATGCTATGTCCACAATACTGTAAAAGTGACCCTATAGATAAATTGACCACACATTAATTTTCCTCATAAGAAATATAAAAACAAAAATACAGGTTTATATGTTTTCAACTATCAATATAGATTTATATCCATTTTGAATGTGTATTGTTAAAAGGAATAAGCCAAACAGGCTGTATATACAGTGAAACCGCATAAGAAATTTTCCAAGGGCATAACTCATAAAAACTTTGTAAACAGGAAATCAGGCAATAAGCATTATTTATGTGTGTGTATGTATGTATATATATATATATATATATATATATATATATATATATATATTTGTATATATGAATATAAATATATATACAGTAAAACCCACTTAAGAAGTTTTCTAAGGGAATGGAAAGAGAAAACTTCTAAAACAAAATAATTACATAGATAATGAGGAAATTTTTTTTCTTTATTAAATAATATATAAACAATAGGTTTAATTTTTCTCAAAAATTTACATTTCTTGCACACTTAAAAAATCAGCTAATAAAGGAAAATAACATAATTACCTTAGAATATCTTTAATTCAGTTAAGAAATTTAGCTTTCAACACCACTGGAATCGATTTTATAGAAAAAATTGATTATAGTTTCTTGTTTTTGTTTTTTATCAGAAATTTGTAATTGATAACAGTTGAGGTGTCTTAAGCTTTTAAAAACTTCTTCAGGCATATTTTAAATAAAAATGACAACAATCAGTTTCAGCCATAAACATTAACCTTTACAGAGAGAGAGAGGCGAATAAAAACAGTCATCGAAAGGCAGCTATAAACACGTTCTGTAAGTAAACTTAGAAATGAAAGAAAACTTTTTAAGCGGGAAAGAGTTTGGAACGAAATGTTATAAACGGGTTATTTTAACATTGTATGAAGAGGGGGAAAAATGGGTACTGAAAATATAAACTTCTTAAACAGGTTTTACTGTAGTTATTTATATAAGCATCTATCTATATATATGTGTGTATGAAAATACTTTAAAAAGCCCAGTGCACAGCTGCTGCAATTGTAAAGTGCAGAAGAGTGCATTAATTTGAATGAAATACCATCAGCAATATCAGTGTGGATCCACTTGCTGCTCTAAAGCATCCACAGTACGTTGCAACTCCTCAATTGACAAATCCAACATTTCACTATGAAAAACCAGTTACACTGAAAAATCAGTTTACACTGAAAATCTATTATACACATAAATTGACCCAGAAATATTAAAGAGAGACAAATAATTCATGCACTTATGCTGCATAACTTTTAAGCACAGCAATAAAGTTTTTTCAGTCTTGTTCCTAAAAAGTTTGCTTCATATTACTTTGTGCTTTTCTTCTACGAGCAACTTCTAAAGATGGAGGTTGCAGATAAGAAATGTTGAAGTTTATCTGTAAACTATTTCACTAATCTTTTACATTCTTAGAAGATGAGATTAAATTGCACAAACAATGCTTTATATTGCACAGTTAAAATTAGTAATTTAGATATATATTTATTAAAATACAACATGACTCTTAATTTAACTAAAATGATATGACTAAGTTAATTAGTTCCTGTTATTGAAATATTCTACTTGATGATTCCATATGAGAATATCAAATTGGATAAAATTTGAGAAATATATATCATTTTCAAACTGAAGAATTTGAGAAGTGCATCTACGTTGACCAATTATGTATCATATGAACCGCATTCTGTTAGGCAAATGCTTTAATACATTTTTAGAAGCTGCCAAAGATTCAAGTGTCTTAAAAAGCTAAATATAAAACTCGCTTATGAAGTGCATGTAGAGAACATTCTTTAGCAGTATTTTTTTTTTCTTTTGACTAAAGAACTGGGTTCCCCCGCCAACTTGGCAATAATGGTTTTAAGTATGATCGCCTAATGTTTTCTCCTGATTTCGCCGTGTCCAAACAATCTGTATCTATATTATAATTTATATGATATTTGTGACCAACTCTTCTTGTGTCATTCTTTTCTTTATATTAAAAGTGCGCAATGCTTAAAAAATTAGATATAACAAAACATTAATGGTTCTCTATGGCTGATTTTTAATAATTTGGAGCTGTCGCCCTAAACTGTTAAGGGATTCATTGCCCATAATTATGAATGTCCAGTTTTCAAGTCATTTTCTTTATTTAAGTAAGAGTATATAATTCTATTACGATGGTTCACTATGCATAAATTTAAAATAGCCAGAAAAAGCAAGAAATACAATATTTGGATGGATTACCTTTGTGTTTTAGTACATATCGCCAATATTTTAGCCAAGGGGAACCCAATTCTTAAGTAGTCCCAATTTTTTATACTGACAATTATTCACATATTTTACATAATTCCAGATAAGATAATAATTAGCATTTATAATTACGAATAACAAGTTTGACGAGTAGTTTCTTAATAATAAAGGAACTGTATATAAAAAATTATAGCTATTTGCTGGGGATATCGCGAGACCCATGGCATTCCGTAAAACTGGAATAAGGATAACTAACGAAAGCAGAAAGGAATATTTTGTACGCCGTCTTAAAGAATGAAATCTCAAATAATTTATAGAAGAGACACAATTGATAATTTTAAAACACATCGAATATAGACTTGAAGTAAAGAACAGGGTATTTCAAAACATAATACAATTATTGTGATACCAAACTTACGTCATTCTCTGCTCATTTTCAATCTCGGATCTTAAAGTTTCCACATCTTTGCCCGCATCCATTGTGCCTTTGACATTAATGCTTTTATTTTGCCTTCGAGAATACATAAGAGCAATAATGTATTACAATAATGTATAAAAAGTAAGCTTCGTTTTATTATGAGAGAGGAGCGAAGAGTTGAAGTCTGCGAATCGGTGTCAGATTTTCTATTGTGCGCATGTGCAAAAATTTGTTATTTGGGTTTAATGCCTCGTCAAAATCGACAGCTGTGACACAGTTCCAGAGGAAATTACTTGGTTCAGTGGCGCCATCTATTCAGTAATATATATAACTAAAACTATTTAAGTAATTTTGTATGATCGTGGGTGTTTTTTTATTTTATTTTATTATATTATTTTTATTATTTTAGTTAGTTTTCTATTTTCTACTTTTCATTTCTTGTTACTTGAATTGTAAATTTTTTAATTTTCATCAGTTTTTGTCGTTGTAAGTTCTTATAATTAATTTTTGCCAAGAAATGAGCTTGAGAAATGCTTGCATCATTTCTAATATTTTATTTACTTTTTTTATAACTTTTAAAATAAATATTTATTTTTCACTTTCATTTTTATCATTATTTTAAGTTTTTAAAATTATTTTTTGCCATTATAAACTTTATACCTCAAGCTGTCTATGATTGTAGCTAAACAGCCTGCTTTTTAAAGATAAAAACATTTTTCTGGAAAGATGACATTCAATATAATAATTTAGAAACATACATTTTCCTATCAAAGAATTTTCATAAGGTTAAATTTTACTATTCCTCCTAAAAGTATACAGCAATAATAAATAATTATTTCACATTGTAAAAGCTGAAAAAGAATTCTTTTTGAATATTCTGATAGAAAAATATAACCTTCTAAATTATTATATTGAATGATGTTTCAATGAGTAACTTTCTCATGCTTAAATAGGGCTATTTACTGCCCATTAAAATAAATTGAGAACAAATGTTATTGCCTGAATAATGCAATGTGATTGCATACTTTTTCCAGTTATTGTTAATGATTTTAAAAAGTAAAAGATCATACAAATAAAAATAAATAAATTTTACTTATTAGAGCTGCATTAGGTGTGATCAAAATCTGTTTTGATATATGTAATTTTTGTTCTATTCAAAAGTAAACCTTTAATATTTATTATTTCTTCTACAGTTGGATTTTCTAAAACATATTTTTTAAAAATCGCTTCCACCTTATCTTTTCAATATAGTGGATGCGTTTTTTCTATTGGAAAAATCGTCTTTGTTTCTTGATTTTCTGGTTAAGTTTTACAGTTTAAGAAGGTTCCCTCATTTTAATACTTTTACTACTATTTTCTTTGTATAACAAACATTTAATATGGCATTGAGATTTTTATGGATCTTATTTTCTTCATCTGTAAAATGGCATTCTTTGACAGGTGCAGAAATGACAATATGAATGAGTATATGCAAATTCTGCACATTCTCTTCACCTTCCGTAGTTTAAGGCAGAATATTAAGAATCCTCAACACAATCTCATGATGACTTGAATACGTTTAGTTATATATCAGTGAATAGATTAGGGATGGACAAACATTTTCGGCCGTGGGACAAAAATCAAAAGATCTAGATCCATGCCAAAAAGAGAAGTTCTCTCGTCCAGATGAGCTGCAGTCCTGCAAAAACACAACTACGCAAATCCGAAGAACCTTATCAGCCCCCTTCCTCCTAGCCAGCCATCTCCAGTTTCAAGGAACGTCGAGCGATTTTGCTGAAAACAAGAAAGGCATATATATATATATATATATATATATATATATATATGTGTGAAACACTGATCATGGGATCCACATTCCTTACAACCACTAATAGCAGAATAAATGTTTGTATTCTTATTTTTTTTTCTCCGTAAGTCTTCAAACAATAGCTCTGGATGTCTTCTGCTCGGTCACCGATTCTAAATGATGAGGACCCATTTTGTTTGTGTTGACGTAGAGAGTCTCACAGGCTGCTCCTAAATTAAAATGGTTAGCATATATCTGTGGCTTGGTAGTAGTGAATACTATAAAAGCAAGTGCCCCCATAATGGATATAATAACTATAATGATATGTATTGCATAATGTAAATTTTGAATATTCCTGTGCCTATTAAACAAATCATTACACCTAATTTCTTAAGCTCAACCCGACTTTAAAAAAGTATAGTCTAGAACAGGGATGGACAAACTTTTTCCGCTGCGGGCCAAAAATCAAAAGAAAATAAGTTTGGCGGACCAAGATCAATTTTTCTACAATTTTAAAAACAATATACAAGTATCTAACGGTTTAAATACGTTCATGAGAGGAATGAAATTGTGATTTGATTTTTTAAAGTTCCGTATACTGTGGTTTGAAGTGAGATGTAATGATTTTAAGGAACGATGCTAAATGTTCATCTGTCAGTCTACTTCTGAAATGATTCTTTCTAAGGTTCAAAGTTGAAAACACTTGTTCACATATAAGAAGCAAATATACCGCCGATCTTCTGAGCGTGAGATTAGGATATAATATATAAGCAAAGTAGAAAAGAAGATGGTTATATAATGTATAAATATATATTTATTTTTAATTTGCCTCAGACCGGCAACTTAAAATTTTATCCTCGGATTGGATAAATTCTTCCGGTGGACAGGAGTTGCTCCAAAGTCATAATTTGCTCATTCCTGGAATAGATGGTGCCAGTGAACCAAGTCACTTTCCCCTTAAACTATAGTAGCTAAAGTGGCTGCCCTGATCCACTCATCTTGTTTCTGCTTGTTACTTTAGCAGTTGAATAGTAGTCCTTGACCCTTTTGTGTGAATATTGTGTTACAAAAAAGTCATATGGGAGCTTGTGACCACAATATATGGATTAGCTTTTATCAAAGTCGGCTAGGCTCAATGGCACCCAAGGTAGAAAGCTGACTTGCACCCCTACTACCAAATAGAGTGAGAAAATATATTATCTCATCTCTGTAATGTATATTCAATTATAAAAAAAGTCCAAGTGCATATTATGAAACTGCAAAACATACTGGCATGATATGGAGGCATACTTCAAACAATTTCTCCATGAAGCGGCAAAGAAATGGGGCTTTCACAAATTGCAGAATGAACATTTTGAAAATCAGTAGATAATTGATAATACCAAAGAACCAACACTGGTGATCACAAGGATTTGGCTCTTCAGTCTATAAGATTTAAATGAGTTTTTAAAATTTTAACTTGTGTTCTACATTTTGAAATGTGTCCTATAATAATCATTCTTTGTACATTTCTTTTATTATTTCAACCTTTCTTTGTAAATTCAAACTATTACTGTGTGATCCACGGTTTGATATGATAATTGTAATAAGTCAGTAAAAACTCTAAATTTAATGAATTCTAGGAAGTCTTAAGGTAGAATAAAGTCATTTTTGTAACTTTGGATATTCTAAATTTGAACTGACTGGATATTCTCAAATTTTCTTTGAATTAACCATGTGATTTTAAAATTCTTTGTATTGGTAATTCAATGGGAATTTGTATAATTCGAAATTAGCTAAGTTGGGTGGTACATAATAGTTAACTCCGTGTCAGATACATGATTTACGTGTTTGGCTGCCCATATGTTTCTCATTTTGAATCCAATAAATACAGAGCAGTATCCAGAAATTATATTCGAAAAGGGGCATTATTTTTTGTGAATGATACTTAAATAAAACTACACGTTTTCTTATGTATACTCTAATGAGTATCTACACAATGTGATTTTAAAATATCAAAATAATTAAAAAATTATATAAGGAACAAATTTATAGCCTAGAATGAGTAATGTAGTAAGTGCACAATGAATTTTATAGTAAAATTAACATTGAAAAGATATAAACTATACATGGTATTAAATTCTAATTTTTAAAACAGAAGTATAACCAAAGAAAAAGAATAATTTTAAACGTTGACAAACGTTGAAAACTTTTTTTTTGGGGGGGGGGGGAGGGGCTAGTCTCCTAAATCCCTCTAGCCTACAGCATTCAATAAATGTTCTTAATGGTCTCCGATTTCTTACCCTTTTTTTTCTTCCTGGAAATATAACAACAATTCCCATGATTCCTAGGAATGCAACAAATAAAAGCTTATTAACCCTCTGACTGCTCATCCCACGATTTCCACAAGCAACACAAATGTAGCAAAATTTGCTCATCCTGCAATTTTCGCAGGCATGTGCTTTTCTTCCTTTTTTATAGGAGCACATCCCACTTTTTCACTGTTTAACTAGTGAAATAAATTATATACAGTATGAAATGTTTCATTATGTAATAAATAGAATAATATGAATAGAACTATAGTTATGTTAGATAATATAATAATTATATTAAGTAATGAATAGAAATTAACTGTAATTCAATAAAAAAAATTCTTGTTGTAACATCTGAAATTGATTTCTGACAGTTTAGCTTCTCACGATAAAAATCTATATAAAAAATCTTTTCTAGAAAGAAAAAGTGCATATTCCATTTCCTCTATATATACAGATTTAAAATATAAAAAAAAAATGCACAATTTTTTAATCTATTGCCATCTACAAATTGAGTAGTAAGAGGGTTAATAAGTTCTAACTTTTTAATTTTTTTTTATAGGCAATATATTTTTTTTATAAAACTTCAAATATGTGTACTAAAGCCTTGTTTATATGTGTCAGTAAAGTTACCAGATAAAAGGGATTTTATTTGGAAGATGGAAAATACTTGTTTACATGAGCAGTGATTTCATCCTTCAATGAATAAAAAAAAAGCTGTTTTAAAAACGATTTTTAGTTTAATAAGGTTCTAAGTTTCTTTATAATGTTTGTTATATTTGTCAAATGTACAGTCAAATGTAAAATATATTGGTCAAATCAACAGTTTATGATAATTCCATAAATGTTAGCTGCTTTAGAGGAAGGTGGAGTTTTAGAGTGGCCTTTTTGTGTAATTGCTCGTTTTTCATTGCATTTCATACTTTTAAGTGCAACCTTTAACCCTTAATTTGGCTAAGTCTGGTCGAAAAATGATATATTTTTTAACTTTATTTTACAGAGATCCTAATGTCTATACAGACATGGGAAAAATAACAAAACTTAAAAAATATTTGAAAAAACATCTTGTCAAATTAAGGGTTAATAAGATCTGCACTTAAAAGTGTGAAATACACTGTCTACCAATAAGTATTTGGACACCTGTGAGAGAAAATAAAAACTAACTTTATTCAAAATCAACAGTTTGTAGAGCATCCAAGAGAGGCAATGACAGCGTGAACCCTCCGGGTCATACTTTCCACAAGTCTTCGTATTACAGCTAGTGTTCTACTCGGCTTCGAGTAGACATACAAGTTCCTCCACCAATTCGGGACGGTTAGTGCACCCCCTAATTTCGGCAATCCAACTCGTCCCACAACCTTCCACATAGCCACTGTTGATTTCAGGTACTTGAGATCGCTAGATGTGTCCATTAAGGATCGGCCACATTTGTGATATCTGATAATGATACTTTTCTCAAAATCAGAAAGCTCCAAACTACACGGCATCTTGCATGCGACTCATGCTGATGCTGTTTCCTACACAATGTATACCGGCATAGGCCATGACGTACCTCAAGACCACAGATATTGTCATTTGCATAGGTATCCAAATACATATTGGTAGATAGTGTACCTTAGTAAAAGTACCTAGTACCATGTAAATTTTTTAAAATCAGAATAGAGAATATAAGTTTTTTCAAAGATTGATTCTGTTGAGGTTAGAGACAGATCAAAAAGAAAAAATTCATATTCCATCACCAAATTGCATCAAAACACACCTCAAAAAATATAATAAAATAAAAATATTTATTAAAATTTTTTTTTTTTCAGATTCCTAATGGCAACTGTTTACATCCTTTTGAGAAGACATAGAAAGCAAGCATCTAAGGTGGACACCACATGTTTCCAAAACGATCAGGGCCCTTGATATGAGGTATATCCCATATCCAAGGTTCATCTGAAAAGAACAAACAATGGGTATATAATATCTTGGTAATAAATTAACTGAGTTAGGGTTCATCAAAATATTTACAAGATAGATTAGTTATGTATGATGAAAAAAAATTGTATATAAATTAAAAAATAATTGAATGTGTTAGGGGATAGGCAAATGAGTCAAAACTGCTGACACTCATTAAAGGCAACATCATCTCTTTTTCTTTATTAGATTTCACTCTTTCTATTTTTTTTCAAAGTGGCATATGGTATACAATTCTCTTTTTTTTTTTTTTTTTTTTTTTCCTTATTCTCATTTAACAGCAAAAACATATTTTTAAAAGAATGCATTAAAAATCTATGATTCAAGAATAGTTTAGAATTTTTTTTTTTCAATTTTCCTGATATTTCCAAAATTCTCTAACAGTTCCCGGAGGCAATTTGCTAAAACAGGGCTTGGCTGCTATTCAATCTGGTCTAGATTGCACTTAAAGAGCTGAAAAGAATATTTTGCCTTTAAATCAACAGACAATTACTCCACGAATGTTTTCAAAAAGAAAGAATCCAAACCCGTACCTGTTGGAGAGTAGCGCTGTAGAGGAAGGTCATAAGGAACAGGGAAAGCTGGATTATTGCAGTCTTCATTCAGGGGTGTTGGAAATGTCTCCATTCCCTACATTAAAAATAAAAAAAATATCAATGATATAGCTTTGTTTGCATGCCTTATCCAAAAAGCAACAAATATGTGTTTGGTTTAATCAAAACTATCTTTAGAGCAAATGAATGTGTGTAGGAGAGAAGGAGATCTAATATTTAGTAGTACGTGTCTACAGTATGTTCCCATAATCCTTTCTTGTTTTAGGAGTGCTATCCAATAACGAAAACCCAATTAAATTGGATCTGATTAAACAACATGACCTATAAAATACACAAGAACTAGATATTCTTGTGTTCCCATTATGGCAAATGCAGATGATAACTCATCATACCCAGCTAGCAACATTTATAATTGACCAATGGTACTAGTACATTCATTCCATAGGTCAACCCCTGTATAGTATGTTGGCCAACTATGGGTTGTTTTTAATAATGTCAATATAATGTTAGAATGGACCAACTGAATGAAAATGTCATAAATGGCATATTCCATTTCCATCATTTCATATAAAAACAACATCCCAGAAGCCAAGAATCATTCTATATGTCCAGGGGTGATATATACTTAGGCAGGTAAAAACAATATTTACAGCTTTCTTTTTTTTAAATTTGTGAGTGTGTAATATTAAAGAAGCATTAATGTAAGTTCTTGACAACTTGTATGGATTTCCATTAATATATATACTAGCATATAACCCATCATATAACGGAATCAGTAAAATTTTTTTATTTTCTAGAATTGTAAAGTACTATAAGGCAGGTATAAAAAAGGTTTGTGTTTTGGCTGAGAATTATCTGGTACACGCTCAATAATTTGTTTATCTTTACTGACTGCATGTTCGTTGCCAACTTTAATTCAACTTGTCATATTACGTCATAGGATAGACAGCAGAGGTTTTAATATTGACAGTGATTATTTTGCGGTATATATGAATGATGTCCAAAATTGAGCGAACTAATTACAAACCATGTGGTTATGTATAAAAAACAAACACACACAAAAAAAAACTTCTTAATGTTCAAAGATATATAACTTAAACACTAAATATTTATTATTCGTTGAAATAGACTCCTAGACTTTTCTGAAAAGAATTTGTTGTTAATACTGGTGATAAAATTTTCATTGCAACAAAAAATAATCGATGATTAAATTTAAAATTAACACATACATACCTAATCTATTATTTAATACAAATATAAAAGAAAATTATTTGCGTAATATCTAAGTTCAGCGATAAAAAGTATGAATATAATGCAGATGATAATTAAATAAATTAAAATAAGAAATGATTAAAGGAATGGTTAAATGAATGACATCATGTTAGGAAAAAAATTATACTTTTACCTATTTATTATGTGATAAATTGATAAATTTAATGTCCTGCTCTTAACTGGAGACAAGAGAGGGTGAAATAATGGCATTAAACACTCAAAAAGAGGGTGAATTTCGAATGTTTTCGAACTCGCTTTGGATTTTGTGAACCCTAACTCATCAAAAATACAATATGGATGCCTCTATCCATTCCAGGTACAACCGCTTCATAAATTCACAAACAGACAACTTAGGCTATTATTATATAGGGGATACAAGGTTCCCACTTTTTTTCCAGAACATAAATTAAGGACTTTTTGAGGACTTTCTAAGGACCAACTTGCTGTCAGTTTCAATTTTTATTTATTTATTTGGGGGGAGGGGGAGCACACAATAATCTGGATAATGCAAAATTTCGCAGTGCATATTTCTTACTCAGGGTTCGCACTCTTTTTCCAGAACAAAAATTAAGAACTTTTTAAGGACTTTCTAAGGACTAAATATGAGGACCTACTTGAAATACACAACATAACGGTATAAACCCTATTTCCTGAGAAACATTTTAATTATTATAAACCAGTCAAAGCATGTTCAATAAATGCTCTACAATATTTCAGAATTAAGTTTTTAAAAATGCCGAAAAATTAATATAAGATTAACCTATTTGACA
>CM063509.1:4427297-4534797 GCA_032207245.1 Pardosa pseudoannulata
GACATCCCTTTTGGAACACATCATACGTAAGTATAGTCACAGTTGCTCAGTTGGCAAACCATCAGTTCATATATATATTGTTTATTCTATTTCTAAGTATTTTTTTTTCTCCAAAGGAAAATGATGTTTTTGTTGTATAAAGAAGGTTTTAGAATTGTGATTCATACTTCTAATATTGTTGAAAGTGATTGGGCTCAGAAAACCCAAGGGTAAGTACTTTTTAATTAAAGAAGTGTTATGAAAAAGTTTGATTAAATAACCATATAACGTTCGTTTCATTTTAACTTTTAATGAGTTGAGCAATGGCACTAGACTACAGCAGTGAATCCTTGAATCTTGGAATTATAGCTGGATTGTTTATAATTGTCCAATACAGTAAAACCCGTTTAAGAAATTCCTGCTTAAGAAGTTTATATTTTCGGTACCCTATTTCCCCCCTATTCATACAATGTTAAAATAACCCTTTTATAAAATTTCGTTCCAAACTCTTTTCCGCTCAAAAAATTTTCTTTCATTTCTTAGTTTACTTACAGAACGCGTTTAGAGCTACCTTTCGATTACTGTTTTTCTTCTCCTCTCTCTCTGTTTGTAAAGGTCAACGTTTATGGCTGAAAACAATTGCTGTCATTTTTATTTAAAATGTGTCTAAAGAAGTTTTTAAGAGCTCAAGACAGCTGGACTATCAATTACAAATTTCCAAACAAAAATAAAAACTAAAACCTTTTTTTTTTTTTTTTTTTTTTTTTCCTTTTTTTTTTTTTTAAATGTTTGTTAAATGTAAAAATTTTTTGTAAATAAATTTTTGAGAAAAACCAAACCTATTGTTTATATATTTTATAAAGAAAAAAATCTCTCCTCATTATCTATGTGATTATTTTGTTTTAAAAAAAATTAATTTCGTTTAAGAAGTTTTTTCTTTCTATTCCCTTAGAAAACTTCTTAAGTGGGTTTTACCATATAAATATATATATATATATATTCATACATACATATATATATATATAATATAATATATATATATATATATATTCATACATACATATATATATATATATATATATATATATATATACACACACATAAATAATACTTATTGTTTGATTTCCCATTTAAGAAGTTTTCCTGCTTAAGAAGTTTTAATTGGTTAGGCCCTTTGAAAACTTCTTAAGCAGGTTTCGCTGTATTAATATTCTTCAACTATTGCCATAACACTATTTGAAGTTTTGCTCTGTCAATATAGCCTGATTTAGTGATGCTGTTTTTCTTTCTTGGATTGTCAAAAGACATGCCAAATATCCCCCATATATCAATATATAAAGCAATGCTTCTCCTAGTTACTTTATTATCTGGGTACTTTATGCAAGCACAAGCCACAAAATTTACCTCTGAAAATCTCTGTCAAGGTATTTAGTAGTATGCCCTAATATATCCCCTCACATGTAATTTTTTGAAAATGGAATTTCACGATTACCCTGTTGTTGCATCTGGTCTATGGGGATATGTGTCCACACTGTTCTGGTGCATTATGCTTGCATGGGACTTGCCCACCTACTTTACTGGGGCAGGTATGTTCGTAGATCGTAGATGGAATTAAAATAATTCCTCTAAAAACCTTATATGGACAACACAAATTTTATTTACAAGATTTATCAAACATTAGAATAAAAACAAATTATCATATTTAGAACCTCGGAGCCTGCATGAATCAGAAAGGATTAACCTAGCATTTTTTAAGTCTAAACATAAGAACGTTGTCGTGTTTTCTTGCATCAAACCTGTCAGAAGTTGTAGCCGAATCGGCATCTTCCGTAAATTTTTTGAATCCCAGCAATTTCTCTGTTAATTCGTTTATTTTTGTTTAAAGTCTACCGAGGTAGGAGATTTGACAGCCACCTTAATAGCCAGTTAGATTGTTTTTGTTAAGGAAGCTGACTCTCGTTGTAAGTTTGGTCGTGATGTCTGCATGGCAAACGCTAATGTGGTTTCAACTCTCACTCGGCAGCTATGATCTGTGTCATTTTGTGATTGGCTGAGTGGGGGAGGAAGCCACATGATTATGTTAATTAGCATGATATACCTGCTGCTAGGTATATAAGGCGGACAAGCAGGAGGCAGGTACTTTTTTTTTGGCCAGCTGTGAGGGTAGCAGCGCTATCGTTCATGCTGTTGATAAATTTCCTTTGAATGACGTATTAGTTTAAATCGTTGTTTCTTAGTTATGTATCAGATTAGAAAATCCTTTCTTTTTTGACTTTGTATTTTTTTTTATAGTTTATGGTATTACGATTAAATGTTTTTCTGTAATATTATCAGAAACTTTTTTTGGTAATAAGTGGTTGTTAAATTATATTTAATTTTAACTTTTTTTTAAAAAACTTTTAGAACTTAAATAAAAATGTTTAGTTCAAATACTCGTTTTTTTTATTTCTCGTCATTCTGCACAAGTCATGCTAGCTTCCACTTTAAATATCTTTTGTATCAGAGATGTCCAGCACTATTAGGTAGCTGGTCATCAGAACCAAAAGATGTCTTCTAGTTGCAGGCCCGAATCCAACTGCTTTCTTCATATCATCTCTCCCTTTCCTCGGGGGTGGGGGGTGTTGGCATTTCTCGCAATTTGATCCCTGCCAAAAAGAGAAGTTTTCTCGTCCAGATGTACTGCTGGCCTGCAAAAACACAACTGAGTGCATCCGAAGAATCTTATCAGGCCCCCCCCCCATAGCTGTCCATCTCCAATTTCAAGGAACTCCACGTGAGAGGGGTCAATGGGGATGATTTTGCTGAAAACAAGAAAGGCATTTACATGTAAAACACTGGTCATGGGATCCACATTCTTTACAATATGTAAGGCATCACTGATATGTCAATATCTTGCTCATTCATATCTCCTGTTAATATTTGGAGGCATATGATGTTTGGGGGTTTGTCTGTTAGTCTTTAATAAATAGTGATATCTACTTTAATTACAGCAGTATCCCAGTACATTAATAATATCAATTTTAATTTGGGATTATATGGCAATATTAAATTTTTGATATTGTACAGTTCTACTCAGAAGAATGTAAGAAAATTATCAGAAATATACTACCTTGAAAGAAAACTGTCATGACTCATAAAGACCTAGCTTTGAGAAAACATTTTTTAATTATTTTAGATGCTGTTAATGGAAAATTGACTGATTTTTCCACATGAATTGTTTACTTTAATATATTTATCAGTAAGTACTTAGAGATTTGCAATTAGTAGATATTTTGTTTGATTATCTAACTCTTAATATTTTGAGTTGGGATAGTTTTATTGTAGATAAAATCATGAATATTAGTTGTATTGTTTGGCTTGTGACTCTACAGTAGTGGAGGATAAAACATTAACACAAAGTTGATGAATAGTTGTCTTCTAAGGCATTGCAGTGCATTACAGACCAAGGCCATACCAGACAGTCTCTGCCATCTGGTCCTATGCCCCTCCAGTTTCCCTTTGGAGAGAGTCAAGCCTCTCTCCATAGCTTTTTGACTGGGTTGCTATTCTCAGCTCTAAATAAATGTTCTAGCAATCAAATTGTAATACTAGACTCAAGACTCAAGTTGGTGTTACATGGACACCTGCATTTTTTTAAGGCACTAAGGAGCAAAGACGGACACATCGTGAGAGTGTGGACAAGCCCTGTTCCAGGGAGGTAAAAGTTCACCAGGAGGGGGAAGGATGCCACCCCTGCCAGCACCAGTTGCGGAGGAGGAGGACTTTTTCCCATGGAGGTGAAAGCCTGATTAAGAGGGAAGGATTCCTCCCTGGCCCTAGCGAACAGCAGTGAAGAAAATGCCCGCTCGAACCACAGAGAAAGGACATTCATTCATGAAGAAGAGCTGAGATTGAGAGAGGTGCTTTCCGCTTGGTACTATTTGGTTATTCTCAGGTTTTTCAACCATGTTTTGTCATTAATGATATTCAGTGTACATATGTTTAAAAAAACTTGTAAATAATAAATATTTAGTCTAAGATTTAATCATTTTAGTACTTAATTGTCAGCAATATAGGCTTTCATTGAATCCACGATACCTGCTCCAGTAACAATAGGTGAGCAGGTACAGAAACGAGGCTTGCGATCATCAGGAAAGACAGCCGTGGACATGTGAGACAAATCCTGTGACCCTCTTATACTAAAAAGTACACTGTAGTGATCCAAGATTTGCCAACTCTCTAGGTTCAAGCCAACAATATAAGATTTTTGATCACATTCAAGGTTTCTAGGGCAAATGTAAAAATTTTTGAATGGAAAACTTCAAACTTTGTTTTTACAACAACAAAACGAAACTTTTCTTCAGCTGTATCGCATTGGGTCTAATAGTGCCACTGTGATCAGACTGCAAGTTGAATTTTGCAGTCAGAAACTAGAAATCCCTAGCACAATTCTTGAAGAACCTATTGACATTTGATTGATAGCTTTAAGAGCATTATTGGATATTTTAAATATAACAAACTCTCGGAAATCATGTTATTAATTTTAACAATTCTGCATAGTAATTCAGAGTTTGAACAGATATTTAGCTATTTCACACATTTCTTTTTCATTAACAAATTAAACAAAAATTTGTTGATTTTTCAAATCAAGGCAACAGGAACTCTATTTTGAACAAATATTTTATTCTAATTTTTTAAAGAAAGCAAAATCAACAGCAGTAAATGTAGTACTAGAGAAAAATTGTAAATAGCTAATATTGTCATTAAATAACTTTTCTTTGTTTAAAGTCATTATTTCCATTGTTTCAGTTTTCCAATATTTGTTTGATCTGTACAAAATGAACTATATCTAGAAATTCAATACTATATAATTTGGCTTTTTTTAATATAATATTTTTTATTAGTATGGCATAAAGTTAATACATTGATCAATAGGCAGTATAATTTATTGCAGAATTTTGGAGTTGGGAGGTCTGTAGTTCCAAATCTATCGAGCAAAATCAGCTTCTCAGCTCTCTTTATTGAGTACTTTAGAATCATAAATGTTATTGTGTTTTAAGGCATCTGTCTATGTTTGGAGAACTTTTTTCTTTAAATGTAGAAACTAGTACACGTTTTTACATTTTTAGATTTATTTTTAATATCATGGAGAATTGCACTAAAAAAAATCGGTTAAAATTGAGTAATTTGAGTAAAAAAAAAAATCAGGTTTTTTCAAAAGGTCTCATTTTTTAATAAATGAAATTATTTCAATATTTTTTATGCAACCCATTTCTTACAGACTGGACTAGCGAATCACCTAAAATCTTTGCTTCATTTACATTTGGTAAAAAATTTTTGTCCTTCAAAATCATATACATTGAATTATTAACAAATTTTCATTAATTTTATATCTAACTATGAGTGTAACATCATTAAAAATGATCCAAATTTAAAACTTTTTAGGTCATTCACTAGTCAATACTATCAAAAGCATTCCTAATAATTTTCAACAAAATATTTTAAAAACGTTTTGAGAAATTGCATTTCAAGTTTCGACATTTTATTAAAAATACCGTTCCTAGAAAAATGCATTTGAAGTTTATGAAAGCAACTTTAACTGTTAAAAAATTAAAATACGTGTTTAAAATTCCCCACACTTTCTTGCTTCAAAACTTTCTCATTGCCGAGTTGCTAATTATTAAAAATACTAGAAAAATGTTTAAATGAAAATTTATAAAGTTTTGTCCAAAAAATGCTCTTTAAAAAAGGCTTTAGATTCACAACTTCCAGTTCCAAAGTCGCTACTTCCATTTTGTTTTGACAGCTGTGACTGATGTTTAAACAATTGTCACTTTTCTTTGAAATGCCATAGAGACAAAACAAAAATAGATTTAGAAGCCTAAAAGTTGAAATTTTACAATACAAAAATAAAAAAAATTATTATTTTTGGGAAAAAAATGACATTTTTAACGTAGACGGATACCTTAAAGCTTCACACTAAAATTGATTTTCATCAGTTCTGACACAGACATGCAGTTTATATAAATTCCTGAAAGCTGACTTAAATATGTGAAGTGATGGTCAGCATTTCTTAATTTTTTTGTATAACTGTTGTTAGCATGTGGATCAGCCCTTTGTTACCTACCTTAGAAAGTGCTTCTGCTACACAAGGGGAATCCCCGACTGGTTTCAAAGCAGATATCTTGGAATACATTTCTGTATATGGATTGGAAGAATGGAGTCAAGTCATCAAGAAGCATGATTTCTCACAAGTCAAGTATGTGTCTTTTGAATTCTTAACACTTCTCATGTAGACAACGTATTTTTACGTTTTTTGCAGTCTGTCACTGGAGCGTAAAAATATGTATTTAGTAAATTTGTGGTAGATACCTGCTAAGCACCCCAAATCTACTAAATACATATAATTATATGTATGTATGACATTATATGCATGTTGTTTGCATTGCTTCCACATTGTTGTTTGCATTTTTTCTTTCCACAAGATAGGATTGTCGAGTGACTCAGTCTTTGTGTTATTTCGTCTTTCATCGAATTTCTAGCTTCAGAACATACAAGTCATGTTTTGTCAATTTGAAGCTTGCTTTTTTATTGTTGAATATAAAATTGATAAAATGAGCCGTCGTGACAAAGAGAGTGATGAAGAAATAGGCTCTGACAGATGATTGGACTTTAATTTTAAAAATAATTCATTTTTATGATTTCGTAAAATTGTTTTTTTGTTAAATAACCATACAGTAATATTAAAGTGCAAAATAAAAAGTTTCGTTCATAAAAACAAAGTAGTTTTTGATTGACTGCGATTTTTCTGAATAACTAAACTTTCACGCGATTCACGAAAAAATGCCCTCTGCACGCGTAAGTTGGTGGTGAAGTATACCTGCATGCCAAGTGTTGAGTGGAAATTATTTTCTTTGATAATGTAACATATCTATTTAGTTAGCCATTGCAGCATTTTTACATAGAGATATACATAGATTACATAGTAATGGCCATTAATAGTCAGAATTATTATTTTTTTTTTGGGGGGGGGAGTAGAGTTCTAAGTCTTAATCCAAAGTACAATGCACTTTCAATCTCATAAAAAATAATAATTTTAATCACACACACAAAATACATACACAAGTCTTATAAAAGTACATCCATAGAAAGTATAATACATAAATATGTCTTAAAATGAATCAACAATACTGTACATAATTTCATTGTATCTTGAAAAATGTACTTGCAGCCATAATGTGTCTTTTAATTTATGCTTCAAGTTTTTGCTAAATTTAAATTAAATGGGTTTTTGCTGAGTTAAAATTGGGCTTCAGTATTTACACTAGAGCCCATTTAATTTATAATCTTCATCATCTTTACGAACACAACAGCCCATTACAGATTTTGGCTGCCTCAACCACATGCTTCCCCCAGCGTCTTCTGTCATTAGCAACTTCTTTCCAATCCAAGTACCAATTATCAAATCTTTTTCCTTTTTGAGTTGTCTGGGTAGAACCCAACTGATTTTAGTACTTTGTTGAAGTTTCTGAACTGAGATTTTTTTATTATTTATAATCTAGTACCATTTTAAACTAAAGTCATTTTATGAATAACTAGAAAATTTTTTAAAAATATATTGAGAAAGGAATGTGATTTATCCTTTTATTTTTCTCTTACAAAATGGCAAACAAAAAAATCAAAAACAGTATGGCATAGTAATTTATAAACTACTATTTTACAGTAGTAAATTAAAATCTTCTAAAATTAAAATCCAGCCTGTTTAAACCTTCATCTACATTTATAGTCATGTACTAAAAGTAATTCTAAATTATAACATCTATATTTTTGCTTGTATGCATAAATATGTCTTAATATGGATCAGCATTGCTGTATATAATTGCATTGCACCTTAAAAAATATATTTCCAACTGAATTGTCTTAATTTATGCTTTAACTTTCCCATCAACCAAACTTTTACAAGTTTTAAATTTGATTGGCAAATGATGGAACATAGTTAATTTGCAGGTAGTATTTACCAGACAAATTAATATAACCTAAAATAATTTTATGAATAACTAAGAAAATAAAAAAACATATATTGAGAAAGGTATTAAGACATAATCTTCTTTCTCTTTTACTATATTTCATACCATGTATGGCAGCAAAATTCAAAAACAGTATGGCTTAATCTATCATTTATAAACTATCATTTGATACGAGGCTCATCCAGAAAGTAGGTTTTCCAATGTAAAAGAAAAAAAGAACTCACACTTTCATGGACATATTTATTGGCAACAAGTACAGTAATGTTTCAGCTATTTTTCAACATAGATACCACCAGAATTGAGACACTTGTCATATTGTGGGATCCACTTTTGTATACTGCTGTCGTAGAACTCTGCCGCCTGTGAATGGAGCTAGCCTTCCTGTCTCAGAATATTGTGCACATCTTTTTCTGTACCAAAAGCGTCTGTTTGAATTTGGTCCTAACCGAAAATCCACTCTGATGTCAATGCATTGACTGCTGCTTGGTTTCTGGGATAAAGTACGAAATTCGAGTCTCATTGCCCATGACGATCCTGTTGAACTTGTTGCCGTCATTGTGATACCATAGCAGAAGTGTCAGTGCTGCTCTTAAGCTTCGAATTTTGTGTTCGGGTGTCCATTTTGGCTCATAGATCTGACAGAGCTGATGATGAATTTCAGTTGGTGCAATACTTTGTGCATTCAAGATCACCGACTGAATCTTGCAGGCGGCAGGAGAAGGAATGAGAGTTTCCATTTCGGACCACTGCTACCCCTCAACTGGCACGAATCGAGGCTTGTCCTGCTGGCATATGATTAATACGTCATAGATCTGTTACATACGCACAATTGACATGGCTAATTATGTTTACTTTGAAGGGGAAAACACCGGGAAATTTTTTTCTGGATGCACCTCGTAATAATAAATTAATTCTTATTCAAACTTTCATCTTCATTTACAGTCATGTCTATATGCATGAAAGTAATGCTAAATTTTTCTTGACCCATTGTTTTGTGCAGAAATGTTTTAATTATTTTCATGGTAAACTTGTAATGTGCACAAATTTTATTTAATAAATTTAAAAAATCTTACAATGCATACAATGACAATATTTTAGGGAGGATACAAACCCCACTAAAATATTTTCAAGTTCCCCCTATAAACATGATCTTGGTGATGAGTGTTTGGGAATGCTACTGTATGGGTTGAAAAAGTAATCATTTTGATTCTCATCCCATATAGGGTTGTTTTGATTGGTTCCGTTCCAGGAAGACATATTGGAGGCCGAAAAACATCATTTGGCCATCTCAAACTTAGAAAGGTATTTGTTATTCATGTATTTGTATAAATAAAAGTGCTGGATCTCTTTTATAATATCTTAAAATCAAACATTAATAATACAGAATTAGTAAGAAATGTTCACTGCTAAATTTAGTGCTCCCCCTCTCCCCAAATAAATAAATAAAAATCTAAACTTACGGCCAGTTGCAAGATCCAACTTTATATGTCTTTAAAAATAGCTTAAAAAATACACATCTGCTTACAAAATCCCAAACAAATTATTAAAACTACATGTGAAACAACTTGATATATTTTAAATGAACAGCTATAAAGCAACAATATAGATCATTGATATTTTATCAAATAAAGAAAAATAATGCAAATTAAAGTATATTTGCATTTTACGAAAGTCAGTACATTTGATTAAATATGTCAGTCAGTTTCATTTGCTTTGATAGTTTTAGTTTTCTGCATTTTATTTCACACACTGATGCTAAAACCCATGTAAATACTTTTTACCAATGTTCCTCTGGTCTGATTTTTTAATATTCAACTTCAGAATTCAACTTTGTCTGTGACAGGTAGAGTTTTACAAGAATGTTTGATATCCTTATTACTATTAGATACAGACATAATTAAATAAAAGGAAAACAATATAAATGCAATGCACTCTTGTGAAAACCCAAACTTATAAACAGAAAAATGAAAACTTTAGTTTTTTGGATGCGAAGTCAGTAAAAAAAATTTTGTTAGTGCCAGAAGCACAAAGCAAAAACTTTAAAAATAGATAAATAGAAAATGCTGTTAGTGCTTGACTATAAGTGATACCATATTATTAATACTTCACTGTATGGAGAACGAGTCTCAATTGGCGTTGAGACTCAATACACTAAATTGGTCTTTATTACTTACATATGACTGCAGACAGTGTGGTAAACATTACACTGGTACCACAATTAATCAAGCTGAATTGTAAAAATTACTTGGGTTTACAGACAAAATATTAATTTAGGATTTACTCTATAAAATCACAAAATAACAGATATTACAAAATTATCCCAGGCAAACTTTTATTTTTATGTGTCACTTTTAAACCTTTATGCTGCTATTTGTAATTTTGCTTCTTATATAATGTATTCTGCTTTTATTTTATTGCCCTACAGTTTTGTCTAGAGTTTATAGATTGAACTATCTTGTATACACCTTTTCATTATATTTGCTCATTTTTTATGTTCCATTAATCAGTGTAGTTCATCATGCTGTTTTATATATATAAATATACATATAAAGTGAAAAATGGCAGAAAAAACTTTTGTCACAAATTAAATAAAAATATAATCATGAAATTTTATTTATTGAACTTCTGTTAACTTTATTTTTTTTTTAATTTTTTTTTTTCTTGAAGAGGTTGCATGTTGAAACAATGCTGGAAATTCTTTTTCTTCCGCATTAATAATACTCCCATATACTTTATGCTTTACTTCAATTTATATTTGCTTGCCTAATTAGAAATAATAATTCCTTTCTTTTCTGCTTTTGCAAACCAGTCATTTTCCAATGAGCACTTCCCCATTTTATCCAAAGTTTAGCTGTCTATTTAATGGAAGGACATTTATAGGAAGAGGGTCTAGGGAATCTGAACCATCTCCAAAATATTTACACTGCATTACAAGTTTATATCTTAATTATTGTATTTGTATTATATCTTGTTGTATTTGTATTTTATGTATTGTGTATTTATGTATGTTATGTATTGTGTTATTGTATTTGTATTATATCTTAATTATATTAAAATTTGTGTACATTACTAGTTTCCACTTGTTGTAATGTACTTACAATACTAACACTAGTGTTCGTTTACAATGGGGAAACACAGCAAAAATATAATACCTTATATTTGGACTAAAACATTTATTATGTACTCTATTTACAAATTAATACATTACTTGATTAACATGCAGCATAACCAGCCATTATTTGGATTTTGTTTTTATCGTTACACAATAATTATTAAAATTCTCTTTTGTTATATGTTATTCCTTAATCAAAGTATTGAATTACTCACTGAGGCCTAAATAAGTGTCATAAATATGTTAAATCTATTTACCTCCGGATATTACACGGGAGCAGGCTTGGGCTTTCATCAGGATGTAAAAGTGCATCGGTACTGGCTTAGTGGCCTTTATTTTGCTGTATGTCTACTGTGGCATGTGGGTTTTGGGAGTCGATTGCTAAGCTGGGCTCTCTGGATGTCCAGCCACTCTTTAATCCCGACTTCGATTCCTTTTCTTCACGCTCTTTCACAACTCCTCACCTTGGTTTTAATGCCCCTTTTTTTTCTTTGCCAATATCTTGTTGGTGAAATTTTCCCTTCGAGAGTGCAGGTGGGCTCCTTAAAATAGCCCCTTTTGTGAAAGCTGACGTTATTTTTAGTCCCTGCCCCCATAATTCACTGTTACATCTCTGTGCAAGCTTGACCATTGCGCTTGTGCCATTTTGTGATCTATAACTCCTCTACAGGGGTCCCTAAAACTCGAAGTCAACAATCGAAGTCCTAAATTCTTCTTGGAAATTTCTTCCACAGCTGTGCATGCACGTGCAGACCATCATGGGAAAGTACCTCGGTACACCACTGCAAGAATTAAAAAATATTTTCCAACCATAAGAAAAGTAAAATAAATCATTTCTTTGACATAGAACTAGTCGTACAAGATTGACAAATGTAGTATTACTTTCAGTGCATATAACCAGACAAAGGTTTGAACATGCTCACTTTAAATGCTACAATAATTGATTTATTGCTATAAAATGGTACTTTACAAACTATCAATTTGTGAAAATCCAATGTTTCTGTACTTGAGTTTGTTCTAAATTTCAAAAGACTATTGCATTATATGCTTTAATAAATGCAGTCTTACATCATTTTGGTGAGAGACTACCTGGACCTCATAAACTTGGATTCCATATCAGTATAAGGGTCACATCATTTTGAATAATCTTAATTGTTTTCCTTGGTAGGTGCTTCACCAGGAGGGGCCTTCCAAAGAAGTGGTGGGTAGTGACTGGTCCATCATTGGTCAGTTTTCAAGCATCGGTTCCCTCGGTCCCAACCCTGATCAGTGGCTACGCAATGAGTTAGCCTCCTCACTTGGTACCTGTAAGAGTATGTCACCTTCAGGCCCATCTCTGAAACTGGTAAGCTAAACAGCCTGTTCACTTTACTTACACATATATATTTATGTATGTATTCAGATATATATGTGACAAACCATAGCCGTACACATCATCCATCAACATCTGCGGAATGTAGTTGTGTCCATTGGGAGTCCACTATGGAAACAGCAGAGTCCAGAGCCCCAATCCTAGAATGGGACACTAGACTGTTTTTCTTTGGAGTGTAGCATGCAGAGGCAAAATATCACCAATTTCAACCAACTAATTTGTTTATTTCCAGTAGTACATGATTACAATTACAAAGCACACATCTGAACTTCACACCCTGTTAGCAAACAGAAAGTCAAAAAATCACCGAACAGCCCTTTGAACCTTGGTGTTCGCCTATTTAAAACATTTTAAAACCAATTAACCGATTTTAAAATGATTGACATCAAGAAACAGCCAGTCATGCCACATAGAAAGTTCTTGTGAATTCTAAAAGCCCATCCCACTGACAGAGTGCCATGTGCAGATTCCAAAATTAGAAAAATGCTGCCATTTTATAAGAATTGACATAGAGAATTTTGAAACCAAAACAGAAATATTTTAAGCAACGTGCCCCATTATTACATATATACATGTGTAATGATGTTTTTAACATAACACTAACCAACATAATTATAAAAAAAAACTTAAAATAATTATATATAAATAATTATATATAAATAATCTTGAATAACTATATATGTTATACCTTAAAATAATTTTTTGGCTCATTCAATCCTTTAGTAACAAACCTTGGTGAATATCTTTTGTTTTTTCTTTAGTATTAGCAAGTGCAAATACACCAAAATTGTAGATTCTCTTTCCTGTATGATCAGCTAAATTGCCCATTGCTTAAATATATATAATATATAAAGAATTATTGTCCCTAAAGCTCAAAGTTCTCCTCATTGATATTCTGGTTTTCTTAACATATGCTTACACCATCTTGATCTACGCAACGCTATATTTTTACATCTTGTAATTCCTAACTCCTTCAACCACTCTTCCACATTGTTCTTGGTCTTTATCTTTCTCTCTGGAATTTAAAAAGTTTTCTTTTTTAACAGGATTTTCATTACTATGTTAAAATACCTCTCCTAGATACCTTATTTAGAAAGCCTTAATCATTTTTACTCAATTGGGTTCTCTGTATTTTGGTTGTAATATTTATTATATATATGTATAGTATTTATATGTATGTATATATATGTGTGTATGTATATAGTATATATATGTAATAGCAAAAGAGTTTTAAGGCTATTTCAAAATACTGGCAAATATAACCAATGGTTCATGGTATGAGCACTTTGTTAGCCCATAAAACTTTTAGCTGGTTATTCTCGCATTTGGCGGCCAAATGATACTTGTTAGAAGTTGCAGCCAGATTGGCACCTTCCCTAACTTTCAGTGAATCCTGTCAATTTTTGAGTTAACCAAGGTAGGTAATTTTGCCGCCATTTTGAGCATCCATCGTTGAGGAAACTAACTCTTACTGTATGTTTGGTCATGACGTCTGCATGTTAAATGCAGTATTGACTTCAACTCTCACTCAGCAGCTATAGACTGGAATTTTGTAATTGGCTGAATGGGAGAAGAAGCTGCATGATTATGTTAATTGTATGCAATGTCTGCTGCTGGATATATGAGGATCTGTGGACTTTCTTCTGCACTTGTGAATTTTTTCTGGCATGTAGGCAGACATCGTATAATGTTATTATTTTAAATTTTAAAATTTAAAAATAAATTTTCGTTTTTTTAAATAACTTGTCATTTTTTATATTAAATATACAGAATTTCAGTTATTTTTCATCTACAGTTGTAACTTTATAGTACTCATGGGCATCACTGCCAGAACCCTACTGTTCTCAGTACTAGTATTGAGTTGTTCATTTCAATGCTGGTAACAATACTGAACTCTTGGAAATATTTTCTTTGCTGTAGATATACCCAAGTGTGGAAAATGTGCGGAAGAGCTTGGAGGGTTATCCTGCAGGGGCTTCTCTACCCTACAGTATCAAAGTGGCCCAGAAGCAGCCTTATTTGAAGTCCTTTTTACAGTGAGTCAATATATTTATTTTGATTTGTCCAAATGAAGTGCTGAGATGCTGATCCACTAATTTATGGATATTGTAACATCGCAACATAGATATACCTGTGTTTCTGGGGGCTTAGTAAGAACAATTGTTTAAAGTCCTAGACTTTATTATATCAGCTATATACAGTATATACACGTTACAAAATAACATCACTGGGAGAGAGAAAATCATGCTTCTCTACCTCCAGCCCCCAACAACCAACTGCCTCCTTCTTGAAAGACCCCTCGCAAAAGGAGGGAGGGGGAGAAAAAGGGCTGAAAGCAAGGGACTGAACTCCTTAATGACAGCCACCATTCCACACAGGGGTATACTCGGCCATAAAAATCCTATTCCTCTCTGGGTCTGGAACTCCTGCTTTTTTCAGAGGAATAAATTCCCACGGGTCCTGAGAATGACCGACTCTATTTCTGGTCCTCTTGTGACCAGCTGCTACAATATGAAAAACACAGTTAAAAAGGTTGATAGTGGGAAAGGGCAGCACATGAATATTTGTTTTTTGTGTTCTTGCTTGCATGAATAATGCTTCTGGCATAAATGAGAAAATGGTCAGTAAGTCAGTTAAAATCAGTTTTTTTTTTTTTTTTTTTTTTTTTTTCAGAATTGAGTTAGTATTAGATGAAAAAGTAGTTTTCTTTGCCTGCACTTTATATTGACTATTTTGATATTCCTTTATTACTCTAAAATTATTTCAACCCTTTAATGCCCAAATCATTTCTGCTAATTTCATATAAATGTATATCTTTATTAATTTAAGTTATTATGGACTGCATAGAATAAAATATATACGAAATTTAAACAATTTTGAATACTACAGCATGTCATGTTAATGATCAGCTATCATTTTAAACATCATAGGATGCCATTTATGAAAAAGGAATGAAATGATTTATATGGTATTACATGTGAAACAAGTCCTATAAAGTGGAGTTTTATAATTGATAAAGCGATTTGTCATGATTTCAGTACATATACCTGCCAAAAAAGCAAATTTATGTGTGCTGTTCAAAAATCATAAAGTGTCGATCCAAATGGAAAATTTATAAATAATAGAAATGTCTTGAAAATTTGTAGATTGTTTATAAAATTGCCCTTACTTACTCTCAAAAGGAAAATGTTCTAAGAGAACATAAAAATTCTACAAGGTATTGTTTAGTGTTATCTAAAAATATACAGCTAGTCTATGAGTTGGAATAATTTTTGTTTTTCAGTTGCTGGAAGAGCGAACGCTGGGGACGTAGTGAGGCTTCCCCACATATCAAAACCTATTTACGTCTGTCACCAGATCATAAACGCATTGCCTGGTTTATGGTTACCAGGTGAGTAGCATCTCTTCTTAATTTGTATTGAAATGGCATATTAGTTTTCACCATTTTCTTCCACCATCACTTAGTAACAAATATTATAAGAGCAACTGCTCTTGCATTGGAAATAACAATAAATTTAACGTTTTCAGCATTTTTTTTATTAGATCATGTTCTTTATTTATTTTTTATAGAATTAGTCAATAGGTTTTTATATGTATGGAAAAGACATCTGTATTCTAAATTGAACTGATTGACCAACCCTTGTGGTTTAATACATACATTGTTTCCCAAAAGTCTATAAAAAGAACAAATCAATAACTTTATTAATATAGAAATATTTTAATACAGAAAGGGGTATATAACAAAAGAAAGTTTTTTCCCCACTAATGCATGAAGAATGAATTATGAATGAATGGCACACATGTACTGATTTTGCAAAAGTCTCAATCGATTGGTAAGCATAAGTTTTACAAAAGTAATAGTTTATATCTGGGTTACTGCCATTTTTTTATGTAAAAGAAAATAAAGTATTTTTTTTTTATCTGAAAAATTGCAATTGCATCATTCATGGAATAAAACTTGTGCACGGATGACAGAAATAAAATGTCGAATTTCCAGGAGATAGTACAGCATGGGTTGTAGTTTGCTTCAAACAGTGCTCAAAATGTGTACCTGCCTTATTTGGGTTCTTGCTTAAAGATTCAGAATGTTTGCTGTGGTAGCATAATTCAAAAATTATTTCGAATAAAATAAATACAAAATTATGATAACTGAATGTGAATTACTGTGATGTCATATCAGTAGGTTTGTAGTCAAAAGTGATGGGGTGTTCTGCTTGTAAATATGGAGCCCCTTTCTTTGTGGTATTAATGTTGGTTACCTACCTCTATGGTGCTCCCATAAAAAGGGTTAACAAATATCTGTGATTTTGTAGTGACAAATACTCTAAAAAAGCAAGTACCCCCACATTGTAAATAACCTATTTCTTTTTGTATTGTTTTTAGTGCCAATTTATCGAAAGCAGCTTGGGGTGCTCTGGAAAAGAAGGGTTCCCAGCTGATGATACGCTCCTATGAACTTGGCGTGTTATATCTGCCCAAGTATTTTGTGAGTACTTTTTTTTTTCATCATTTTGCAATGGAGGTTCATTTATAAATAAATACATACCTGACAATTTTTTTACCTGTAAAAATGTAATTTTGGTTAAAGTTTTACAGGTAATCCATAAATTAAGATAATTGGATTACAGATTTACAGATAAACCAAGAATTTTTTAAGGGTTTTGGTAGCATGAAAATGAAATAGAAAGTGGATGTCTCACTTTAGTTATCTCTAAAAATTGAAATATCTGTTTAACTTTAATAGAAATTACATAACTGGTATAAAGGTACTGTAAGGAATTTGCACCCATGACTTGTGTTTTGCTTATGTGTGCCTTTCATGATATCAGCAAAATTGCTCCCATTGACCCCTTCCACCTGGCAGTAAGGGGAAATAAAAAGCCGGCCGGCAAAGGGGGACAGATAAGGTGTTTTGGATGGACTTGTTGGTGTTTGTGCAGGTCGGGAGTACATCTGGAAGAGAGGACTTCTCTTTTTGACAGGGATCAAGTTTTGAGAATGTTGAAACCCCACCCAAAAGAGGTAGAGAAGATCTGCAAGAGAGCGGTTTAGAGTTGATAGAGTCGAGCGACCAGGAGACATCGCTCTGACGTGAGAGAAACACAAACGACAGTTTTATTCTGGATACAACCATATAATCTGGATAGAATAGACTCGGAGATTCAGAACTATGTTTATTTTGTTTTACACTTTAATTTTCATTAAGTTTTGTAAATAAATGTTATTTGCTGTTCTAAAGGTTTTCAGAGGTGATTTTATGCATCCCAGCTGCGATCTATGAACATACTTGCCGCAGTAAAGTAGGTGGGAAGGTCCCACACAAGTATAATGCACCAGAACAGGCTGTTATTACAACGTATCCCCTGGAGTGGGGGTTGTTGCTACAGGTACCCTAAATGCCTTTCTGTGGTATTATTATACTTTTGACATGACTCTAGACAACACTGCCAGGTAAATGCAGTTTTGGTGTCATATTTAATATTTAAGCAAGTAGTTAGCTACAAAAGGAAGGACCCCACAAATGAAATTAATTAATCATGTTTATTAAAATCCCAATAAGTAGTATTAATAATCAGTATAAGGATATCTTATCTGATAGATAGTCCATTTGAAATAAGTCACTTTTGTGTTTTTACTAGGATCAGATTTAAATAAAATTAACTGATTTATTTTATTTAATGAAGTCAGAAAGGTGTTATTAATTACAATTTTCCTTGAATAAGAAAAAATCCAATTAACTTCTATTTATAATAAAACTTTTGCCACTAAACATCAACCAACTTACTTTTCATCTGAAAAGTTTTACTTATGTCAATTTTTAAAAGTTAACAGGTGTGTAAATACAGCTACATGAAAGGGAGTATAAATTTGTATGTACATACAGGGTTCCCACGGTCCTTAAAAGTCCTTAAGAACTCCTTAATTTTAGCTTTCGTTTTTAAGGGCCCTTAAAACTACTTAATTTTTGTTAGAGATCCTTAAAATCTCCTAAATTTTTAAATTAAAATATGATCAATTTCTTCATCGACACAATCTGCTGTCGTCACATCATTTCCTATCAGTTTTTGCTGTACTCTCCAAACTTTCTGGTTTTGTAAGTTTGGAGTTAAACTTGCCCCAAACCGATTCTTTAGAATGCCAGTACAGGTGATAAGTACTGGTCAAAAATATATATAAAATATTTGTTAAAGTTTCCAACATTTTTTTGCATTTTCAAGCCAAAAGTGCAGTATTAGTAATAAAAAAATCCTCAAATACTTATGTTTTCAGTGTATTACTGTAAAAATTCAAAATTCCTTTCCTTGATATCCTTAAAAAATTATGAAAATACTTTTAGTTTATTATTACTGTTTATGGTCACGAGCTAGAGAATTTTTTTGACAAATAAAATCTTTCGCATACTGAAAGCATTTATGAAGTCAGCTGCCCTTTCCTAATAGCTAACAGTCATGCAGATTTTAATGAAACGAAGCATGGAGGGTGGGGGGTAGGGGTAGATATTTCAGTTACTAACGGAAGTTTCATTTTCCTTGCATTGAATTGAAAAGTCTAAAACAACTTCTTTCCCAGGCAGTGTCGGGTATAATCAGCTAGTATATACATACTCACATATATATGAGTCATTTTTAAACCCTCAGAAAGTACTGTTTATAATAATGAATCTTATTCACAATTTATTTTTAATTCACTCAAAAAACTTTAGATGTACATTTTTCAAAATTAGTTTTTGTCAAATAGGTTAATCTTATATTAATTTTTCGGCATTTTTAAAAACTTAATTCTGAAATATTGTAGGGCATTTATTGAACATGCTTTGACTGGTTTATAATAATTAAAATGTTTCTCAGGAAATAGGGTTTATACCGTTATGTTGTGTATTTCAAGTAGGTCCTCATATTTAGTCCTTAGAAAGTCCTTAAAAAGTTCTTAATTTTTGTTCTGGAAAAAGAGTGCGAACCCTGAGTAAGAAATATGCACTGCGAAATTTTGCATTATCCAGATTATTGTGTGCTCCCCTCCCCCCAAATAAATAAATAAAAATTGAAACTGACAGCAAGTTGGTCCTTAGAAAGTCCTCAAAAAGTCCTTAATTTATGTGTTCTGGAAAAAAAGTGGGAACCTTGTATCCCCTATATAATAATAGCCTAAGTTGTCTCTCCGTCTGTCTGTGAATTGATGAAGTACCTGGAATGGATAGAGGCATCCATATTGTATTTTTGATGAGTTAGAGTTAGCAAAATTCAAAGCGAATTCGAAAACGTTCGAAATTCACCCTCTTTTTGAGTGTTTAATGCCATTATTTCACCCTCTCTTGTCTCCAGTTAAGAGAGCAGGACATTAAATTTATCAATTTATCACATAATAAATAGGTAAAAGTATAATTTTTTTCCTAACATGACGTCATTCATTTAACCATTCATTTAATCCTTTCTTATTTTAAATTATTAAAATATCATCTTCATTATTTTCATGCGATTTATCACTGAATCTAGATATTACGCAAATAATTTTCTTTTATATTTGGCTTAAATAATAGATTAGGTATGTATGTGATAATTTAAAATTTAATAATCCATTATTTTTTATAGCAATGAAAATTTTATCACCAGTATTAACAACAAAAGTCTTTTCACAAAAGTCTACGAGTCTATTTCATGGAATAATAAATATTTAGTGTTTAAGATATATATCTTTGAAAATTAAGAAGTTTTTGTGTGTTTGTGTTTGTTTTTTTATACATAACCACATGGTTTGTAATTAGTTCGCTCAACTTTGGACATGGTTCATATATTCCGCCAAATAATCACTGTCAATATTAAAACCTCTGCTGTCTATCCTATCGCATAATATTACAAGACAAATTAAAGTTGGCAACTAACATACGATCAGTAAAGATAAACAAATTATTGAGCGTGTACCAGATAATTCTCAGCCAAAACACAAACCACTTTATTTATCTGCCTTATATTGTACTTTACAATTCTAGAAAATTAAAAAAATTACTTATCCTTTTATATGATGGGTTATATGCTAGTATATATATTAATGGAAATCCATACAAGTTGTCAGGAACTTACATTAATGCTTCTTTAATATTACACACTCACAAATTTAAAAAAAGCTGTAAATATTGTTTTTACCTGCCTAAGTATATATCAACCCCTGGACATATAGAATAATTCTTGGCTTCTGGGATGTTGTTTTTATATGAAATGATGGAAATGGAATATGCCAGTTATGACATTTTCATTCAGTTGGTCCATTCTAACATTATATTGACATTATTAAAAACAACCCATAGTTGGCTAACATACTATACAGGGGTTGACCTATGGAATGTACTAGTACCATTGGTCAATTATAAATGTTGCTAGCTGGGTATGATGAATTATCATCTGCATTTGCCATAATGGGAACACAAGAATATCTAGTTCTTGTGTATTTTATAGGTCATGTTGTTTAATCAGATCCAATTTAATTGGGTTTTCGTTATTGGATAGCACTCCTAAAACAAGAAAGGATTATGGTAACATACTGTAGACACGTACTGCTAAATATTAAATCTCCTTCTCTCTCCTACACACATTCATTTGCTCTAAAGATAGTTTTGATTAAACCAAACACGTATTTGTTGCTTTTTGGATAAGGCATGCAAACAAAGCTATATCATTAATATTTTTTTTATTTTTTAATGTAGGGAATGGAGACATTTCCAACACCTCTAAATGAAGACTGTAATAATCCAGCTTTCCCTGTTCCTTATGACCTTCCTCTACAGCGCTACTCTCCAACAGGTACGGGTTTGGATTCTTTCTTTTTGAAAAACATTCATGGAGTAATTGTCTGTTCATTTAAAGGCAAAATATTCTTTTCAGCTCTTTTAAGGGCAATCCAGACCAGATCGAATAGCAGCCAAGCCCTGTTTTAGCAAATTGCCTCCGGGAACTGTTAGAGAATTTTGGAAATATCAGGAAAATTGAAAAAAAAAATTCTAAACTATTCTTGAATCATAGATTTTTAATGCATTCTTTTAAAAATGTTTTTGCTGTTAAATGAGAATAAGGAAAAAAAAAAAAAAAAAGAGAGAATTGTATATACCATATGCCCACTTTGAAAAAAAATAGAAAGAGTGAAATCTAATAAAGAAAAATAAAGAGATGATGTTGCCTTTAATGAGTGTCAGCAGTTTTAACTCATTTGCCTATCCCCTAACACATTCAATTAATTATTTTTTTAATTTATATACAATTTTTTTTTCATCATACATAACTAATCTATCTTGTAAATATTTTTTATTTTAATTTGTATTCATACCTTAACCGTTTGAGTGCTACGAAGTGCTATCGTGCTTGTCTTCAGCTGTGTGTCAAAAATGCACAGAATTGTGATCACACTGCTGTACTTTACTATAATTTTGATACTGGAGATTAAGTATTATTTTACTCTCAATGGGAAAATTATAGTAATATACAGCAGTGAGATCGCACTTCCATGCATTTTTGACATAACATATGAGAAGAGTGTTAATGCTTCATTGCTCTCAAACAGTTAATTTTTTAATATCTTTTGTGATGTTTATTATCCAAATTAATTTTACTTGTTCTTGTTTGTTTGTTTAATATGCTATAATTTATTAAACTTGTTTGGTGAAGTATGTCCTCAGAGGAATTTTGTGCAAATGAACCCTAACTCAGTTAATTTATTACCAAGATATTATATACCCATTGTTTGTTCTTTTCAGATGAACCTTGGATATGGGATATACCTCATATCAAGGGCCCTGATCGTTTTGGAAACATGTGGTGTCCACCTTAGATGCTTGCTTTCTATGTCTTCTCAAAAGGATGTAAACAGTTGCCATTAGGAATCTGAAAAAAAAATTTTTTAATAAATATTTTTATTTTATTATATTTTTTGAGGTGTGTTTTGATGCAATTTGGTGATGGAATATGAATTTTTTCTTTTTGATCTGTCTCTAACCTCAACAGAATCAATCTTTGAAAAAACTTATATTCTCTATTCTGATTTTAAAAAATTTACATATTACTAGGTACTTACTTTTACTAAGGTACACTGTCTACCAATAAGTGTTTGGACACCTATGCAAATGACAATATCCACTGTCCTGAGGTACGCCACGGCTTCTGCCGGTACACATCATGTAGGAAATAGCATCAGCATGAGTCGCATGCAAGATGCCGTACAGTTCGGAGCTTTCTGATTTTGAGAAAGGTATAATTATCAGGTGTCAAAAATATGGCCGATCCTCAAGGGACATATCTAGCGATCTCAAGTACCTGAAATCAACAGTGGCTATGTGGAAGGTTGTGGGACGAGTTGGATTGCCGAAATTAGGGGTGCACTAACCGTCCCGAATTGGTGGAGGAACTTGTATGTCTACTCGAAGCCGAGTAGAACACTAGCTGTAATACGAAGACTTGTGGAAAGTATGACCCGGAGGGTTCACGCTGTCATTGCCTCTCTTGGATGCTCTACAAACTGTTGATTTTGAATAAAGTTAGTTTTATTTTTCTCTCACAGGTGTCCAAATACTTATTCGTAGACAGTGTATTTCACACTTTTAAGTGCAGATCTTATTAACCCTTAATTTGACAAGATGTTTTTCCAAATATTTTTTAAGTTTTGTTATTTTTCCCATGTCTGTATAGACATTAGGATCTCTGTAAAATAAAGTTAAAAAATATATCATTTTTCGACCAGACTTAGCCAAATTAAGGGTTAAAGGTTGCACTTAAAAGTATGAAATGCAATGAAAAACGAGCAATTACACAAAAAGGCCACTCTAAAACTCCACCTTCCTCTAAAGCAGCTAACATTTATGGAATTATCATAAACTGTTGATTTGACCAATATATTTTACATTTGACTGTACATTTGACAAATATAACAAACATTATAAAGAAACTTAGAACCTTATTAAACTAAAAATCGTTTTTAAAACAGCTTTTTTTTTTATTCATTGAAGGATGAAATCACTGCTCATGTAAACAAGTATTTTCCATCTTCCAAATAAAATCCCTTTTACCTGGTAACTTTACTGACACATATAAACAAAGCTTTAGTGCACGTATTTGATGTTTTATAAAAAAATATATTGCCTATAAAAAAAATTAAAAAGTTAGAACTTATTAACCCTCTTACTGCTCAATTTGTAGATGGCAATAGATTAAAAAATCGTGCATTTTTTTTTATATTTTAAATCTATATATATTGAGGAACTGAAATATACACTTTTTCTTTCTAGAAAAGATTTTTGATGTAGATTTTTATCTTGAGATGTAAAACTGTCAGAAAAACCAATTTCAGATGTTGTAACAAGAATTTTTTTTATTGAATTACAGTTAATTTCTATTCATTACTTAATATAATTATTATATTATCTAACATAACTATAGTTCTATTCATATTATTCTATTTATTACATAATGAAACATTTCATACTGTATATAATTTATTTCACTAGTTAAACAGTGAAAAAGTGGGATGTGCTCCTATAAAAAAGGAAGAAAAGCACATGCCTGCGAAAATTGCAGGATGAGCAAATTTTGCTACATTTGTGTTGCTTGTGGAAATCGTGGGATGAGCAGTCAGAGGGTTAATAAGCTTTTATTTGTTGCATTCCTAGGAATCATGGGAATTGTTGTTATATTTCCAGGAAGAAAAAAAAGGGTAAGAAATCGGAGACCATTAAGAACATTTATTGAATGCTGTAGGCTAGAGGGATTTAGGAGACTAGCCCCTCCCCCCCCCCAAAAAAAAAGTTTTCAACGTTTGTCAACGTTTAAAATTATTCTTTTTCTTTGGTTATACTTCTGTTTTAAAAATTAGAATTTAATACCATGTATAGTTTATATCTTTTCAATGTTAATTTTACTATAAAATTCATTGTGCACTTACTACATTACTCATTCTAGGCTATAAATTTGTTCCTTATATAATTTTTTAATTATTTTGATATTTTAAAATCACATTGTGTAGATACTCATTAGAGTATACATAAGAAAACGTGTAGTTTTATTTAAGTATCATTCACAAAAAATAATGCCCCTTTTCGAATATAATTTCTGGATACTGCTCTGTATTTATTGGATTCAAAATGAGAAACATATGGGCAGCCAAACACGTAAATCATGTATCTGACACAGGAGTTAACTGTTATGTACCACCCAACTTAGCTAATTTGAATCATACAAATTCCCATTGAATTACCAATACAAAGAATTTTAAAATCACATTGTTAATTCAAAGAAAATTTGAGAATATCCAGTCAGTTCAAATTTAGAATTTAGATAAAAATGACTTTATTCTACCTTAAGAGCTTCCTAGAATTCGTTAAATTTAGAGTTTTTACTGACTTATTACAATTATCATATCAAACCGTGGATCACACAGTAATAGTTTGAATTTACAAAGAAAGGTTGAAATAATAAAAGAAATGTACAAAGAATGATTATTATAGGACACATTTCAAAATGTAGAACACAAGTTAAAATTTTAAAAACTCATTTATATCTTATAGACTGAAGAGCCAAATCCTTGTGATCACCAGTTTTGGTTCTTTGGTATTATTAATTATCTATTAATTTTCAAAATGTTCATTCTGCAATTTGTGAAAGCCCCATTTCTTTGCCGTTTCATGGAGAAATTGTCTAAAATATGCCTCCATATCATGCCAGTATCTTTTGTAGTTTCATAATATGCACTTTTTATTATTGATTACATGCTACAGAGATAATATATTTTCTCACTCTATTTGGTAGTAGGGGTGCAAATCAGCTTTCTGCCTTGTGCCAATGAGCCTAGTTCTGGCCATGCCAACTTTGATAAAGCTAATCCATACATTGTGGCCACAAGCTCCCACATGACTTTTGTGCCACAATATTCACAAAAAGGGTCAAGACGACCACTCAACTGCTAAAGTAAAGTAAGAAGCAGAAACTAGATGAGTGGATCAGGACAGCCACTTTAGCTACTATAGTTTAAGGGGAAAATGACTTGGTTCACTGGCACCATCTATTCCAGGGATGGGCAAACTACGACTTGTGGGGCAACTCCGGTGTATCGGAAGGTTTTATCCGGTCCAAGGATAAAATTTTAAGTTGCCAGTCTGAGGCAAATTAAAAGAAACATATATCCATCTCCTTTTCTACTTAACTTAAATATTATATCCCAAATTTATTATCTCGTACCCAGAAGATCAGCAGTCTATTTGCTTCTTATATGTAAACAAGTGTTTTCCACTTTGAAATTTAAAAAGAATCATTTCAGAAGTAGACTGACAAATGAGTGTTTAACCCCGTTCCTTAAAATCAGTACATCTTATTTCAAACCTCAGTATTAAGAACTTTTAAAAATGAAATCGCAATTTCATTCATCTCATGAACGTATTTAAACCGTTAGGTACTTGTATATTGTTTTTAAAATTGTAGAAAAATTGATCTTGGTCCGCCAAACTTATTTTCTTTCAATTTTTGGCCTGCAGCGGAAAAAGTTTGTCCATCCCTGTCCTATACTATACTTTTTTAAAGTCGGGTTGAGCTTAAGAAATTAGGTGTAATGATTTGTTTAATAGGCACAGGAATATTCAAAATTTACATTATGCAATACATATCATTATAGTTATTATTATTATATCCATTATGGGGGCACTTGCTTTTATAGTATTCGCTACTACCAAGCCACAGATATATGCTAACCATTTTAATTTAGGAGTACCCTATAGGCAGCCTGTGAGATTCTCCAAGTCAACACAAACAAAATGGGTCCTCATCATTTAGAATCAGTGACCGAGCAGAAGACATCCAGAGCTATTGTTTGAGGACTTACGGAGAAAAAAAATAAGAATACAAACATTTATTCTGCTATTAGTGGTTGTAAGGAATGTGGATCCCACGATCAGTGTTTCACATATATATATGCCTTTCTTGTTTTCAGCAAAATCGCTCGACGTTCCTTGAAACTGGAGATGGCTGGCTAGAAGGAAGGGGGCTGATAAGGTTCTTCAGATGCACTTAGTTGTGTTTTTGCAGGGCAGCAGTACATCTGGACGAGAGAACTTCTCTTATTGGCATGGATCAAGATCTTTTGACTTTTGTCCCACAGCCGAAAATGTTTGTCCATCCCTGATCTATTCACTAATATATAACTAAACGTATTCAAGTCATCATGCGCTTGTGCCGAGGATTCTTAATATTCTGCCTTAAACTACGAAAGGTGAAGAGAATGTGCAGAATTTGCATATACTCATTCATATTGTCACCTGTCAAAGAATGCCATTTTACTGATGAAGAAAATAAGATCCATAAAAATCTCAATGCCATATTAAATGTTTGTTATACAAAGAAAATAGTAGTAAAAGTATTAAAATGAGGGAACCTTCTTAAACTGTAAAAATCAACCAGAGAATTAAGAAACAAAGTCGATTTTTCCAATAGAAAAAATGCATCCACTACATTGAAAAGATGTAATGGAAATGTTTTTTAAAAAATCTAACTGTAGAAGAAATAAATATTAAAGGTTTACTTTTGAATATAACAGAAATTACATCCATCAATACAGATTTTGATCACACCTATTGCAGCTCTAATAAATGAAATTTATTTATTTTTATTTATATGGTCTTTTACTTTTTAAAATCATTAACAATAACTGGAAAAAGTATGCAATCACATTGCATTATTCAGGCAATAACGTTTGTTCTCAATTTATTTTAATGGACAGTAAATAGCCTGATTTAAGCATGAGAAAGTTACTCATTGAAATATCATTCAATATAATAATTTAGAAGGTTATATTTTTCTATCAGAATATTAAAAAAAAATTCTTTTTCAGCCTTTATAATGTGAAATAACTATTCATTATTGCTGTATACTTTTAGGAGGAATAGTAAAATTTAACCTTATGAATATTCTTTGATAGGAAAATGTATGTTTCTAAATTATTATATTGAATATCATTTTTCCAGAAAAATGTTTTTATCTTTAAAAATCAGGCTGTTTAGCTGCAATCATAGATAGCTTGAGGTATAAAGTTTATAATGGCAAAAATTAATTTTAAAAACTTAAAAATAATGATAAAAAATGAAAGTGAAAAATAAAAATTTATTTTAAAAGTTATAAAAAAAGTAAATAAAATATTAGATATGATGCAAGCATTTCTCAAGCTCATTTCTTGGCAAAAATTAATTATAAGAACTTACAACGACAAAAACTGATGAAAATAAAAAATTTACAATTCAAGTAACAAGAAATGAAAAGTAGAAAATAGAAAACTAACTAAAATAATAAAAATAATATAATAAAATAAAATAAAAAAACACCCACGATCATACAAAATTACTTAAATAGTTTTAGTTATATATATTACTGAATAGATGGCGCCACTGAACCAAGTAATTTCCTCTGGAACTGTGTCACAGCTGTCGATTTTGACGAGGCATTAAACCCAAATAACAAATTTTTGCACATGCGCACAATAGAAAATCTGACACCGATTCGCAGACTTCAACTCTTCGCTCCTCTCTCATAATAAAACGAAGCTTACTTTTTATACATTATTGTAATACATTATTGCTCTTATGTATTCTCGAAGGCAAAATAAAAGCATTAATGTCAAAGGCACAATGGATGCGGGCAAAGATGTGGAAACTTTAAGATCCGAGATTGAAAATGAGCAGAGAATGACGTAAGTTTGGTATCACAATAATTGTATTATGTTTTGAAATACCCTGTTCTTTACTTCAAGTCTATATTCGATGTGTTTTAAAATTATCAATTGTGTCTCTTCTATAAATTATTTGAGATTTCATTCTTTAAGACGGCGTACAAAATATTCCTTTCTGCTTTCGTTAGTTATCCTTATTCCAGTTTTACGGAATGCCATGGGTCTCGCGATATCCCCAGCAAATAGCTATAATTTTTTATATACAGTTCCTTTATTATTAAGAAACTACTCGTCAAACTTGTTATTCGTAATTATAAATGCTAATTATTATCTTATCTGGAATTATGTAAAATATGTGAATAATTGTCAGTATAAAAAATTGGGACTACTTAAGAATTGGGTTCCCCTTGGCAAATTTGGCGAAAATATTGGCGATATGTACTAAAACACAAAGGTAATCCATCCAAATATTGTATTTCTTGCTTTTTCTGGCTATTTTAAATTTATGCATAGTGAACCATCGTAATAGAATTATATACTCTTACTTAAATAAAGAAAATGACTTGAAAACTGGACATTCATAATTATGGGCAATGAATCCCTTAACAGTTTAGAAAGGCGACAGCTCCAAATTATTAAAAATCAGCCATAGAGAACCATTAATGTTTTGTTATATCTAATTTTTTAAGCATTGCGCACTTTTAATATACAAGAAAAGAATGACACAAGAAGAGTTGGTCACAAATATCATATAAATACAGATTGTTTGGACACGGCGAAATCAGGAGAAAACATTAGGCGATCATACTTAAAACCATTATTGCCAAGTTGGCGGGGGAACCCAGTTCTTTAGTCAAAAGAAAAAAAAAATACTGCTAAAGAATGTTCTCTACATGCACTTCATAAGCGAGTTTTATATTTAGCTTTTTAAGACACTTGAATCTTTGGCAGCTTCTAAAAATGTATTAAAGCATTTGCCTAACAGAATGCGGTTCATATGATACATAATTGGTCAACGTAGATGCACTTCTCAAATTCTTCAGTTTGAAAATGATATATATTTCTCAAATTTTATCCAATTTGATATTCTCATATGGAATCATCAAGTAGAATATTTCAATAACAGGAACTAATTAACTTAGTCATATCATTTTAGTTAAATTAAGAGTCATGTTGTATTTTAATAAATATATATCTAAATTACTAATTTTAACTGTGCAATATAAAGCATTGTTTGTGCAATTTAATCTCATCTTCTAAGAATGTAAAAGATTAGTGAAATAGTTTACAGATAAACTTCAACATTTCTTATCTGCAACCTCCATCTTTAGAAGTTGCTCGTAGAAGAAAAGCACAAAGTAATATGAAGCAAACTTTTTAGGAACAAGACTGAAAAAACTTTATTGCTGTGCTTAAAAGTTATGCAGCATAAGTGCATGAATTATTTGTCTCTCTTTAATATTTCTGGGTCAATTTATGTGTATAATAGATTTTCAGTGTAAACTGATTTTTCAGTGTAACTGGTTTTTCATAGTGAAATGTTGGATTTGTCAATTGAGGAGTTGCAACGTACTGTGGATGCTTTAGAGCAGCAAGTGGACCACACTGATATTGCTGATGGTATTTCATTCAAATTAATGCACTCTTCTGCACTTTACAATTGCAGCAGCTGTGCACTGGGCTTTTAAAGTATTTTCATACACACTTATATATATAGATAGATGCTTATATAAATAACTACAGTAAAACCTGTTTAAGAAGTTTATATTTTCAGTACCCATTTTTCCACCTATTCATACAATGTTAAAATAACCCATTTATAAAATTTCGTTCCAAACTCTTTCCCGCTGAAAAAGTTTTCTTTCATTTCTAAGTTTATTTACAGAACACGCTTATAGCTGCCTTTCGATGACTGTTTTTATTCGCCTCTCTCTCTCTGTAAAGGTTAATGTTTATGGCTGAAACTGATTGTTGTCATTTTTATTTAAAATATGCCTGAAGAAGTTTTTAAAAGCTTAAGACACCTCAACTGTTATCAATTACAAATTTCTGATAAAAAACAAAAACAAGAAACTATAATCAATTTTTTCTATAAAATCGATTCCAGTGGTGTTGAAAGCTAAATTTCTTAACTGAATTAAAGATATTCTAAGGTAATTATGTTATTTTCCTTTATTAGCTGATTTTTTAAGTGTGCAAGAAATGTAAATTTTTGAGAAAAATTAAACCTATTGTTTATATATTATTTAATAAAGAAAAAAAATTTCCTCATTATCTATGTAATTATTTTGTTTTAGAAGTTTTCTCTTTCCATTCCCTTAGAAAACTTCTTAAGTGGGTTTTACTGTATATATATTTATATTCATATATACAAATATATTTATATATATATATATATATATATACATACATACACATAAATAATGCTTATTGCCTGATTTCCTGTTTAAGAAGTTTTTATGAGTTATGCCCTTGGAAAATTTCTTATGCGGGTTTCACTGTATATACAGCCTGTTTGGCTTATTCCTTTTAACAATACACATTCAAAATGGATATAAATCTATATTGATAGTTGAAAACATATAAACCTGTGTTTTTGTTTTTATATTTCTTATGAGGAAAATTAATGTGTGGTCAATTTATCTATAGGGTCACTTTTACAGTATTGTGGACATAGCATTTGCTTATTTCAATTAACTATAACTAAACAAAACTTTAACTAGATAAATATTTTTCCCTTTAAAAAATCAGTATACTTTACCGCCGAACTATGGCCGATTGGTTAGGGCGCTAATCGTCGGTACCAGAGTTTGTGGGTTCGAATCCCGCTATGGCATGGATGTTCGTAGTCATTCAGAATCGGCTTTAAGCAGTAGGTCTTGATCTCATTAGCCCTTGTGTGCAAAACAGTAGACCGTAGCACTCGAAACCAAACCAGTATACTTTACCTTTTTTACAGTAGGGCATATTGAAGCATTAAACTTAATTCAAACATTTAATTTAAAAAATTGTGGTAGACATGACTTAAAAAACCTTATTTTAAAAATAAGTGTTCATATATATACCAAATTCTGTGAATTTTCTTTTATGCTATTTTAGTATCTATCTTAAGGTATTTGTCTACGTTCAGAGAATTGTTTTCTTGAAATGTAGAAACTAGGTCATATTTTTCATTTTTAGATTTATTTTGTATATTATCATAGGGATTTGCACTTAAAAAATTTATTACTAGAGAAATTTTTATAAAATTTCTAATAAACAAAGAAAATTTAATAAAAAAAAATTGTTTTTTTTTTCAAAAGGTCTTAATTTTTTAATAAATTAAATTATTTCAATAATTTTTGATGCAACACATTTCTTATACACCGGACTTGTGAATCACCTAAAATCTTTGCTTCATTTACATTTGGTAAAAAATGTGGGTCATACACATTGAATTTTTAACGAATTTTCATTACCTTTATATCTAACTATGAGCGTAACATCATTAAAAATTATCCAAACTTAAAACTTTAGGTCATTTACTTGTAAATACTATCAAAAGCATTCATAATAATTTTCAACAAAATATTTTAAGAACTTTTTGAGAAATCACATTTCAAGTTTCAACATTTTTATTAAAAATACTGTTCTGAGAAAAACGCATTTGAAGTTTATGAAAGCAACTTTGACTATTAAAAAATTAAAATACATGTTTAAAATTCCCCACTCTTTCTTGCTTCAAAACTTTCTAATTGCCAAGTTGTTAATTATTAAAAATACTAGAAAAATGCTTAAACTCATTTTCATGAAAATTTAAAAAGTGTGTCCAAAAAATGCTTCTTTAAAAGGCTTTAAATTCTCAACTTCTGGTTCCGAAGTCGCTACATCCGTGTTGTTTTGACAGCTGTCGCTGATGTTTCAACAGCTGTCCCTTTTCTTTAAAATGCCATAGAGACAAAAAAAAAAAAAAAAAAAAAAAAAACATTTAGAAGCCTAAAAGTTGAAATTTTACAATAGAAAAATTTAAAAAATTATGATTTTTGGCAAAAATTGACATTTTTAACGTAGATGGATACTTTAAGGTAATGAATTGTTTCTATAAGAAATCAAATAATTTAGTAGAAAACTTACATAATTTGAAAACCTGTGTGTTAAAGACATGACAAAAAATGTTTCGTTTTTCAGGTTATAACTTTTAAGTCATCAAGATACCTTTTATACATTATACTTAATTAATAAATAACTTAAGTATTTAATAAATGTGATTGCTAACTCATTTTCACACACTTTTAATTTTAAATTTAGTGTTTAGTTTTGTCAGATACAAAACTAAAACTCAACTTTTTTTATTAACTCATTTTTATGTTATGAAATTGAAAAACTTCTTCCCAATATTTTGATAAAATCAGTTTCATATTCACAAATATACCTTTTTAATTTGATTTATAATATTGTACAATTTTATAAAATTTGATGTATAATAGAATTTTTTTTTAAAAAACATCAAGCCACCAATACTGTGAAATCATCCTAAAATTAGCTGAATAAAGGAATGTTTAAGTTGTTTTATAATTCTTACTGCCTATTTGATATTTTGAAATTTAAATATTGGGTATTTATAAGATTAAAGTTTAGTATACCTTTTCATTAATCTTAAGATAACAGTCATGTTATCTAGAAATATTCTGACAAATTTTGTTCATTTGGTGTTTGGGTATCAGATAATAAAAATCGATGAAGAATATAGATTATGTAGTTCTTTGTATATTTGTTGTGTACTCAGTTTTTAAAAAGTGAGTACTCCCATTAAGTGCTTATGCTTTAATTGCAATTGTATAAATTTTATCCAGCTTGCATGTGAAGTATTTTTTTATTTATTAAATTTTTCGTAAGTTTTGTTTTTCAGGTTCAGTTTTTCAAACTTAGTTGGATTTATAATTTTTCATGTGTTGTGCTGATTCCTTTTGATATGATAAATGGGTACTTGTTATGTTTAATTTCGGATATCCAGATCTCATTGTTTGCTAGATGAGGATATCGAGTAAAAAATTCGTTATTTCATTTTTTTATGTAGTTAAAACATTATATCTTTCATACACAGGATTGGTTTTAGACATGACATGCATTTAAGTCAGTTGATTTTTTTGAAAAAATCATTGATTTAAATCATTTTTATTTTTTCTCTTCTTTTAAAACCTTTATTCCAAAGATAGGAGAATTGGGAATCCGTCAGCACAGTTATACCAATAAGTCAATAAGTGCCAATCGATAGCATGGGCTTTCCAAGTATGGAGGGGTTGTCATCAAAAAGTATGGAATAGGGGTAGTACAATGATGGATTCTGACTGGTAGAATTCATTTTATGTCATGGGAGGTAAAGAGAGTACTACAGAACTCAAAATCCAGTTTGTCTACCGAATAACAACAGACGCGGCTTCGTCTGCCAGAATTGGAAAGACAGTTTTCTTCTTTCGGTATTGTTCGTTCTAGCCTCTTCTTAACCAATGAGCAGCAGATAAAGCATCCAAGCGAGTGTTTTTATTGAAATAATTACATCCATCATTCGGTGCTTAAAAAATATTGTAAAAATAGTGATAGATTTTTTAAAATAAATAGTTTGCATTCAAAGAATATTTAATGTATTCTTTAAATGGACATCTTATTGAGTTTGCGCTATCCAATGACAAAATAATGGAATGTATTTAGATTAAAATTTATATATTTAATTTTAGGTAATCATTGTGTAGAATATACTAGATTGATAAGATGTTACTTCTTATAACAAACTATTCTATGTATTTCAAAAAACATAAAAACAACCATTAAAATTAGTATTCAGAAAAATATCAAAGAAATCCGATTTAAATTTTAAAAAATCTGATTTAAATCAAATAAATCTGATTTTTTTTTTTTTTTCCAAACCCTGGTATAAGTTTATGTATGGATGATATGATCTATTGCAGGATTTTGGAATTTTTGGGGTTATGAACCACTGAGTGTTTAATATTGCCAACCAGTTAAGAACTCGTACATATTTCTTATTCCATGATTTTTTTTCTTTTGTTATATTAACATTGTTTTCATTGATAAATTGCAGCCATAAAGCAGTTGCATAATGAATTAATCGTAACAAGTGTAACATAAACATAAATTTATCTCTTTTTACTGTCTAGAGGACGAATGGAAAGTACGATATTATACCCAGGTTGAAGTGAATGAACAGTTAGAGAGACAACGGGATTGGCTCATGGAAAGAGTCGAAGCTGCTAGAAATCAAAGTCAAGAGGGTAAGGTTTTTAAAACAATCATGTGTGGATTAAAATCAGTATTAATTACAGGGAATATATTGGTAAAGCAGAATTTTAAATATTGTTATCATGACATTTTATGAATATTTGACAATATATTGGTAAACAGTCCAGCTCTACTGCTCATTCAGCAAAACATAACATCTTTCTTCAGTACATCATGTCATTTAAAGCAGTCTCCTTGTTCTGTTTGTAAAATGAATGTTTTGATTTTTCCTATTTTAAAATCTTTTCTTTAATATCTTTGATTTAATACAATATGTTTGAGGCAAATTTTTTTTTGTGCGAGAGAAACATATAACCCATTCATGATACTTGTATATTTCTTTAAAGTACACTGTCTACCAATAAGTATTTGGACACCTGGGATAGAAAAGAAAAACTAACCTTATTCAAAATTAGTAGTTGGTAGAGCCTCCATGAGAGGCAATGACAGCTTGAACCCTACAGGGCATACTTTCCACAAGTCTTTGTATTACAGCTAGTGGTATTGTCTTTCACTCAACTTGGAGTAGACACACAAGGTCCTTCACCGATTTTGGACAGGTAGTGCACCCCTTCGTTCGGAGATCCAACTTGCCCAGGGGTTCTCGATAGGGTTCAGGTCTGGGCTTAGTCCATTCGATGAACTCCATTGGCACCATTGCAAGCCTCAAAACATGACAACTGGCATTGTCATCTTGGAAGTAACAGTGGTCCAACCCATAAATCTGCCACAACGTAGGAAGCACATTGTCATCCAAAATAGTGCAGTAGGCATCGGCGTTGAGCTTACCATGAATGGGGACCCAGTCTACACCAGGAGAAACACCCCCAGACCATAATTCCATCTTCGCCGAACTGGACTGTTGGCACGATGTATTCTGGCATAAGACGTTCTCCAGGCAGACGCCAGATCCAGACCCTACCATCCGAACGGTATAGGGTGAACCTCGATTCGTCGATCCAAATAACCCGTTTCCACAGATTTACAATCTAATTTCAATGTGCTTTGCATCACATTAACTGAGCAGTGCGGTTGTACTTTGTGATCAAAGGCTTATGAGCAGCAGCACAACCTTGAAAACCAAGCAGATGTGCTTCCTTACGGATGGTATTTATTGAAACAATACTTCCGGATGCCTGTCAAAACTCTTCGCGGATGAGGGCCTTTGGTTGGGTGCGGTTCTTCCGAATTTCTCTGGACAGCACTCTATCTCCCAGTTTTGTTGGTCTGCCGACTCGAGGCACATTCTGACAATCACTGCTCCACTTCCACTTCTTAAACCCTTAGGCCACTGTCGATTTTGGGTACTTCTGATCACTAGATATGTCCCATGAGGATTGGCCACATTTGTGATACCCAATAATGATACCTTTCTTGAAATCGGAGAGCTCCAAATTGCACAGCATCTTGTATGCAACTAATGCCGATGCTGTTTCCTACACTATGTATACCGGCATAGGCAGTGCCTTACCTCAGGACTGCAGATATCGTTATTTGCATAGGTGTCCAAATACTTATTGGTAGACGGTGTACTCTCAAGCTTCAAATGTTTATTAAAATATATTATATCAAGTTAAAGTAATATTTTAACAAAGTTTCTTCATTTAAAAAATCCTTACTTTGTTTTAGGGGTATCTGCTTTGCTGGCGGAGTTGGATCTCGATAGTTTAACTGAGGTTTGTGAAATTATCTTAATATATTATTTGCAAAATCTGTTTTTAAAGAGTTCATAATAATTATTAAAGTAATATATATGTGTAACAATATTTTAACCCAATTAACTCATTTTAATTATAATTATGTTCTGTAATAATTTTTTTGGTAACTTTACCTAAAAAGAAAACCTTTTGGTGAATTCTTATTCTGTTTCTAAATTATAGTAAACCTGCAAATACTAAATTGCCAAACCATACTCACTTTACTTATAATCACTTTCACTTATCAGTTTTACCTATTATAATTGTCTTTCATCCAATCTGACATGTATAGTGATGTTAGTATCTGCCATCTGATCCCTTTTAATCTTGCTGATATTGGCTCCTTGTATTGGTATAGCAACCAATATGCTTAAATATTGGTTGTTTTTCATTCAAATAATTTTTTGCAGTTTACTTGCTTTTCACCTTTTAGACCACTCTCTGTGTGTTCTTTGAGCTTGACATTTTCGTTAAGAGTATATAACTTGGATGTTAGGGATGTTTGAAAACTTTATATTATGAGTGCCATGTTTAATTTCACTATTTTTCCCCTCTTTTTTATAAATCCATTTTCATCAAATAATATTAGTCTTTTGTTTTGTTTATGTCAATAGTATAGATAAATATAAGGTGTACAGTGTAATATGTCATAAACAATGATGAAAATTTACATACATATGAAATTAAAATGAATTATATGAGATAAATTTCATTAGCATTGTGTGCATCTGTTTGGGCAGTTTTAACCCCTTCAAATGCTATTGAATTACCTTATGTAGTGGAACAATAAAACTTGCTTACGGGGCCAGTCTCTGTTTTCAGGACCAAAGACCCTGGTGTGCCAAGCATATTTTCCGTTTAAGTTGTTAACCTTATGCAGAGTCCCCAGTAGTTAGTTCCCAGGCATATTTCGTCCTCAATTTATCTACCCATGGAAGGGATGACCAGGGTTCCTACAGTCCTTAAAAGCCCTTAAGAACCCCTTAATTTTAGCCTTCATTTTTAAGGGCCTTTAAAACTACTTAATTTTTGTGAAAGGTACTTAAAAACTCCTTAATTTTTAAATTGGAACTTCATCAATTTATACATTGTCATTTGATTTTCTATCAATTTTTGCCGTACTCTCCAAACTTTCTGGTTGTGTAAGTTCAGAGTTATATTTGCCCCAAACCGGTTCTAAGAATGCCAGTACAGGTTTTAAGTACTGGTCAAAGAATATATAAAATATTTGATTAATGTTCATAACATTCTTTTACATTTTCTAGCCAAAATACAGTATTAATAATTAAGAAAATGCATATATGTTTTCAGTGTATTTCTGTAGTCATTTAGAATTCCTTTCCTTGATATCCTTAAAATATTATGAAAATGCTGTTAGTTTATTAGTACTTTTTAGGGTGACGAGCTAGAAAACTTTTTTGACAAATAATCTTTCGCATAGTGAAAAGGTTTATAAAGTCAGCTGCCTTTTCCTAATAGCTAACAGTCATGCAGATTTTAATTAAAAGAAGCATGGAGGGAGGTATAGATATTTTATTTACTTGTGGAAGTTTTAATTTTCCTTGTATTGAATGTAATAGAAAAGTCTAAAACTTTCTTATTTCCCAGGGAACATCAAGTATAATCAGCTAGTATATATATATATATACACACACACACATGCATATATATATATATATCAGTCATTTTTAAACACTCAGAAAGTACTGTTTATAATATTATATTTTATTCACAATTTATTTTTAATTTGATCACTCAAAAAACTGTAGATGTACATTTTTCAAAATGTTTTTGTCAAATAGGTTTATCTTATATTAATTTTTAGACATTCTTAAAAACTTAATTCTGAAATATTGTAGGGCATTTATAGAACATGCCTTGTCTGGTTCATAATCATTAAAATATGTTCATCAGGAAATAGGGTTTATGCTGTTTTGCTGTGCATTTCAAGTAGGTCCTTATAAAAAGTGACTTTGATCCTTAGATGGCCCTTAAAAAGTCCTTAATTTTTGTTTATTAATGAATGTTATTTATTTTAATAAAATACAATTTTGCAGTTTTGAATATTTTTTCTTATTACTGTGCAATGTTTTCAAAAAATGAAATGAAATTTACTAAGTATTTTTGTTTTGTGTAGAGCCAGTTGCTTAGGTATTTGAAACAGCTCGAAAAAGATCGAAATTCCTTATACAATGAACTGCGAGATAAGGAATGGAAGTTAGATCAAGAGTCCAAGGTAGATTTCTATGGAAATTTATTAAATCATAAAATTGAAATTAAAAGTGGAGTAGTAAAGTAAAAATTTTTTAATTTTATTCTTATTTCTGGACGTTCATCTGCCAGTTGTATATAAATAGATCATTTTACAGATAGACTAGTTGTAAAATTCTGTTATGAAAAATAACTAGTTTGTTGTTTAACTTTAAAGTAGATTTAGCTTTTCTCTTCAAACAAAATGTTTAAATAATTTTTTCTGACTTTATATAAGCTTCTTCAAAACTAAAAACTTATATCTTTATTTTTTTCTTTAAGATATATCAAATGTCCTCATCTGTATCCTATTATGTGTAGTTTCTGAAAATTATGTAAATGCATTGTACCTCCATTTGCATTATACTTGTTCATAATACTCATACAAGTTTATTTGCAACTTAAAATGTTTTTGACTCTTTCTCTGTTCATATATATACATTCTATTTTTCCTTCTAGACATTTCACAAATACAATGATACTCGTAAAGCCTACATGACAGAAATTACAGAAGCTATGTTGAACCTGGAAGCAATGAAAAGTCGTTTGCGCATGTTTGAAGGAAGCGAAAATGGCTCCATTGCAAAGTGTCCCCGCCACTTAAAATATTTGTAAGATAATCTTGTTTTATACATAACCTATGTAAAATAACATAAACTATGTAAAATTGTTTAAGAGATTTCTGATCTTTCGATCAGGACAGGCAGTTGATTTCAACTTTGACACTAATTTTGCTTGAGACAAAAGAAGAAATAAAATAGTGATATGAGCTGTGAAAAAAAGAAATCTATAAATAAGCAGAGATAAAGTGTTTAAAGGGGACTATTAGATTAAAGAATTGCTATAATAATTTCCAAACAAAAATAATAGTCTAAAATATTTTAAAAGCTGAAATATATATTGCAGTAAAAACTTTACCAAAAAAGGGGGGGGAAATGTAAGGTTAAAAATTGATTTGTTTGAGGAAGTTGAAGATGTTATTATAATTAATATTATAATAAATATTTTAGCCCCTTCCAAAGCTTTAAAATGGTTGAAATCTTTGTGGAAAAGATAGGTAAGGAGGGATGCAAGAGGTAACCTTTTCACCAGTAACAAACATACATCCGACAAAATTTTCCCACTGGTAGTCATCAGTATAAATAGGTGCTATAGCTTTGTCTATGATATTAAAAAAATTGTTTGAAAATTACATCTGCATTAAAAGCTTTGTCAAAATCGACTAGTTGGATTAAAAATTTACAATAAGAACCAGACAGCGGTGGATTATTAATCAGTAGTTAAAGTATAAGTAAAATTAAGCTCGTAAAATATTCTATTATTTCCTGTCCAAATCTAGCATTGTCTTTGGGTACTCCTCGTGTTTGGACTATCTTACATCAGAAATTAATTTTTGCAAAATAAGAAGAAAGTCCCAAAATTGCAAATCTGCCAGTGAGAACCTATACTGCATCTTCACTATTAAATGTATAGAAATTATCTCTATACATAAAACCGTGTCCTTTTTATGTATGGGACATTTATATAAATGCATACAGTTTGTTTTAGTTTCCAAATTATTTGATATCGTCAAATGTTCACTGCCGAGATTAAAACTTCTTCCTCCCAATCTATCACGTTTAAAGGCAATCTAATATTCAAATGCAACAACATATTGTTTTACGATTTTTCAAAATATAAACAAAATTTAACTCAAGCATTTATGTCTTTTGTAGATTAAGCCTACGTGATAAAGATTTTGTTATAAAATTTTATTCAACACATTTTGACTATTTCTCAGTGTACCAGTACATTGTAAAATGGACCTCTATATTATGCACTGAAAAAAGGAGTCGTGAAATTGGGTATGTAATATTAAAAAAAATTGTTTGCATCTAAAGCAAAGGATGAAAATATATATAAAAATGAAATTTAATGAATAAAAATTATTTGAAATACAATTTCACAGCAAAGACATTGCATACATCCATATATATAACATGTTGAAAATTGGATCATGTCGTGATCAGAAAATCGTGAAATTTGGCATCATTATGCTGTGGTAATACTATTTTTGTACAAATTTATAATTGGGATAGTCTGTTGCTTAAACTATTATATATGTCAACAATCTTTAGCATACGAGTTTATTTAATATTTTTATAAATTTGTTTATCTATAATAGTTTATTAACAAAATTTTTGCTACCCAGACCGAAGGCTGGGTGCAAAGCAGCTAGTATTTTACTATCATTCTCATACAAAATTTTGAACTTCCCTCCTGCTCGTTTTTATAATTTAATTATCCACTTCAAAATAACAATTATTTCAATTGAAAATGGCAACCTTTATTGTTTTAGGAATATTTTGCCTGACCAACGTGTCATTGATCCTCGGAAAGGACCCATCAAGAAGACGGCTGCTGTTCGGAGCCTGCCCAAACTCAACACTGCCGATAAAGATTTCAATGACGATGACGACATAATGGACAAGCAGAGTAAAAAAGTCGGCTGAATTTTAACCTCTTCGTTGTTATTTCGCAATATCTGCCTGCATTTTAAATTTGTTCAGCATTCCTTTTAGTCGAATGTTTTGTTCTAGTTCAAGCTTTTAATTAATAAATGTTTTAAGTGACTTCCAGTGAGTTTTACTTCAGAGCAGCCAATCACCACTGACTTCTTAAAATTTAACTTTTGGTCTTCTATTACTGGTGTGTTGTATTGCCAGGGTTCCCAAAGTCCTTAAGAACTCCTTAATTTTAGTTTTCATTTTTAAGGGCCCTCAAAACTACTTAAATTTTGTCAATGGCCCTTAAAAAGTCCTAAATTTTTAAATTGGAAGGTAATCCATTTCTCCATCGACACGATCCTTTGTCATCACATTGATTTCCTATCAGTTTTTTCCATACTCTCCAAACTTTCTGGTTTTGTAAGTTCGGAGTTAAACTTGCCCAAAACTGGTTCTAAGAATGCCAGTACAAGTGATAAGTACTAGTCGAAGAATATATATACTAAGAATATATAAAGTATTCGTTAATGTTCATAACATTCTTTTACATTTTCTAGCCAAAAGTGCAGTGTTAATAATAAAGAAAATCCTCCAATACATATGTTTTCAGTGTATTACTGTAGTAATTCAAAAATTCCTTTCTTTGATATCCTTAAAAAATTATGAAAATACTTTTAGTTTATTACTACTTTTTTTTTAGGGTCAAGATTTAGAAAACTTTTTTAAAAAATAATCTTTTGCCTACTGAAAAGGTTTATAAAGTCAGCTGCCCTTTTCTAATAGCTAACAGTCGTGCAGATTTTAATTAAACGAAGCATGGGGGGGTGTAGATTTTTCAGTTAATTATAGAAGTTTAATTTTCTTTACATTGAATGTAATAAAAAAGTCAAACTTTTTTCTTTCCCAGGCAACGTCGGGTATAATCAGCTAGTATATACATTTAAACCCTCAGAAAGTACTGTTTATAATATTGTATTTTATTCACAATTTATTTTTAGTTGGATCTCACAAAAAACTTTAGATGTACATTTTTCAAAATTAGTTTTTGTCAAATAGTTTAGTCAATAATTTGTGTCATTAGTGTTTATATTATATATATATATATATATATATAAATATATATATATATATATATATATATATATATATATATATATATATATAACAAGCAAATTTTATTTAAAACAAAAATTCAAATTTCATGTAGCAATATAAAATTTAAACATAATGAAAACAGAATTTTCTCAATATAATTAATGTTTATAATCAGTCATAGAATGTAAATACAGCACTTCTTTATTTAAATCTGTGAAACTTTCACCAAAATTTTCTTTTCATAATCTAAGGGTTTTAAAAATGCTAAATTGGGATTCGAATTTTTCCTTCTTGTGGAGTTTGTTTGGAGTTTTAATTTTCTTACTAGGTAGTTCATTTTTAAAATGTTCATGAATCTTAAAATTTACATGTTTAATTTTGTTGCTTAATTTTCGCACATTATGTATAGTATTTTCTTTTTTTTTTTTTTTTAGTTCTTTATTAATTTTAGGGTTTATTTCATAGCCTTTCAGAACATTTTCAAGAATGTTAATTTCTGGTTTTTAGATACTATTCAAACTATACATTTGCAAAATATTAGAAATTTCTTTTTCACCACCGCTGTTTTCAATATATGTATTTTTTTCTTTTGGTATTTCTCATATACCTGTATACTTGCATGAATATGTTTACATATGTTGTTTTAAATTATTCGCACATGTATACTGAAACAGATGAAAGCACCCTTTGCAAATTGTGCACTTCAATTTATATTGCATGATACAAGTTGGATGTTCAACAATGTAATGATGCTTATGATCTAATTTTTTTTTGTTGATTTCACTTCACACTCATAATTATTTACTTTGGTTATCATATTGAGTGGAACTGTATGACTTTTAACATAGATCTACCTTATTTTAGTTATTCTATATGTATCAACATTTTTCATAAGTTTAATTAATATTTGAACCTTCCCCTTATTTTACTAGAGCAAGAATAGTTTTATCTAATCTTTGTAATTTTTTTCTTTCTAGATAAAAATGCTTAAAAGTAAATGCATGTTAGTATTATTAGAAGCAAATTTAAAATATTCCCCAAACTCTTTGGTATCAACTTTGGTATTTGGTTTGGTTTTGAATATTTTTGTTTACAGTATGTAAATGGATAAAATAGATGTTATCAATAATCAATAAAGCTTATCTTCATGAATGACATACATTCTTTGTCATTTTTCATATTTTTGAAAATTATGCATGTATTTTAACTTTCAAAAACATGCCCCATTCCTGCCTCATGTAAGGGTGTGATAGGACATATTTATTACCAATGTAATTGTTATTTTAAAACAACACTTCTATAATTACTCTCACCTTAATTTTTTTTAAAAATGGTGAAATATTTTAGATTGTCATCCTGAAACTTACAATGTTGTATTAGTAGAAAATAATTTGTAAAACATACTTTTGTTAACTGTCCCAGTCATGTCTATTTTACCCCAATATGATATAAATTATTATCAAAATCGGTAAATTCAAAATTTTCAACTTCAATTTGGGTATGATGATCATCTATACGCTCCCTTAAATGCTTATGAATCCAAATTTTGTGTCACTCAATGGACTTTCTAATCTCCGATTCAAAATCATGTTCACATAATTTTATGTTTTGTTACAGAATCTTTCTTAATAAAAGGTTTTTCACAAATATTGCATCCATATGATGATTTCGTTTTTCATGAAATAAAATATAAACTTAGCGAATAAGTCAACCACAAAAAAAGCACGTGGTGGCGAATTACTATGTAAATACAGCAGTTAAGTGATCTTTTATAATAAAAAGTTTTTCATAAATGTTGCATCCATAAGATGGGCTTATTTTTCATGAAATAAAATATAAACAGCGAATAAGTCAACCACAAAAATGCACGTGGTGGCGAACTACAAAAATGCGTATTATTCCCTGGGCGACGACACACTATATAAATTCAGCAATACAGTTGGCGAAATCTCTAGAAAGTATGAACGGAGGGAAGCTGGTTTTGAAGTATAACCCTTCAAAACCAGCTTCCCTCCGTTCACAGTGCGCATGCGTTGGAGTTTGGAGGATTGCTGGACACAGACGCTTTTATCTGGACTCGTGTGAGTTGGTCTTGTTAACTCTTCTGACTGCATAGAGTCTTGATTTTCTACGGGTGCATGCACTTGTATTTCTTCTTCAGGAATCTGATCCTGGGAACACCTTAGTTCTGTTAACGGAATGGGAGGACTTATTACTTGGCTATCACCTTCATCTTGGAATGTAGAAGATTCTGCAACATGTCGAGGTCTCAGTTGGTCAACATGTCTTTTCCAAACTAAACCATCATTGGTTCGAACAAAATACATGGTTAAGCCAAGTACTTCTATTATGGTTGCAGGAACCCATTTCTTATGAGGAGGAAATCCCAAAGCATAGACAGTATCGAGGGGAGCAAATACTTTTATTCTCGAATGGTCAGATCCAATTTTAACTACTGATGAACCACAAAAATCAGGATGCAATTTATCTAGGCAAGTTTTCAAATGTCGATTCATTAATAATTCCGCAGGTGAAACACCTGTAGAGGAGTTCGGAATTGTATGTTGCGCTAATAGGAACGAAGAGAGCCTATATGACCAATTTCCAGTAATTATTCTCCTTAGTGCATTTTTCGTTGTCTGCACCATACGCTCGGCTTGTCCATTAGAAGATGGATGTCTAGGAGCAATTGAAATAAACCTTATGCCATTTCGTTCTAAAAATTCTTGGAATTCAGTCGAGGTAAACCCAGTTCCATTGTCTGAAACAATACAATCAGGTATGCCATGAATACTAAATAATCTTCTTAGAGCATTGATAGAAGATGAGGCATCAACGGAAGGAACTTTTTACTACTTCAAGCCATTTAGAGTATGAATCCACAATAATCAAAAATAATGAATTCTGAAATGGACCAGCATGATCTATGTGCAATCTGGACCACGGAGTTTTGGCCTTTTCCCATATCAGGTTAGTTTTCGATGGTGAGTTTCTGGTTTGTTGACATAAATCACAAGAATTAACAAGAGTTTCTAATTCCTTGTCTAATCCTGGCCACCAAACATAACTTCGAGCAAGTGCCTTCGTTCGCACTATACCTTCATGAGTATTATGTAGAACCTTAAGAATATCAGGTTGTATTTTTCTAGGAATGATGACTCTTGAGCCCCAAAGCAGGCATCCTTTATGCACAGACAGTTCTAATTTCCTTGAGAAAAATGGATCAAATTCTTTCGATGGATTTTCATCTGGCCATCCCCTCCATACCCAGTTAATGACTCGTGATAATATAGGATCATGAGTTGTAAATTTCGCTACATCTGTAACTTTCAGTAGAGGTTTCTTCAGGGCTTCTAATAACAGAATTTCCATAGGCACTTCCTCATCCTTAGGGATAAATGGTTGAGGCAAGCGACTTAGTCCATCAGCGTTGGATATTGTTTTTCCAGGCTTGTAAACTAGGTCATAATCATAAGCACTTAACATTATAGACCATCTTTGCATTCGAGGAGACAGCATATTAGGAATGGGCTTATTTGGAGCAAGCAATCCTAATAATGGTTTGTGGTCAGTACGAATTTCAAATTCATGACCATATAAATAATTGTGAAATTTCTTTACACCTTGAATTATGGCTAATGCCTCTTTATCTATTTGAGCATAACGTCTTTCTGTAGTATTCATAGTCCTTGAATAGTATGCAATAGGAGCTTCTACTCCTCCTTCAAGCTGATGACTTAATACTGCTCCAATACCATATTGCGAGGCATCACACGTTAAAATTATAGGTTTCTTTTCATCAAAATGCGTTAACAGAGTTTCAGATGTTAGCAATTTCTTTACCTTCTCAAAAGCTTCATCATGACATTTAGTCCATCTCCAAGAAGCACCCTTGTCTAGGAGACGATGAAGTGGTTCAGCAACATTAGCCTTGTTGTTTAGGAATGAGTGATAAAAATTTAACAGTCCCAGGAACGCTTGAAGTTCCTCTCTTTTTGTAGGTACAGGAGCATTATGTATTGCTTGTACTTTGTCTTTGGTGGGCCTGATACCATTTTCATCAATATGAAATCCAAGATATTCTATGCTTGAAGCACCGATAATACATTTTTCCTTATTTAATTTTAATCCCGAATCTGAGATTGTCTTGAGAACCTGTCTGAAACGTTCTCTCAATTCTTCTGATGTTGAAGCTTTGATCAGAACATCATCAAAATAGGGTATCACACCTGGAATCTTAGAAAGTAATTTATCAATGAATTGTTGAAATATACCTGGAGCGGATGAAACACCAAATTGTAAACGCTTGCACTTAAAAGCTCCTTTATGTGTTACAATGGTTTGAGCCAATGCACTAGCTTCATTTACAGTCAGTTGTAAATAAGCTCTAGCTAAATCAAGCTTAATGAAATAACGACTACCAGCAAGTTCAGATAAAACTTGATTAACAGCAGGAACAGGATATGGGTGTTGTTTCAAAGCCTTGTTAATGGTACACTTATAGTCACCACATAATCTTACTTCACCATTCGGCTTAAGAATTGGAACTATTGGTGTCATCCAATCAGAGGATTCTACTGGTTCAAGAACATTTAGTTCTAATAAACGTTGCAGTTCTTTCTCAATTTTTGGTTTTAATGCAATTGGCACAGTTCTTGCTTTAAGCTGAATTGGCTGAATAGAAGGATTTAAATTTAATGAAATTGGAGTACCCTTAAAGGTACCTAATTCTTCATTGAAAACATGTGCAAATTCTAACACAATATCATCTAAAGTTGAAGCATTTACCTTATGTATGCCGTTAAGCCAATACCTAATGGCTGGAACCAATTTATACCTAGAAGACTTTCTCTCTGTTCTTTAGCAATTAACAATGGCAGTTCACCCTTGAAAGAAGAATATTCAACAGGAACATTACACTGTCCTAGTAACTGAACACATTTCTTGTTATAATCTCTAATTTCATAAGGTGATTTGTTTAACTTCGGAATGCCAGTGGGAAATAACTTTTTGAATGTTGAATAATCTATTATGGAAACTTTAGCACCAGAATCTACTTCCATAATACAAGGAATGTTATTTATTAACACATTAGCTTTCATATTAGTAGCATCTACATTATTAACGGTCAGACATCTTAATTGCATAGAAACATTATTTTCAACAACATTGGATTCAATTAAATGAGTAGTTTTACCTTTCTGTTTCAAAGATGGGTTGCTTCCTTTTTGTTCTGAAGACTGCTTAAATTTAGAACCGCAAACACGTTGGATATGACCTTTTTTCCCACACCGTCTGCACTCTGCATTCCTAAATTTGCATAAATCGCGATTGTGTGAACCACCACAACCAAAACATACAGTATATCCTTTAGAGTTATTTACTTTAGAACTCTGTTTTTTAACCGAAAATGTACTTGAATGATTCTCCGAAGGTGAATGAATAGATCTCGTTTGTTTATCGGCGATTTCTGATGCGAGTGATTTTGAAACAGCTTCATCGAAAGTAAGAGTAGTTTCAGCCAACAACCGACGTTGTAGATTTTCGTCGCGCAATCCCACAACTAATTGATCACGTAATCTTTCATTTAGTGTAGTTCCGAATTTACAATCTTCAGCAAGTCGACGCAATTCTAAAACGTAAGTGGAAATATCTTCGCCTGAATTCTGCATACGTTTTTGAAAACAGAAACGTCTATAAATTTCTGACGGTTGTGGCGAAAAATGCTTTTTTAGTAAATCTACTAAGTCTTTAAAACTTTTTCCCGACGGCGAAGCAGGAGCAATTAACGAACGAATAATCGATAATGTTTTAGCACCGACTACTGCAAGCAACGTTGCACGCATTTTAGCAGCATCTGTAATAGCATTAGCTTCGAGAAAATATTTTAATTGTTCCGAGTAATTGTCCCAAGAACTTGGTTGATTAACATCAAACTCTTTCATGTGACCAATCACAGCCATACTGACAACTTTCTTGAAATTTATATGAACACAGAACAATGAAAACGAAATTTAGTTTTGCAAACGAAACTAACATGAATTTCAACAATCCTTACTTCTTAAAGACAGCAAAATCCCATCCTCGTCGCCAATTTATTATGTTCTATGTTACTATGAATAATTAACTTGCAGCTGAAGTTACAACACACAATTTATTGAATGACACATAACAGACATATAGGAGCGGACATCGCTACATACATTTTTGGAACAACTGAGCTAAAAACTGTTGCCATGCCAACTGGTGAAAAAGTAGTTGTTGCCACACCGGCATTACAAACCTTGGATACATAATAACTGTAAAAAGTAAAAGACCATGCAAATAAAAACAAATCTTTTTTATTAGAGCTGTAATAGGTGTGATCAAAATCTGTATTGATTGATGTAATTTCTGTTCTATTCAACGATAAACCTTCTTTAATATTAAGAATTTCTTCTCCAGTTGGATTTTATAAAACATATTTCCCTTTCAACTTTTTTTTTCTTAATAAAATATTAAAATTAATGTAATTTGATTTCATCTAAAAGTACATTTAAAAATTCTTTAAACAGCACACTGAATTAAAATTCTTAAACACTTATATTTTTGCTCAATTTTTTAAATGCAAATTACACATGGATTCTGCATGAAAATTTGTGAAAAAAAACCCCTTTAAATAATAATTCTGTGCATATTAAACTTATATCATCGATATCTCTCTATATTAACTTCATGCACACATATTGAATGCCACACTCACATTTAAAGGTTTCTTTGCAATCAGATGACTCTTCAAACTATTATTGCTAATAAAATGCTTAAAAACATTGATTAGCTTTGAAATTGTGTACAAAAAAGTGAGAACTATTAATTTGAACTAATTTTCGATGTTTTGACAATATTTGGGGTACTGTGTCTTTATGATAATCAACTGTTTTAGTATTATATCGGTGGACTTGCGTCACAAAAATTTATAAAAATTATCATTATCATATTCACCAAAGCATTCACGATCTAAAATATTTCTTTTAAGTAAATTGTCAAGTTTACAACAAGTTTTGATTGCTTATTTTTGTAAAATGTTGAAGTCAGAAAATAAATTGTTAACAACAATATAAGTAAGCATAACGTTTACTACAAACTAAGTACGGGATATATTAACCTTCCCCAAATAGCTTTTTTAAAAATGACTCTCATCTAAGTTTCTACATTCTTCTATTCTAGAAGCAGTTTTCCTATGCAAAAATACACTTTCGTGTTTTAATTACAGAATTGCTACAATAATTAAACATAATTTCTGTAGTAATATACAAGCTTTATTTCCTCCTGTTTCCTGTCAACTAAGTTATCATTTTCTTTAATGCACAAATTTGTTAATATTATTGTAAGGAATTTGGACCTCACGACCAGTGTTCAGCCTGTGTGTGCCTTTCTTGATATCTGCAAAATCGCCCCTTTTGACCCCTTCCACCCGGCTTTCCTTGGGGAAATAGGAGCTGGCCGGCATGGGGGGGCAGATAAGGTTTTTCGAATGCGCTTGTTTGTGTTTTTGCAGTCCGGCAGTACATCTGGAAGGATGGACTTCTCTCTTCGGCAGGGATCAAGCTTCAAGAATTCTGACCCCCCCCACCGGGAGGAAGGGAGAGAAGATCTGCAAGAGAGGAGTTGGATTCGGGCCTGCGACTTGACACATCTCTCTGTTTTGCATCGAGAGAATGTTATTTGGAATATGAAACGCTCGGTTAATCCTTTCTGATTTATACAGGCTCCGAGACTCAGAAATATGTCATTTTGATTTACTTTAATTTTTAATGAATGTTGTAAATAAATGTTATTTGTTGTCCTTAAAGAGGTAATTTAATGCATTCAAGCGACGGTCTACGAACATACCAGCCCTAGTAAAGTAAGCGGGCAGGTCCCAAGCTAGCATAACTCACCAGAACAGTGTGCTATTACAATTTGTGAATCCATGCAATAATAAATTACCGACATAATCACTACAATGTCCAGGACAAAAATATTTCAATTAATATATATATATATCTTTAAGTAAATAAAATGTCAAATTAACAACTGGTCTTTGATTACTTATTTTTATAAAATGTTGAAATTCAGAATAAAAATTATTTACTAATATAAATAAACATATATGTGTTTAAGCGATAAGAATTAAGATTATACTTTGTTTTTATAGACATATTCGATACCATGACTCAGAATTTTATACAATTTAAGAGTAATGATGATAGATTAATGTACATTATTAAAAGCCAATTTTTATTTTGATTATCTATTGTTTTACTTTAGATCTATAATTCTCACTTACAGTACTCTTGAAAAATAAAATCATGGTGATTTTTAACATCTATAATTATTTTATTTACAGATGCTGATTTTTAACATCTGTAAAAAAATATATTTGAATTTGTAATGATGCAAACTTAAGTAGGTTTTGAAAAAGAAATTGTATCCATTTACTGATATCAAAAAGGAAGAGGAATTTTATTTACGTTTTTAAAAGCAGTAATCCAAAGTATGAAGATAGAGGGCCTTACTCTGGGAGTTGCGGTTCGTACCGCAAGTGCGGTATGACGTCACGTTGACGTCAGTCCGCGGAAATTTTGAGAGCAAACGATACTTCGGTACTCTGAGGTTACATGCGGAAAGCTACCGATAGCTACAGGTTGCGGAAACTTTCCGGCAGCAAATTTGGTAGAGAGAACTTCTCGATTGTTCTTTCTTCACGAACGAGACCTCATTCTAAACATAAGAGGCGAAAACTGAATGTTGAGCAGTGCAAAATACGATGTGTAATCTCAAAATTACCACACACACAACAGCCTACAGTTCTAAAAACATTTATTAACTCTCTTCTGTTGCCACACGTCGCTTGCTACATTTTTAGTAGAAAACATAACGATTACAATTAAAATATATCGATTCGCAACACTCCCACCCTTTGTATTGATTTTGATCAAGACAAAGCCAAATGAATTAATAAAGTAGACTAAAGGGGGGGGGGTGTTTGCGAGTAAACCAACCTTAAAACTATATTACAATTATACAAATTCAACAACAACTATACAAATACAGAACATTAAAGAGTAACACCTAAAATCCTAATTTAAGGTAACACATTAAAATTTACATTATTGCAACTTAAAGTCTCTAATGTAAAGTTTGTCTTATCAAAGGTCTAGTCTCTGTGGTATCTTCACTTGACGACCACTTCGGGTACATGGTACTTCAGAAGCATCGAGGATATTGTCTCCAGGAACATCAGAATTCCGTGTTTCGGTGACCGAGTTGATAGGTGCCAACTGCTCGGACCTTATTTCTAAAGGATACAGTCGTTGAATAGGCCTAATAAGAGTAGTATGAGCCAACTTCAACCGAGCGACTCTTCGTTTTCCATCCTTTCCCGAGATCAGCTCCTCGACCCGTGCTAAAGGCCACTCGATTCTTTTAGCATTGTCAGATCCCACAATCACGATATCCCCCTCCTTCAATTCGTAACGTTGTTTATTTCCAGGATTGTTTACTAAACAGCAAGATATTCTCTTTGGAACCTCCTACGGAAGTTCTCACGAACCCTTTGTAGGTAGCACAGTCTCTTTCGCAAATGGTTCCTGTCAATCAGATCTAGATCAATTGTGTCACAATTTAATGGTGAAGCAACTTCTCGCAGAAAATGAGCTGGGGTCAAAGGTCTTGGCTCCTCAGGATCCTCCGATGTATAAGTAAGAGGTCTTTGGTTGATGGTACCTTCACAGTCAGCCAATACCGTAAGCATCTCTTCGTAATTGAGACTTGCTTTGCCGAGGTTCCTTTTCAAAAGATCCTTAAGAACTCTGATGAGACGCTCCCACCATCCACCGTACCAAGGTGCACTTGGCGGATTAAAATTCCACTTTATTTGTTGAGCTGCACAGTTTGCTTGAATAGCTTCCCAGTCCAAACTTTGCAATGCTCTTGCGGTACCCCTAAAATTTGTTCCTTGATCTGTATAAATTACACTGCATCTACCTCTACGAGCGATGAATCTTCGCAAACCCTGAAGAAAGGCATCAGTTGACAAAGAGGTTACCAACTCAAGGTGCACTGCACGATACACAGCGCAGGTAAACAATATGATCCAAGCCTTGGTACCTCCTCGCAGGAACACTGGGCCTGCTAAATCTGCCCCAACAACTTGAAAGGCAGCAACTCTCTGAATACGATCGGCTGGTAATGGTGAATACTCTGTTGTCGCATGTTTCACGGAATGCCTCCTACAGGGAACGCACTTAGAAATCACTTCTCTGATAATCCTTCGTCCTCTGGGAATCCAAAATCTCTCTCGCAAATGTCCCAGTGTGGTCTGTACACCAGCATGATTCATAACTTTATGAGTATATTCAATTAAACGTCGAGTTATTTGATGATCAGGTAGAACAATTGGGCACTGGAAGTCCTCATCATCTTCACTAAATATAAGACGGGTTCTGACCCTCAATACACCTTTATCTTCATAAAATTTCATTGAAGCTTTATATTTCTTCCTGTTCTCTTCTGACCACTCACTCTGAATCACCTTTATTAGACACAGTTCAGCACGTTGAAACTCATCACTTGTCACTGGTCCTCCAACCTTCTTCTGAGCTCTCCGAGAGTTGTCATAGAAACGGAAAATCCATGCAACCATCCGTACTATCATTGAGTATTTTGAAAAGTATAAGAATTTTTGACTCACAACTTCCTTATGTACATTTGTAGCACTTGTCACTATCTTCCTGCGCTCCTTCAGTGCTTCCTCCGGACACGACAAACTCGTGTTAGGCCATAACTCTTCATCTTCTCGCAACCACAAAGGGCCCTCCCACCATTTCTGTTTGAGGAGGTCAGACCAATTACAGGAACGAGATGGTAAATCTGTAGGGTTTAATTCTCCCGGTACGTGTCTCCATGCGTTGATATCCGTTATCTCTCTTATTTCCTTTACTCTTCTCCCGACAAAGGTATTCCAAGGTTCTTGTTTCTTAATCCATGCCAACACAACCATAGAGTCAGTCCAAAAGAACGCTTTAAGAGGTAACTTCAGAGATTCTTGAATCGACTTATATAACCTAGCAGCTATGGCAGCTCCTAATAATTCCACTCTGGGAATCGTTGGCCGGTTCATTGGCATCACTCTGGATTTTGCAGCCACCAAATTTACGAAAACTTCTCCTTGGTCTTTACATCGCAAGAATGCACAACAAGCATAAGCAAACACCGATGCATCTGAAAAAATGTGTAAAGTTGCATCATCGAGTTTTCCTCTAAATATTCTTCTTGGAATAGCACATTGTTCAATCAGACTAAAATGTTTTGTCCAACCAAGAAACCTCCTTTTAAGATCATCAGGAAGTTCTTCATCCCAATTCACTTTCCGTTTCCAAGCTTCTTGAAGAATTAATTTTGGAACCAACATTGCAGGGCAAGAAAATCCTATTGGATCGTACACACTGTTTACTATAGAAAGTAGCATTCGTTTAGTTGGAGATAGACCCAGGTCAACAGATGTTTTGGGAAAAATGCATGAAAGTTCATCTGTCTCGCAATTCCACCTAAGTCCTAATACTGACTGAGTTGAACCCTCGGAACTACCTGTCGAAAACCAGCCTCGTAAATCAAAGCATCCAGCAGCCATTATCTCAGTTGCCTGTCTCTTCAGAATCTGTAACTGATTTCCATCTTTGACACTAGTAATCAGATTATCCACATAAAACCCCTCTTCCAATTTGCTCTTAGTAAAAGCCAAATCTTCACCTTTAAATTTTTCTTGGCGAAGGTGATGCTGTATTGTTGCATTCAGCAAGAAAGGAGATGAACTTATCCCAAAAACGACACGGCAGTGTCTATATTCGACTATAGTTGGGCATTCCGGAAGATCCTTCCACCACAAAAATCGTAACATATCTCTGTCAACTGGATTTACACTTATCTGCAAAAATGCCTGTTTAATGTCTGCTGACACACCCCTTGCCTCCCATCTGAATCTATTAATTAATGGAGGAATTTGTTGGGTCAAACTAGGTCCTGTGCTCAGACAATCATTCAATGAAGCACTGCCCTTGGTCTTGAACGAAGCATCAAACACAGGTCGTATTTTCGTTGTATCGCTTGATAACTTAATGACTGGTCTGTGTGGTAAGTAGTAGGCTAAATTCTTCATCTCCGAAAACTCAACTTCTTCAATAATTCCTTCCCTTTTCCAATTCAAGAAAACTTCGTTATACGCGTTGAATGTGTTTTCTTGCGTAATACGCTTCGTAACAGAATGAAGTCTAGCTGTGGCTAGTTCACGATTGTTATACAAGGGTGGATGTCCAGCCAACCAAGGCAGAGTAACTTCATAACGTTGCTCATCGTTTACCCTCAAAGTCTCTTGAAAATGGATCAAGGTGTCTTCTTCCAGCAACTTCTTATCTTTTTCTTTTGTTGGATCAGTTATACCCAAAACTTCCAAATCCCATATGTTGTGTAATTCTAAGTTCTTCAAAGCCATTGATACCATATTAAACACTTCTTTTTTCCTGCCAAGACCCATGATAGTCCAACCAAGTATGGTTTCCACAGCTGAAATTCCCGGCTTGAAAATCTCTACTCTTCCTGTTAAAATGCTACCAAGGATATCTGCTCCAAGTAGGATTCTTATAGGTGGTGCATTTCCACCTACGTCAGTTAAGACTATTCCCCGGGAAGAGAGTTCGCAAATAAGGTCGTCATCCTGAATTCTTGGCAATGCTGCACAAATCGTTGGCTGATCGAGCAATGAAACTGGTATTGAACCTTTTCCGTCTAAACCCTCTATATTCACTTCATATTTTCCATGTTTAGCAGCAGGTGTTGTTCCTCCACCAAATAACCCTTGTGACAATATTTCTGTACCTAAAGATTGGAGGTTTAACTCTTTAACTAAACTAGTTTCAATGTATGAACGGTGTGATCCATCATCCAATAAAGATCTTACGCAAACCTCTTTACCATTATTACGAAGTCTTAACATGAGTGTCTTGAGATAAATTTCCCGTTGGGTAGACTGGGATGAAAGCAGTGCCGTGGTTTTCTCTTTTTCATGCTCCTGCTCTTTGGAAGGAGTTCTCACAAATTCTGTGCCAAGATTTGGACACATTATCACATAATGTCGTTGACTGCATAGCAAACACTTTATTTTACTTCTACAATCTCGAAAAAAATGACCCCTTTTAAAACATAACAAACAAGATTTTGCATTCATAACAGCTTTTTTCCTTTCTTCCAAACTCATTGCTGAAGCCTTTCGGTAATCTTGACTATTGTGAGGTTTATGGCAAAACAAACAATCGAGCCTTCCCAAAGATTTATTTGGAAGTGACGACATCAAAGCAGCTGCTGTTGGTTCATCTTGTTGAAAAGGCTTATTTATTTCTCGTTTGTATTTCTGCCTTCCAAAACCATTTTCCGCCAAAATCCTATGTTCTTCACCTTCCACTTCATGAGATAAAAAGGCTAACAACGCTTCCAACAAATTTTCTTTCGTTACGTTTATATCTTCTTCGCCAACTTTGGCGTTCAATCTGTATCGGTCCCACGCTTTCAAAACTTCAACTGGTAAACACGATTCAACTACCGGATACAACATTGCTGCATAGTTTTTTGTAGTCACACCCAATGTTTCGAGAGATCTCAGATTAGAGCCCAATTTGTCATAAAGTTCAGCAAGCCGGACATTTTGGCGATTCAGCACTAAGGCTAAAAGATCTCTTATATACACTTCAATTAATAAATCTGTCCTTCCAAAACGAGACTTCAAGTGCTCTATTACCTTTAAATAGTTTTCTTTGGAAGGCGGATAGCTCTCAACGATATCTCTCGCTTTCGTATTCGGCTTAACAGAGGCCAGCAAATACTGAAATTTATCCTCTTCTTTCAAGCTATCATCACTGTGTATACGGGAAAACTGTCCCCAAAACGCTACCCAAGTTCTTGGAATAACCTCATATTCTTTCAAAACTATCTTAGGCAATTTTAAATTCGCGCCAACTTGGGCCTGAGAATCGCATGACTTGGCGACTAATTCTTTCTGAACATAAGAATCATAAAATACTTTAACTTCAATAAATTTATCTCTATAAGATTCAGTTAAATCAAATTCCTCTTCAGAAATATCAGTTAGTCGACTTATTTGAGAGTCCAATTCAAACAACCTAGTCGATTTATCAACTATTTTATTATAAATAGTGAAAATTTCCTTACTTTCTATTTCCTCGGATTCTTCAAACTTTGCAAATTGATTACAAGCTGTAGTAAAGGCACGACGTAACTGTGTTCTTGCCTTCTTTAAATCTTCCACGTCACATTTAACACCCGTTCCCCCGGTCATTATCGCAAGAAATTCCAAAGCAAGTTGTATTCACAATAAAATATCTTCAAACTAAGAAAACTGCAGCAACTCTTTCAACTCACGGACGCCATGTTCTTTCTTCACGAACGAGACCTCATTCTAAACATAAGAGGCGAAAACTGAATGTTGAGCAGTGCAAAATACGATGTGTAATCTCAAAATTACCACACACACAACAGCCTACAGTTCTAAAAACATTTATTAACTCTCTTCTGTTGCCACACGTCGCTTGCTACATTTTTAGTAGAAAACATAACGATTACAATTAAAATATATCGATTCGCAACATCGATAGTAAGAAAACATGGCGGCTTATTTGACTTACGAATATATAGCTCAGTTAAAAAAAAAATATACCTGTTTTGTATAGTGCCAAAATGTAGAAAATTCCATGCCATCTCCACGGATACCACTGATATTAAAAGTATGAACTAAAAAGTTGTTTTTAAATATATTAATGCTGAATTTAGAGCAGTATAAAAGTATGATGTAAATATTGTGTATCTTCAGTTTTGATCTTATATTTTATGTTTTTCATACTAGTAGAAATCTTGTTAACAATGCTAAGTAATAAAAAGATCGAAGCCTTTATAACTTTCGGCTTTTATTTTACATATTTTAAGCACAAAATTTACAATCTTCATGGATACCTGTGATGTTAGTCTGAACCCAAAATTTGTGTTTACATATAATAAAACTGTTTTTAAAATACTATCAAAGTATGATTTAAATATTATTTAACTTTAATTTTCATCATATTTATATCTTTTATTTTCATCATAACCATAATTTTCATATTGTGATTTTCAAATTTTAATTTCTTGCATTTTATATATTTTAATAACTGTGTTCAAAACAAAACATTGATGTTTAGATTTTAGGTATTGATATATAGTAGTAATATGATAAAGTTTGATGGAATAACTATCATTTTACAGTTTTTTCAGTACAAATATAACTTTTTATCGTTTTTTATCAATGATCTCAATGCAGTAATATTTACATCATAATATTCATCAGTTACATCATTTTTATGCATTCCATCATAATTGTAATGCATAAAATATATCTGTAAGAGAATGTAACTTGCAGAAACCCAGAAAATTCAACTGCAGGTCAATTAAGCTGCAGGTCCTGGTCTCATTAGCACTCGTGTTGCAAAAAGTAGACCGTAGCACTCCAAACCAAACCTATGGAAAGCGCCTCTATATGCTTAATAAAATTCCATACTGTATGTAATAATGCTCCATAAACCTAATCATGGGTAAAAGTTTCCGTGAGACAATCTCTTCGATTTAAACTCTTGAGATTTGGATGCCACTTTTATCAATACCGTACGCATGCAAAGAAAAATGCGAATTATTTATTTGTTTATATTTACAAACATTGCTGTTGCCGAAACTGAAAATCAGAATTATAATTCTAAATTTCTGATTGGTTTAAATGGTGCAAAGTAGAAGATCCCATTAAACTCCGCCTCTAAAATAAGCCCAGCCCAAAGGCGGGATTTATTTCTCAAACTCGATAGTAAGCTAGTTCCCGCACCTTCGTTTCCGTGCTCCCAGAGTACGGTTTGAGCTTAGTTGCGGCAACTAGGTATCGTTAGGCCAAGTTTCCGCGACTACGTCATACCGCACTTGCGGTACGAACCGCAACTCCCAGAGTAAGGGCCAGAATAAGTGGCGTACGCAGAATTTTTTCAAGGGGTGGTTCATAGTTCTAAAATATAACAGCCCGCATAAATTCTACTAAAATTTTTATTTTTGCCATTTTGTCTGAGCTCAAGGGGGGTGTTTAAATCCCTAAACACCGCCCTTGCGTAAGCCCCTGGATAGAATTAAAAGGAAGGTAGAGTTCATGGTGATGTTTTGTTTATTTAGATCTATAGACAAACCAGAACAAAGCCAGAATTTGACATCAAACTGTCTCGAACATCGAACTCTAACATCGCGCGTTACTTTAAAGACCGAGTGCAGTGCATTTTGAACTGACTTGAACTTGTGACGTCAACCGTTTTGCTGACGTATGTCGGCCAACCTTGTGTTCTAGCAGGTGTTGACCAAGTCAGGTGTTTTCCGATGTTATGGTATCCACCTGAGAGCATGCGCACTTTTAATGCACATGACTCCACGCAGACACACGTTTATATGAATTATTTTGTGTAAACAAATATGTGTTTTTATAATATGGCTATGTTCATCCTCTGAATAATTAAGAGGATTAAATGTTACGAAAATTAAAAAGTATATTGATTTATGTTTTTTATTTTTACTGATATCTATACTTGATTCGGAAATTTCCTATATGAAATTCGACATATCTCATTCTATGGATTGAATTTAAAATGTGAAGCAATTTTGATATTTTTAAGCAGCATTTGCCTGTATTATATAAATGCCTTAGATCAATTATAAGCATGAGTTGTAATTCTTCTATCAACATAGTTTTTTAATTTTTAGTTTGTTAGTGATTGGTTTTTATGTAGTAATTACTGATGTCTGTATAAGATAAGGTTTAAAAGTTTCATTCATGCATTTCTCATTTAAACAAAAACATAAACAGATCTCAAGTAAACATATTTCAGTTGCTATACCTGTAATACGCCTGAGATAAATTATGTGTACAAATTATGATTGTTCTATCACCAGAAAATGTGTAATATTTAATTGATAGTAGTTGATTTGTAAGAGGCAGTTGTTTATATCTTGTAATCATCTGCACATCATCTAATCATTCATTATTTCATTCAGTATATCATTCTTTATATAATTTAATCAAAAAGTAGTTTTATTTCAACTATTATGAATTGCATGCAATTTGTGTCTTCTAAAAATATGAAAGCATGCATTGAAATTATAAAGTGAATAATGGGACAAATCATTTAAAGGTTCAAAAGTTTGCCTGTATCTGGGTAGGTGGAAAAAACAATATATACTAGAGTCCAAATTTACATGTTTTAAGTTGGAAACAAAATTTAAAACTTTTTGGAAATATAATAGATTGTGATCAAGCAATAAATTTCTTATAATTAATAAAGAATTTTACGTTGATTTTTGTACTTTTTTATACTTTATTATTTTTATGTTTGTTCTTTGTATGTACAACTTTTTAAAATTTCTATATGTTTTCAATATTGTCGGTTATCAGTGACGATTAATTGTCACTGATATGTTAAAGAATTTTGCTGGAATGACATGTTTGTCATTTATAGGATTTTGATAGATCTGTTTTTATTGAATTTACGTACTTTTTATTTACACTTCTTTAATTCCTGAATTTTAACTTGAACAAGTTTAAAATGCCACTTGTGTGGAGTCTATATATTTAAACATGGAAGACGAAGCGAAATTTTGTGGTTTGAATTATATTTCTCTCAAACACCGGTTTAAGTGAGGAATATTGTTTACAAAGATTTTTAGAAAATTGCCCAATGATACATTAGTATATCGTTGCTGAGTGAAAAGTGACTATGTCTGCCATCCCATAAACTGCATTTCAACCATATTTTCTTATCTTCTAATGTAACTATTGAGATCTGCATAATATTTAAATTATTTCTAAACCACTAAATATAAAAGTTTGTAATAACATAATATGAATATGAGGCATTAATGTCTATTAATATTCAGAGACATATAATTGTATATTTAGTATGTAATAAAAAAGATTCACCATCAAATTTTTCTTGAGAGTAAAATCAAATTTCTTAAGTGAGAAAATTAGTTATATTTGGAAAAGGAATATTCATGATTATCATGTTTATTATTTTTTTCAAATGTAAGTAATGTTTACTCTTTCCTTGTTTCACATCATCTTTAGAAATATTTCTAAATATTAAATCAATTTTTACAGATATTTTTAAATATTTTTTACAGGATTAACAGAATGCTGATCACTTTATATCATTGATGTCACTTTCTACGTCAGACGAGGCTGAGAAAAAACACTCCTTGAATATACCAGAAATATTAGCTGACTTTTTCTTGAAAAAAATTGATATGCCCAGCTATAGTGATGATTCTGACCATAAGCATAAGAGTAAGAGAAAAAAATCGAAACACAAGAAACGAAAGCATAAAAAATCAAAGCACAGACGTTCGTATGATAGCTCTGATTCTTTGCCTGAGAGTCCTAATTTAAAATCAAAGGTAGAGTAAAATCATGTATTTTTTATAACTCAGTATCAAAATCACTATACAGTGAAACCTGTTTGAGCAGCTATCCCTCTGTACTGAGAATATTTGGCCTCTGATCAGCGGCCAAATAAATACCCTTCAGAGAGGCCAACCCCTCTCGAGAGGGGTTGGCCTCTTTGAAGGGTTTTATTTACTATTATAAGATAATTACTATAATGCATAACATAAACAAGTCTGACATATATTCCTTATGCAAATGAAATTTAAAACTTATCTAAAGAGAAAATAGTACTTTATTTCATGCTTCTTTACATGTTTTTTAAAAAAGGCTACAATTTGTTTGTTTGTTCTGTAGTCTTCGTTCTCCTTCAAAATCAAATTCTTTTATTTAATGACTTAGTGGATTTACGTTCTTCCACAGTTAAATAATTCAGCTAACTTTCTAGATTTGCCATTCTCGTATTCATGCAGAACTTCAATGCTCTGCTCGAGATTTAGAAAAACATATTTCAACATCGTTGCAACTCAGGTCACTGACCACCTAATGAAATGAAACTGGCTTGAATGACATTTTTGCCGACAGAAGTGCCATTCTTCCTTATCTTTACCGATTGGAATTCCAAGCAAAGGCCCTAGGACACCTTCAACGCTTGATTGTCCAGTTCCTCCCTCCGTTGCTATGGATGGTGCATTAGGGATTCCCTATCTGAAGGGTGTACAAAAGAGATAACAGATTTAATCTTTCTTAGAAAGGAGGGGGAGGGGGACTGCGGGAATGGACTTCTCAAGTTATTTCTGTGTCTTATATCTGACCATAAACCTGATTTTGAGTTTTTTTGCTCCAAATTAAAGCACTGAGTGAGTAGAATTTCCCGAAAAATGAAAGGGGCGATCCCACTTGGTGGCTGTTTAGAGGGGGTTGGATGGCCCTTGATACAGGTTATTTTACCATTAGGTCTATGAGTCGAAAAATCTGTGCCATGAAATATGGGCCATTTAGAAGAGTGGCCGCTCGGAGAAGTTTCTCTGTGTATACTCAGTATTACTATATATATCACTCAGTATCATTTTGTATTGTGTAGTGGATACTATTGTTCGTAAATACTTATCTGATAATTAGTAAATCTCTCATTCAAAGGGTATTATACTTATAGGTACAATTCCCCATTTGTTTAGATCTACATAGTTACTTATGAATTATTATATTTAAAGCTGGAACTAGGGTATGGCAGAGGAGGTATTTTAGGGGGGTATCAGTTGCAGAGGTGCTTAGAGGTGTATCAGTTGCAGAGGTGCATAAAATGCTTGTAGGAAATGTACCTAAATAGAAATGAGAACAATTCACTCCTTATTGGAATAATGAAAAGTTGAAAAGTAATGCCTTAAATTCATGGTTGCCATGATTTAAATGAGTTGTTTTAATCATGATTTAAATCAGTTGATTTCTTTGAAAAAATCATTGATTTAAATCATTTTTTTTCACTTCTTTTAAAACCTCTATTCCAAAGACAGGAGAATTCGGAATCCGTCAGCACAGTTATACAAATAAGTAAATGTCAATAGATAGCATGGGCTTTCCAAGAATTTAGGGGTTGTTATCAGAAAGTATGGAGTAGGGGTAGTACAATGATGGATTAGGACAGGTAGAATTCATTTTATGTAATGGGAGGTAAAGAGAGTATGACAGAACTTGAAATCCAGTTTGCATACCAGATAATAACAGCCGTGGCTTAATCTGCCGGAAAGACAGTTTTCTTCTTTCGGTATTGTTCAGTCTAGCCTTCATAACCAATTAGGAGTAGAAAAAGTATTACAGCTAGTGTTTTTATTGAAATAATTAAATCCATCATTCGGTGCTTAAAAAATATTGAAATAATGGTGATTTGTTTTTTAAAATAAATAGTTTGCTTTAAAAGAATATTTAATTGGTTCTTTTAATGGACATCTTATTGAGTTTGCACTATCCAATTTCAAAATAATGGAACATATTTAGATTAAAATTTATGTATTTAATTTTAGGTAATCAGTGTGTAGAGACTAGATAGAGAAGATGTTACTTCTGATAACAAACTATTCTATGTGTTTTGCAAAAAACATAAAAACAACCATTAAAATGAGTATTCAGAAAAAAATCAAAGAAATCCTATTTAAATAAAAAAAATCTGATTTAAATGAAATAAATCTGATTTAAAAAAAAAATCATGATTTTTTTCCAACCCTGCTTAAATTTCATAATACTAGTTAAAAGATGGGGTAGGCATTGTAACTTTTTCTAGCTACCCCTTTCAGAACCCTGCATTAGTGTAGTTTATGTTGTAAGTTGTCATGTGAACTTGGCCTGAAAATGATATTTATATCTTTTGAGTGTAGTAGTCTCTAACATCAAAACTGGGATTTGCTAACTATCCTTTGCAAGCATTTGGGTTCTTGATTATGATTGAGAAATCTTTAATAGCTGATGTAGGACCAGACAGCTGTGCAAAAAATGTTTCCAGGCCTAAAATATCTCCAGAACATTTGTTTTGTTCGATATTTTCATCCCAATTTAAGCAACTATTAGAGTACAATGTTGATGATTAATAATTTTCCAGACTATTACAGATTAATAATGCAAAAAAAATTCCTCTCTCTAATAAATATGAGGGATATATTCCAGTAAAAAAAAAAATTTTTAAATTGTTAGGTTATAATAGATGTTCAAACCATCTATGGGACAGTGTGAGACAAAATAGTACTTGGGATATTAAGGATTAAAAATCAAGATGCAAATCTCACATTAAAACATATCTATTTGTACAAATGCCAAGGAACCTTATCCCTTCGTTTTGTTTGTAATAATTTTACTTTATATCTAAATATCTGTTAACATTAGTGTTTTTTTATATCTTTACATGTATATGCATAATTTCACCTTTAAAAAAAAATATCTTTTTAGGTGCTTGTTGATGACGTATCAAGTTCTGAAGAAATGGGCATTAAAAGACTAAAAAAAATTAAAACTATGAAATTGCAGTCTGTAAATAACACAATATTACAGACTGTTAATCAAAATAATGATGAGGAAATGAATAGTAAAAGTGATATTACAAACTCTACATGTAAACCCCTTGAATTTTATGGCCCATCTATTGACTTGATGCTTCTGGGTACAGAACCGAGTTGTTTTTTGAAGAATGACGCTCTAACGAATACATCCTCTGGATGTAGTAAAGACATCGACAAAAATGATAGTTTAAATAAAAATGAAAATGCATCTAAAAATAGCTGTGAATTGAATTCAAATAAAGAAGATATTGTATTATCTTCTGACACGTCTATTCCCCTGCCTGTCAAAAGGAATGAAATTGTACCCGAAGGCACCCATAATGAGCCTATTGGCAATCAAGACAGTGAAGTTCAAATTGACAAAAACGTTGATAATGAAGTAGATTTTTTAGAGATCGTTTGTGGAATTCAGAAAGAGTCTGTCAGCGAGAAAACTGACCCGAAAATGAACTTTGAGGGCATTAAAAAATTGGACAGTAATTCTAGACAAAATGATTCTCATTCAGGAGTAAAACATAAAAGAACTGGAAAAGAGAAAAAACACTCCAGGTCACATTCCAGATCAAAATCTCGTTCTAGGCATAAGTCACCCAAATCCAAGAGTAGAAGAAAGTCAAGGTCTTCTTCGCAAGACTCTCTTCATTCACATAGAAAACGACGAAAACGTTCCCATTCACACTCACGAGAAAGATTGAATGAGTATAAGAGGAGAAGCCACTCAAGATCAAGATATGAAAAACGTAAAAAATATTCAAAATCTCGGTCACGTTCTCCTCATGAAAGACGTGACTATAGAAGATCAAGATCTAAAAGCCGGGGGGATAGGAGATCGAGATCTAAAAGCCGGGGGGATAGAAGATCAAGATCTAAAAGCCGAGGAGATAGAAGATCGAGATCTAAAAGCCGAGGAGATAGAAGATCGAGATCTAAAAATCGGGGAGATAAAAGATCTCAAAAGCATTCAGATTCTAGAAGAAGGAAGAAAAGTTACTCAAGGGATCGAGAGCACTCATTATCTAAATCAAGACATAAATCAAGGTCTAGAAGGAGGACATCGCACTCTAGATCGAGATCTAAAAGCAGACATAGGCAATCGTCTCACTCGGAAGAAAAGTCCCATTCTAGATCGAGATCAAAAGAGAAAAAAAGGTAATTGTTTTTCAAGTACATTTATTAATTATTGAATGTAATGCAGTAGAACCTTGGTATAACGACTCCCTGTGATACCAACATCATAGGGTCGTTGTAACGAATTGAAACTAACCAATCAAAATTTTATAATGCCCTAGTGGCCCATTTAGGAAATTCTGAACTAAAAGGGGATGCATGCTATTGGAGACAGATTTTTTTCATAGATTTGTCATAGATTCTTAGATTGCCAAGTGTGTTTATGCATGTAAGACAACTTTGCAGTTCATCCTGTTCCTAAAATGGTATTGGCCCTCAGGACTTCGGCCTGATGCCGTAACTTATCTTCTTTTTTCTTTTTTTTTCTGCTACCTGCACTTCAATTTTTATTTTAAAATCGTTAACTTCCTTTTATTTAAAGTTTGTTTTTAAATGATTCTTGAAAAATTTTATCTTTTTTTTTTTAAAAAAAATTGATCTTTATTTTTTAAGGATTTCAATTGAGGTCAAAGGGTAATTATCTTGAGCATGTAGAGTAAATTGGGGGGAATGTTTTACTATAAGAGGCCACATAAATTAATATATATCTATAAATATGACTTTTGTGAAATTACAGTATTTGTATAGTTTTATCAATTTATTGCATTATGTAGAAATAATAAAAACATGAGGTCATTTTTTTATTATTTACAGGCTTGCAATCCGTCACTTTTCTTACAATTGATCACTTTTAGTCACCTTTTTAAGTAAACAGTCACTTTTTTCATGGTGTATCACAGCAAAAGTCTGTTGTTGAAAAAAAAAATCTAAATTAATAACGAAATATTTTAATAAAAGACCAAAAATGGGATGCTCTAATCTAATTTTTCTTATTAAAATGTAATTAGTCGTATGGTTTCCAGAATTGAGCGATTTTAAAAAGTCATTAAGAAGTTCCTGAAATCTACATCTGTGCTGAAATGTACATTTAATACATTAAAGTAATTTACGTCAAAGCACACATTTCTCTTTTACTTCACAATTTTTGTTTAGATACTCTAATCTAGCTATGTACATATTTCAAAGCATCATTAATATATGCAGAAAATTGTGATTATAAAATTAATGTATTGTATGTATTCAATGTATAGATTTTCTTGAATGAAAAGCAATGTGGAGTTGTGTTAAACAAAATTTTTAACCTTTTTTGTATTTAACGTTAAAATCATGTCTTGCATGAATCATTTGATTTAGAGTTGAAATAAATAGAAAAATCTTAATAATAGCACCTGTAATCAAGAGGAGAAAAAAAAATCGATTTTTTTTTCAATGCTTCGTCACTTTTTTTTCACTTATTCTGTATTATTTGTCACTTTTCTCACCTTTTTGAAAGTACCTCAGCAGTTGCAAGCCTGTATTTAACATAAAAGTTACACCATAAAATGTTTTATATTTACATAAGGATTATAACTTGTTGTAACATTTAATTATTTTTTAATGACCATTAGAGTACCACAGATTAAAAAACAAAAACACAGCAAATAAAAAGTGAACCAGCAAAATAATGTTCATTTTAATTTCTGTTAAAAATAGCCAAGCAGCACAACTGTGCTCATCACTATTTCATTTTATTTTATGTATGCATTTTTAATTTATATAAGGTAAATCTAGAATACAAAATGTATACTAAAATACAAATGTATGTAATGGACTAACAGAAAAAAAAAATAATGCAAACATTTATTCTGTTATTAGTGTAAGCCACTAATAACAGAATAAATGTTTGCATTATTTTCCATAAAATTTATAACTTGTTCAAAAACGAAAAGAAATGAAAGTTTTAAAGAGGAGCAGTTACTTAAAAAAAGACACAACTCTAACATGACAATGTACAAAAGACATAGTGACCATGAACTTTTTTATGTGCCCTAGCTGCCATTATTGAACATAAGAATCTTTGGCTAGCTCGAGGCTTGAACTTGCAATTATTTTAATTATTGACTACTGAGTATGAATTTGTTTTTCAAAATCACTATTTAAAAACCAGTACTGGAGGTTCCATAACCTGTCTACTCTGGTAGAAGACAGTAATTCATACTGTAGCAGGATGAGCGTTTATGGAAAACCAGTTTTTTGTTTGTTTTCTTTGCCATTTTGATATTATTAACTTTAGCTGTATATATAGGGGTGAAGGATTAAAAAAAAAAAAAAATTCTATAAGAAATATTTAGTTACTGTTGAAATTTAATTAGTCAATCATTTAGTTATAAAACAATTTTTGTATGCATTTGTTCATGCTGTTTAATAATTATTTTTATTTCCATTCTCAAGTTCATCTACCAAAATTGACCAGGCAAAAATCTTGGAAACTGCAAGAAAAAATGTCTTAAAAATGATGAAAAGTGGCACTTTACCCGAAGGTTTACCTGTTGAGAACATCAAAAAGGAGCAGTTGATTTCAATCCAATCGGGTGGAAAATCTGTTCAAGAACTAACAGGTAATAGTTTATAAAATTTCTTTAATGTGAGATATTTTCCTTGCATGTGAAGTACTTAAAGGCTTATCACACGACAGTGTAAAAATGTATAGACAACTGTTTCACCCTGCAGTTTCGACCGATTTTTCAGGTTATAGGGTTACTATGCTGTCAAAGTGATTGTTCCAAATTTTGGCATGAAATCGCTTATTGGCAACTATACGAATATCACCGGGCTTAAAAATATTTTGGGACCTTGTAGCACTTGCAGCTTTGTAACCATGGAAATATTTAGAGCTAGTCCAGTATTTTGAAACATGCACTTAACGGTATTTAAACTTTATATGTTATTCTTATCTGTTTTGCGTGTTGCAAAAAGTAGACCGTAGCGCTCCAAACCAAACCAAACCTTATCTGTTTTGTGATTACATTTCCCCTTGAACTAATAAACAACTGTGTCATATTCAATAGTACTCAAAAAGAAATACTTGACAAGAATTTGAATGCATAAAAAACAAGATCTAGAAGAAGAGCATTGCTCAAAAATCAATCTATTAAAAAATACTAGGTCTGAAGTAAAACAATTTCATTTCAGTGTATTTTTTAATTTTTTAAACAATAATTTGTGAAGAATAATATTGCCAGAATATTCAAATAATGATGCTCCCAAGTCCAGCATATGTGCAGTTGGCGATGACGCTTGGTCAGCAAAGGATTTGATTGGGATGTTTGTTGCGTAGCGCCCTATCCAACAGTGTGCTCCAATACTATTCTACTTGGCCCTGCATTGTATTGGGTCGTCAGCCAAGCCACTGCCTGGCTCTGGTTTTGCTTTACCATGCGAGACCTTTCTCTTTGATAGTGTGTGGACGTCTGACACCCTGTTGTCTACTGCCGGTTTCATTGTCATTCATCCACTTTGCATAAGTACTAACAACTATAAATCACAGACAACCTACAAGTCGTGTAGTTTCGGAAATACTTGTTCCGATACAATCTTTCCTCTATCAAAATTGCTTAGATCTGCAGCCTTTTACCATCGCACACAGAAGTAAGCGAAAGAATGATTCTTCAGACTCTCCAGCAACAATTAAAAACCACTTCCACCTGATCACATGCCTTCCACGTCATCCAGGCGAGTTCATTGCGAAATGTAGGGGTGGTCATAATGTTTTGGCTCATGAGTGTGTATATATATATATATATATATATATATATATCAAAACTATTACCCCTAAAATAGTTATCCAAAATTCCCCTTCTCATTTTTTAATGCTTAATTTCAAACCCTAAAATATCAGAGAAAGGAGTGTTCTCCAACTTCTGTTCTTTGGAAAGGTAACATCTCTTAAAACTTATGCTGGCTTAGATGCTCATTTTCTGTTTTAGCTGTCCCAGGAAAAGGGTTTCGTTTCTCTAAACACTAAACTGTTGCCTTTGTGGTTTTTGAGCCGAGTAATCAAAAGTGCTGATTCATTATAAGTCTTGTGGGAACAAAAGTATGTGATTTGCTCACTTTTGGGACCAACATCATTGACAAATGTGTATATTCTTGAAGCATTCTATCCAGAGCAGCAGGAATTTTACAGATGGTCAGCGAGACCAATATGTTTCAGTCTCTAATAAATGTCTAGTTCTGCAATGCTGGACTTATTTTCCTGATGGCTTTATGACTTCAAATTGACGAAAAGTTTTTTTTTGCTCAGCAAACCTAGGCAAACTAAATAATAGGGACTTATCTGTTGGCATTTTCAGAATTTCAAGCTTAAAATAACCCGTTTAACTGCCAACTTAATTTTCTGAAGATAATTTATTTTCAGTTGGTTTATTTTTAATTTTCCGCTAATCCTGGGAAACACCCCTTCAGATTATTGACGTAATAGCCACAGTCAATCGGGGAATTTAGCGGCTGTGGCATAGTTGGCTTTATGCAAATTAGTAGGTATATATAGCCTCGAGAGATGTGCTGGCATATATGTTTATGATATGTTATGTTTTTCCCGAATAGGAATTCAGTTAGGAGATGTATTTATCAGGTTGTTTCTCCCCTTCCTCTAGTAAGAGTTCATTTCTGTTAAGTTTAGTTCTGTTAGGAGATATGTTTAGAGTTGTAATTTAAGTGTTTTTATTGTTATGATAATAAATTATTATTGTTAACTGATTTCTCGTGTTTTACTGCACGTTAATTCAAAAGAATAGGCCAGTAAGCTTATCATTATCTCCCGTGTAAAAATATTTTCATTGGTTACATATATGTATATTTTATTGTATATCTTTGTTCCTTGTTGATATGTGTAAATATAATGTATCAGACTAAACAGTCTTCTTGTTTTTTTATTCAAGAAAACAGTAGTTTTTAAACTATGATTTCTTATCTCTTTAGCTAACGCATATGAGATATATGAGGGAAGTTCTAATACTTTGTCTAACCTTTATTTTAGACTTTTGTCAGCGATTATCTCAAAAAGAAAATGAACCTGAGGATAATGAGGATAAAGAAGATAAGCTAGATGACGAAACTGGATTTATTCATCATCCTTTCAAAGTGAAAGAGCCCGGGATGATAAAATTGAACATAAAAGTAATTCTATTTTTTTACATGTTCTTTTAACGTGAAACTTCAGAGTAATAATAATGACAGCTATTTTCAGGATCTCATAGTCATACTTTTATGATTTAAACTTGAGTGTCACATTGTCTGCCATTTCAGTTAAAGTGAACTAAGTATAGTTCTTGGTATTAACTTTTAAGTATCTAGCTGTAAAATTTCTATTTATATATGTAATATATAAAATATGTTCATCCCTTTTGTTCAAAGATCTTCCCATCCACATTCTAGTTATCTTAATCGTAACTTTCCCTGCCACCTACAATAAGTCAAGGACATGAATCATTGATATTAGCATTCCTTCCATCCTTCTCAAAATTATAGATTGAATTAAAAATACACTATGTGGGATGCTTTCTTTCTCTTCTTTAACCCAGTTCTCCATTGTTCCAGGAAAATCTGAAGTTCTTTAAAATTTTAATGCCGTTGTGTGCAGTTTCACCAATAAGGTCTTAGCAAACCACAAAATAAATGCTTATCTAAAAACTGCTTCTTGTGAGAAGTCTTTCCTATGGATGGGCTCATCACAGATGCATGTTTGTTTCTTGTCCATCACTTTTCTGCATCATTAATATGGAAATAAATGATTTTTACTAAGTATTTTGCTTAATCTTGAGTTGAGAGTATGAGCCTTTTACATTGAGTTACATTGTCAAGCTAGCCCTGGCAATTAAAAATAGGGGTTATTTCTCTTTTGTAATTGGTGAAGAATTTATTTTACTGGATATATATATATGTTTATAGTATGTTCTACTATTATCTATAAAAAAAAGAAAAGACTACAAGAATATTGAAAAATTAAGTTTGATCTTTGTAAATAAGTTCCAGATTTTTATTCAAGCTTATTTAAAATTTTATGTTAAAAAATTATTTACTTATGTAAAACCTTTTTTTTTTAAATTTAAAACTTGCTTTAAACTTTTAATAATTTGTCATTAAATATGGATTCTGAGTAAATTTAAATAGCTGCTTCATTGTGATTAAAATTGGTTTGAAATTTAACTTAACACATTATTTGTTAAGGTATCTGTCTACGTTCTGAGAACTTTTTTCTTTGAATGTAGAAACTAGTTCCTATTTTTACATTTTTAGATTTATTTTTTTTATTATCATAGAGAATGGCACTTAAAAAATTTATTCCTGGAGAAGTTTTTATAAAATTTCTAATAAATAAAGAAAATTTAGTTAAAAAATTGGATTTTTCAAAAGGTCTAATTTTTTAATAAATTATTTCAATATTTTTTGATGCAACACATTTCCTATACACTGGACTAGTGATTCACCTAAAATCTTTGCTTCATTTACATTTGGTAAAAAATTTTTGTCCTTCAAAATCGTACGCATTGAATTTTTAATGAATTTTCATTACCTTTACATCTAACTATGAGGGTAACATCATTAAAATTTATCCAAATTTAAAGCTTTTAGGTCATTGACTAGTAAATAATATCAAAAGCATACATAATAATTTTCAACACAATAGTTAAAGAACTTTTCGAGAAATCCCATTTTAAGTTTCAACATTTTATTAAAAATACCGTTCCGAAAGAAAATGCATTTGAAGTTTATGAAAGTAACTTTAACTATTAAAAAATTAAAATACATGTTTAAAATTCCCAACACTTTCTTGCTTCAAAACTTTCTAATTGCCAAGTTGCTAATTATTAAAAATAATAGAAAAATGTTTAAACTAACCTTCATGAAAATTTAAAAAGTTTTGTCCAAAAAATGCTCTTTAAAAGGCTTTCAATTCACAACTTCCGGTTTCAAAGTCGCTACTTCCATTTTGTTTTCACAGCTGTCACTGATGTTTAAAAAGCTGTCACTTTTCTTTAAAATGCCATAGAGACAAAACAAAAACAGATTTAGAAGCCTAAAAGTTGACATTTTACAATAGAGAAATAATAATAAAAAAAAAAAATGAATTTTGGCAAAAATGACGTTTTCAACATAGATGGATACCTTAAGATATATATCTTTAGAGTAATTTTTAAAAAATAATGAAAAGTCTCATATAGGGAGCCATACAGTCCAAAGTCAAAAGAGCTCTGATATGAAAGTGTTAAATTTCATCATTTAAAAAGTGATTTAAAATTGATTTATTCTCTTTTTAAGAGAAGTATTGGTGGATTAAGACTACTAAAAATTTACCTTTATGGTGTCATTTTGGTGTCATTAATTTAACAGTGTATAAGTTATTAAGGCCAGCATAAAAACTGGCCTTATTAACTTTGGTTTTTATATATTTCTTTTCTGTAGGCATATTATACATTTAATTTTCTATTATAGAATGCAGTCCAACTTCCTATAAAAACTCACGCTCAGAAAGTTGCTGAAATTTCACGGCTGAGCTCTCAGTTTCCAGTATCGAGTGGCAACCAGCATAAACAAAAGGAATTAGAATGGATACCAGTTGTTCCCAACAGCTCCAAAACTGAAAGCAAACCAGCTAAACATGCAGCCGTTGTTCCTAGTGTGCCTGTCACCACTGCACCATCCAATCCAACAGTGTTGCGTGAGAGCCCAGCGTTGTCTGTTTCAACACCTCCCGTTTCTTCCATCCCAATGCCAATTTCCTATCCCAGCTCATCTTCAGTAGTGGCTGTTGTACAAACACCTGCGGTCACTACCCCTCTTCCCCCTCCACCCATGCCCCCTCTGTTGGAACCACCGATGCATCAACCGTTTTATCAGATGCCAGCTCAACCAGTCATGCCAACATATATGGTGTTTAATCAAAACATGATCAACTCAAACTCACCAGCCACACCTTTAGAGATGCCAACTGCCTCTGTTTTTAAGCCACCAAAGGTTTGTACGACACATTGGAATCTTTCTAATTACTTTTTAATAAGATTTATTTTTAATGGATGTTATATCTTGGTTGGTTGATTAGAGTTTAGTGGCACTCTATCTTCTAAAGATGTGTTTTACCAAATAAGATGTAAATGGTACTAAAATATTTACAAGGAAAATAGTTTTGAGGAGAACTGAGGCAAAAGGTGCAATGTCTAAAGTCCATTAAAAAAACATTCAACTCTAATAAAAAGGAAGAAAGTTGAGTAAGGTGAAAGCAATTAACATATTAGATTAGAAAAGTTTGATTGAAAAGCCATGAATTAAAATTCGAAATCAAAAGATTAAAAACTAAAAATTTAAGAATTAGAGAATAAATTAAAATATTGAGGATTAAAAATCATACATATCAGATTTCAAAAGCCAACACAGTGCAGGAATGGATGCAGTAGTTTATTAACACATTCGCTGCCGAACCTGTTGTCATAAACGCATTTTCCTCTATGTTGATCACGCACCAGCGCATGATCGGCAGCGAATGTGTTAAGACTGGGCAGTCAATTGCTAAAATTTTTATGATTTAAAGCAACAACACAAGTTTAAATGTGGGAGACTGTATAAAGTGTTTTGCAATGCACAAGCATGACCCACTCAGAGACATGCTCTGAGGTGTTTGTGTTCCGGGTAAACCTTGGGATGAGAATTTTTGTTACAAACAGGGTTCCCATTGTCCTTAAAAGTCCTTAAGAACTCCTTAATTTTAGCTTTCATTTTTAAGAGCCCTTAAAACAACTTAATTTTTGTCTAAGGTTCTTAAAAACTCCTTAATTTTTAAGGCCGAACGATGGCCGAATGGTTAGGGTGCTGGCCTTCGGATCCGGAGTTCGTGGGTTCGAATCCCACTATGGCATGGATGTTCGCAGCCGTTCGGAATCGGCTTTAAGCAGTAGGTCCCGGTCTCATTAGCCCTCGTGTTGCAAAAAGTAGACTGTAGCACTCCAAACCAAACCTTAATTTTTAAGTTAGAACGCAATCAATTTCTCCATTGACGAGATCCGTCATCGTCATGTGATTTCCTATCAATTTTCTTTTATGACAGTTTTTTTCTTAGTTACTTATTTAACAAATAAATAATCTTTCATATACTTAAAAGGTTTAAAGTATAAAGTAATCTGCCCTTTCTTAATAGCTAACAGTCATGCAGATTTTAATGAAACGAAGCATGGAAGATTGGGGGGTTGTAGATATTTCAGTTACTCGTGGAAGCTTAATTTTCCTTGCATTCAATGTAATAGAAAAGTCTAAAACTTTCTTCTTTCCCAGGCAACACTGGGTATAATCAGCTAGTATATACATATATATAAATAAAATGAGTCTGATATATATGTATATATATATATATATATATCAGAATCATTTTTAAACCATCAGAAAGTACTGTTTATAATATTGTTTTTATTAGCAAATTTATTTTGAGTTAGATCACTCAAAAAACTTTAGATGTACATTTTTTAAAATTAGTTTTTGTCAAATAGATTTATCTTATATTCATTTTTAGGCATTTTTAAAAACTTAATTCTGAAATATTGTAAGGCATTTCTAGAACAGGCCTTGTCTGGTTCATAATCATTAAAATATGTTTCTCAGGGAATAGCATTTGTATCATTATGTCGTGTATTTCAAATAGGTCCTTATAAAATATTACTTTGGTGCTTAGAAAGTAATTAAAAAGTCCTTAATTTTTGTTCTGGAAAAACAGTGGGAACCCTGTACAAATATAAAGTTTAAAACTATTTAAATCTATCAAAATACTTGAGGTTATGAAGGGAAGACATATCTTGTACCTATGTCAATATTTACTTATAAATTTATGCATTCCTATCCTTAATTATATTTATACATACTCAAATAGGCCAACTACTCTGGATTCTCTGAACAAATGAGAGAATTTTTTTCTAACATTATGACATGATTCCTTTAACCATTTCCTTTAATCATTTCTTATTTTAAATTATTTAAATATCTTCGACATTATTGTCATATGTTTTATCACTGAACTTAGATATTACGTAAATAATTTTTTTTTAAATTTGTATTAAATAATAGATTAGGTACGTACGTGCTAATTTTAAATTGAATCATTGACTATTTTTTGTTGCAATGAAAATTACTGGTATTAACAAATTCTTTTCATAAAAGTCTAGGAATCTATTTTATGGGCTCATAAATATCTAGTGTTCAAGTTATATATCTTTGAAAATGAAGAAGTTTGTTCGTTTGTGTGTTTGTATTTTATACATAACCACACGGTTTGCTAAATTTTGGACATCATTCCTATATATCCACCTAATAATTACTACCAATATTAAAACCTCTTCTCTCCATCCTATCTCATGACATGACAAGATAAATTAAAGTTGGCAACTCACATATAGTCAGTAAGGATAAATAAATTATTGAGCATGTACCAGATAATTCATAGTCAAAAAACAAATAATTTATTTTACCTGTCTCATAGGGTACTTTACAATTCTAAAAAATTAAAAATTTTACTGATCCCGTCATATGACGGGCTATATGCTAGTATCCAGGATCAATCGAAGTTGCATTCCTCTGAAATTGTAAAATTTTCACCCTTTTTCCCTTAGGGTTTTTCAGGTCTGTGGAACCTGGAGTTTTGCTGAAGTTGTTTCCCATTATTACAGATTTCTGTAAATAATTTGTTGTAACACTATAAAATAACAGAAAAGTAAAACCTGATTGTAGTCGCAAGAAAATTAAGTTTTATTTTTTGCCATTTTGGTCAATATTTTCAAGTCTCTGAATTATTATCATCCCTGTACCAAGCAAATTTTTTTTTATATATTTTATTACTAACCATGATTAATAAAAAATAGACTAATGTATACATTTTATTTTTTTCAGAAACTTGATATTCCTTCAATTGTTGCTAAAAGGTTTCAAGCTCTTACCAAATTACAACAAGATCCTAATGATCCTGATGCTTTAAAAACTATACAGGATGCTCAAAGAAGTGTAAGTATAATTTAAGTAAGTTACTTAAATGAAATTTTGAAAATCATAAAAGTAAAGAGTTAAAAGCTGTAGCAAAGCCAGAGAAAAGCAATAGGGTAGGCACAAAGTCACTTTTAAAGGATTTATTTATTAATGGTTGCATATGTGGTATAGCCACATTCCATCTAAAAGAGAATGCCAGGAATTGTCGGCTTCCTGACCCCTTATTTTATGGAATGGGGCTTGTCCATGTCCAATTCACCTAGAATTTTCCTGTGCTGACCATCCATGGGTTACCTATTTGCTCTCCCCATCTTTCACCATTTGTCCAGCTTGAGCTTTGCTTGGCGCCATAAAATTCCTAGGCTGTTCTTCCTACTCACGCTACATTTTGGCAATTGTCTTGGATTCTGTTAGCTTATTGAAAGCTATAATAGAATAACAGTTGAAGTAGAAGCATTTTGCTCTATTGACCCTGAACAGTATTAAGACAAACATTAGCATAATTTAAAACTACATTTATTAAACGTAAAAGTAAAGGAAAATAAACATCGGCTAACTGCCGTACACACATGGCTGCACAACCACACTGACTGACTGATACATAGCCTTTCCCCCCCGAGTACTTATCAGTAGGGAAAGAAACGATCTTCAAACGTATGCAATATGTCACGGCTCGAAAGAAAATGCATGCATAATATATATACTAATATCGTCAGTGGTTATGAGATGGTAATAAAATAAAATATTTAAATTACTTATAAAAATAAAGTAACTAATTTTCTAACAGATTCCCACTGGTGGATGCATTAAAAATTTGATCACTATATTTATATCAAACTTTAATATCACTTTTCAAAAACATACGTTGGTTTTTAGTTAAGTAATAAAATATATGTAAACTTTCATTCCTCTTCCCCTTCATTTCACATTATCCAATGGGATATACCTATTTGCATGGTTGTGAGCTAATTGGACTCATAGAATGGTTTAACAGTTAATCGCATAACATGAAATTGATGGGTCCTATCATGCCTGGGATATTTTTCAGTTAGCTGAAGAACTAAGAAGTAAATATAGAGAACAAGTCGAGAACACTTCCAATGACAGAAATTCATTCTACTGACACATGAAAGAATTGTCGAGTTCGACAATCATGCAAAAGAAACAGACATAGAAACCATTGTGATAAATGGAATAGAAATGTTTGCAGAAAATGGGTTTTAAAAATGGATTTTATATGTAAAAAATGTTTTTCATGAATATTTCGATAATCAATATTTCATTTAAATGAATTTGGAACTATTTTCTTTGCAAAAAACTTCCATTTTCTTGTATGAGTCCAATGGGCTCACTTCAGTCAAAATAGGTATAGGATCAACATCCATAAATCTAGTGTTAAGTGGGAAATTTTCTGATGCTGTAGAAACATTTAGATAAATAGCTTGTTAGAAAATTAGGGAATTATCAAGAAATTGTGAAAGTTTTTTTTAAAAGTTAGGGAACTTTCTGCAAAAGAACAGTTTAAAAATTAAAAAAAAAATTGCCAATCAAAAATTAAAATTAAATTTTGAATGAGAATATGGAAAATGAAAAGGGAATCTTCAGAAAAGGAGGGAAGTGAAGCAGAAAATAAAAAAAATCAAAATGAATTAAAGAGCGATTGGAACAATGTTAATCATTAAAGAAAAAGCTAACGAGGAAATGAATGCAGTCATGGAGTAAATTGAATTATTAAAGTAATAAAGTACAATTTTTTTATTCATATATTAGACAGCATTATTTAAATATAAATAAAATGGGAAAAAGCAGAACTGCGAGAGTTTTCATAATCTTTTTTATAAATATTTTAACGAAAACTATAAATCCTCTGTTCCTCACGCAGGTTATTCTGTACAAAGTTTTATGAAAGAAAGGAAAAAATTGTGCAAATTTATCAGGGGAAAAAATTGCAAATTATAGGGAAATATTAGAGAACTTCCAAAGTATTTCCTCCTTGGACTCCCTGATTATTTATTATTAATTGACAAGCATTTTTCTTACAGTTAGTGTGTAACAAATCTAATTTTTTTTTTGTATTATTGCCAAATTTGGCATTTTATTACTAAGAAATGTAGATTTTGGTCATGACATTTATTCTACACAAAATGCATGGTATTTGAAATGTCCTCCACACATCCAAATGCATTATCAGCTTTAATTACATTCCATCTTAGAACTTGGGATCAAAGGGCATTGTTAAAAAGTATTAGATAGCCTGTGAATTAATGGCTTAGATGCTAATTGTTTGGCATTTGTAAAATAAAAAATAAATCAAATGGATTCCAAAGTAAACATACAACTTGCAGTATTTCAGAATAAAAGATAAAAGGTTAACTTTTATTTGTCATTTACTATACTAAAGATGGTCAGTTCTTTTAATAACATGTCAGTATTTTTTCAATTTTCATACGAAAAATAGTTTTTTCAAACCTTTGTCTAACTTTCATCTTTAGTTGGTATATACTATTCACTGTAGAATTAATGTATATTACTCGTTGTTGAGAAAATATATGCTATTCATTATTCAATTAATTAACTCATTTTTGTATCAATATTGTATATATACTTAATGCTGATAAAATGTAATGTTTTAGCAATTGTTAACATTTTATTAAAAAGTAAATAAAGAGACTTGTATTTCATGTTAAAATAAATGCTAAAAAAGTCTATAATTTAGTAGACATACAAGGAAAGTATATCGGACCTAATAAGGCATCTATATCAAATTTTTGCATACAAACATTAATTTTTTTTTAATGTTGCACACCTGCCATCGTGTAAAGTTTAGTACATTGTATGGATTTGGGTCATACTTGTAAAATTGTATGTTTGGATGTAAAAAACGTTTAAAAAAAATAAATAAAATCATATCATGAAAAACCAAAAAAATAAGATTTCTGCAACCTGCAATAAGTGAAGTTGCAATGCAGAATGTGAGAGCATATTTATTATCATTCATTTATATCAGTATATATAAGACAAAAACTGAAATTAAAAGTCTCATACTTGATAAAAATTTAGAAGATATATTAATGGATAAAAAATGATTCATAAGTATTGCTTTAAACAGATTCTTGATAAAGTTTCCAACCAAGGTAAAACCAGTCATATACAATCAGTTAAAACGTAGATAGGTTTTATAGGTAAATAGAACAGTGTGGTAGTATTGTTCTTGTTTAATGTATTTAGATTTCATCAAGTGCTGTAATTTAAAGATTATGATACAAAGCTATCTATTAGCTCGTGGAAATGTAATCACATATGCAATAAGAATAATGTGCATATAAAGTTCTTCTTGGACATTTTTCATCTTTCTAGGGCAAAAGAGGAGTAAGTATATAATACCGTAATTTTGCACGTAACCATAATTGCAGGCACGATTTTTTGTTTAAAAAATTTCATAAATCATCAGATAGTCTGCACCACTAGACAATACGTGGCTTATATGTGTAAAAATATGTATTTTAGTATGACAATATGAAATCATTTTAAGAATTAAAACATAAGTACAGTAGAGTGCCGAAAATTCTGGATTAGACTCCATTAATTCCACCTTTAAAATTTGAAATAATTTCTTCTGCCGTAGCCTCGGAGACGAATTTAACGGAAGAAACAGAGTGGCCTACATTTTGTTACCCCCAACACCTAGTCAGAAGTATTCTAGACAGAGATTGTGCACAGTGGAATTCGAGTTGGTCAGAAAAAGAAGCAGTTTTAAAATAATAACAATTTATTTGGAGGTAAAAAAACAATACAGATTATAATTAACTTAGTGCCATGAATTTACCACAAAAACATTTTAAGAAATAACAAATACAAAAAAAAAAAACCATTACATATATACTACAACTAAAAAACAAGATATTTTTATGAACTGGACTAGGACTACAGAAAGCAATTAGATCTGGACAAAAGGTCCCTATCCAAAAAGAAGGAAAAATGTCACTGGAAGTTACCCATTGAAAAACTAGCAAAAACACAAAACTTACATCTCAAAAACTCTCAAAAAAAAAGGTCTACTTCCAGTGTCTTCAAAATAGGACGAGCTTCAAACATTCACAGTTCACTTTAAAAATATGTTGATCATGAAGGAAAAGACAATCTCCAAAAAAAGTACTGGCAGCTTTAGAATGAGCCTCTGCTATAACACCACCTTCATGTACCATAACAAGTAGTTTGCTGCCCAGGACGTTGCCGGTTGCACCCGGTAGGTCACCGTCTCCTCGCCACGGTTCTGATGAACTGCTCACGTCGTACTTCACTATTGCGTACTTATACTTCCCGCCGGGTGGAAAACTGAATGCCGATTCGTCCACGTCTGCCGCCCAATCGATTAGCCAGCAAGTATTTGAATACGGAACGTTCTTCTTCCCTGATCGTACGTCGAAAAAAGAATGGCTAGAAACCAAAAAAAACTGCTCTGGATTTTAAATATGCAAAAGAATTTTTTTAAAACTAAATAAAAATGTCAAATTACATAAAAAAATATGGGCCGTTATGCTAATACATTTCTCTGTTCGAGAACCCAGCTATGTAAATCGTCTTCTAGTGCAGGCCATTGTATTTTTTCACGGTGATTGGATTGCTTTCTTCCCATATTTTCAATGTTTCCTTTTGCTTGTGCCACTTTCTTACTGCTTTCTCATTGAATTTCTTGAAGCCATCCACTCGGTGTTGTCAACCGGAGCTGTAAATAGTAACTATCGATATTTTCCAGTACTCCAGGACACAATTTAAGATTGTGCTGCTTGCCAATTCTTATTCGTTCTGCTTTATGGGTTGCATTTTTTTTCATGGTTTATTACTGATACCATACGATGTTTTCTTGGCGTCTCTTGAGTTGTGCCTTTGTTTACGTTTGATCATCGGCCTTTCGTGTGATGTGATTTTTTTCCCCCTTCTTCCGATTTTGAGGATTTGAGCAATGAATAACCAGCAGATAGTCTGCGGCTGAAGAAATTTGCTTTTTATACATAGATAGTCCATGAACTATACGTGTGAAATTATGGTAATATAACTGATTGCATAAAAATTAAAATTATGTTTTGTTTGCTAAGGAATTTTTTAATACTATAAACAGTACAAATGTGGATAGGCTGTAATTCTATAAATTCATTTCTTTGGTCACCTGTACCAGAAGACAAAGTTTTTATACCAAAACTCACTGTTATACATATTTTCTCACTAAGCCCTCCATTTATTTTAAGCCATGTAGAATGTGACTGCAGTTGTGGCCCAGTAAACCACAGAAGCAGTTGTCAGTAATATGTTGAGTTAAAATACAAGGCTCTGTAGTTTATATATGCTTATATACTGCACTGCATGTTTAAAAAATTTATTAGAGAATATAAACTGTTCACATTTTGACATAAATTCTGTAATGCCCTAAATACAGGAAATATAAGTAAAACATGTAAATAATAGGCCTAGGTCTTAAAATAGGCTCCAACTGATTTTATTTTTCAATCATAAATAATTACTCAGATATGAAATGGTAACTGTGAGGTAAGAGTCAAAACTTACAGTAAATTTGAAAAAGTCTTTAATAGACGACTGTTTTTGCATTTTGTTGTCAGTGCAACTCCTTGCATTCCTCCTTTAAATGTGGTTTTAGAAAACTAGGCTGGATAGTCCAAAACCGTATTCTTGAAAGTGTATTGTATATAAACTTTGGAATGTTTTTTCAGTTTATAATTTTTTTAGCTTGCATGTTTAATATATGAAATTGTAAGATTTTTAAAGTTTGTTTGTTGGAAGATATGTTATTGCTATTACACTTTAGGTTACATACTTTATTTTATTCTTTTTTTAGATTCAGGAGTGGGTGGAGTCGCAGCAGGTTCCTGGCTTATTTACAGGAAGCACTGATGCTAAAATGCTGACTGCTGCTGAGCTATGTGGTCCAAAATATCACAAAATTAGAAAAGTAAAAAATATATTTTTATTTACAATTCGTTTCATTATTATTGTATATATTTTGTTTGTATAGTTGATTTTTTTTAAACTTTCACTATACTGTTAATTTTTTTTTCTACATGGGAAAATTATTTTTTAACAGTAAAATAATATTTAAATTTCTCGCATGATTATTTTGGGACAGCTTTGGGTTTTTTTTCTTTTTATATCATTGTATTGACAAAATATATTTCTATGAAATGAACTGTAAAATTGAAATACCTAAAAAGGCTTAAAAATATTTTTGTGCCTGCCAAAGTTCAAAAATATTTTTGGGGGTGTTTGGTTTTGAATTTTACAGTTTTTTCCAATGGGATTTATTTTGTCTGTTCTATTTATTTTCAGACGATAACTCATTTCTTTTCTTCTTGCACTGTAAGATAAATGCAACATGCATTGCCGTGTTCTGCTTCAGGTGCTCAATTTATATAAGGAAATCATCATCTACCTATGGTATTGAAAACTGGTAAGTGATCTTTGTATCAACTACAAATAATTCACTTTGGCAGATACTATAGATGTTGAAAAATAGATACACTGTAAAGTAAATAGTTTATCCGTTGAGAAACCTTCCTAGGATGTTTGAGCCTTTTTTTGATTCATATCTAATTTAACTTTAAAAATTTTTCAATGTTTTGGAGAATTAAAAAAAAATCTTTGTTTTATTTTAATAGCCATAGTAAATATTCAACAATGGGAATATATATATATATATATATATATATATATATGTAATCCATTTTTTATAAAACTCCTTCACAAGGAGAAAGTTCAACAGCTAGCATTCATAAAGTACAAAGATGCAGTCGGGTCTCATATTCAAGAGAACTCAGAAGTCTAATTTAAAACTTTATTTCAGAGCGGCAACACGGCACATCTGTCCTTCTGGACAATATACAATCAAAAGCCACAGAGTTCACTCTGCTCTCACACAAGTACACCCAAGAGCGCTGACAACAAGAATTTTCCCACAACAAAAACAGCTTAATAAGCGAATTGACTGCAATATCAGCAAAACGCGAAAACATGTTCCGCCAACACCTGGGAAACTGCTGTATAGACAGAAAGTTTACAGTTTTATGACAGAAAGGAATGTTAAGTGGAAAATACTCCGTTGAACACACCATGTTGAGACTGGTAAAGATATTTAGATGAATTAAAAATGGAAGAGAGGAGTTTTTTGAAGAAATATTAAAGTTAAATAATTTTGATATATATATATATATATATATGACATGGTCCAGTGTTAAGGCGAATGGAAAACAGTCTTTCTTGATAATAATAAGTTTATTAAATCATAATTTCATTTAAAAGCAAAACTAGCACCATTTTCATTTGTTCATAGGGGAGACACGCGTAGAGTGTGTTGACAGCTCCATGTCATGTGCTGACTCATATCAGTTTGCTTAATCATTAAATCTTTAAATATATTTCCACTTGACCGGATGATCCCAAAAGCTTACTCGAGTGTGGGTCTTTTTCATTTATTTTATTATTATAAAAGAGTTCCCTTTGTAAAATTGCTTATAACTCACGTCATTTCTAACTACCCCTTTTTTAGACCTGAAATATATATATATATGTATGTCAAGCTCATACCATGCAAAAAAAATTGATAAAGACATCCATTTCAGGCATTAAATGTTCATCTAAATATTATATTCTACCTTAGCGATTTTCTTTTTTATACGACACTGAATCCAGCAATAAATCACAAGCCCGCAAGATGTACCTTTCTTCTTTGGTAAAATTTGGTATGTTCTGCTTTTGCATAGCGTTGGTTTCCACTTCACAAAGAGTTAGCATGCTATCTTTTTTATTAATTAATGCTTTCATTTTTATTACCGGTATTGAAACAAGTCAATACTGGTACTGAGCAGAGGAGGGTTCTGGTAGTGTTTCCCATGAGTACTATAAAGTTACAATAATAGATGAAAAATAACTGAAGTTCTGCATATTGTGTATAAAAATGACAAGCTCTTTTAAAAAACAAAAAATAGTAAATGTATTTTTAAATCTTAAAATAATAACATATTATACGATGTCTGCCTACATGCCAGGAAAAATGCACAAGTAAAAAAAAACAATCCACAGGTCCTCTTATATATCCAGCAGCAGACATTGCATACAATTTTTGCATTATCATGCAACTTCCTCCCCCACTCAGCGAATCACAAAATTATATAGTTCATAGCTGCCGAGTGAGAGTTAAAGTCATAATTGTGTTTGCCGTGCAGACATCATGACCAAACATACAGCGAGAGTCAGCTCCCTTAACGAATGACACTCAAATTAGCGGTAAAATCTCCTTCCTCGGTTAACTTAAAAAAAAAATAAATAAAAATAAATTGCCGGGATTCACCAGAAGTTCAGAAGGTGCTGATCTGGTTGCAACTTCTAACATTTTTAAATTTAAAATTCTAAACCTGATGTATATATTTTTTAAATGATATTTCTTTTACAATAAAAATTCTAACTCATAAGTAATTTCTTTTCATCTTTGTGAAATATTCAATGCATATAAAGATGAGTAGAAACATTTGCAGTATATTATTCAGTTATTTTTGCGGTAACAATGCCTTTGTCAGGGTGTCCAGCCACTGCGAATGATCTGGAAAGTTATGAAATATTTTTTAAAATATTAAAATTTTCTACAACAAAAAAGTTTGAAAAATAGTAATAATAAAAATAATTATAAGATTTATATTTTTGTTTGTCCATTCACCTTTTAAAATAGGCTTTTAATATATGTGTTTAAATAAGCATTTACAAGATGTACTATTATAGATGAATAAACAAAAATTAGTTTAGTAATTTTTTAAAAACTATTCACCCTCCCCTCAAACCTGTTAAAACCCAAATAAACACACCTAGACCATTTTTTATTTTCAAACCAGGTTTCATTTTCTTGTTCATTCATTTTATTCAGCCCTTAGTCAGGGACATAGAAAGTTTCTTTTGCTTTTCTATATGAAGATTTAAAAAATTTGAAGACATCATGCCGACTTTAAACTTGTAATTCCTATAGTTTCTTATCTGGAAAATTAAAAATTTTAAATTGAAACTTGTAAACAATGTCACATCTATTTAAAAGGAATTTTTAAGTATTACTCAAAAAGAATTATTTTAATGTGTGGGAACACTTTTTTAAATACAGATTCAATTAACTATGTAATTTAATTAATAGTTGTGCATCTGCTTAATTAAAAAGTTTTTATAAATTTGTGTCACAAAATATTTTTAATATGAAGTTAAGTTGTGAAAATTTGGAATATAAAGTTTATATAATTTTTTCAAATAATTTTTTTGCCCATTAGCATAATTATATTCTCTTAACAGTGTTAAGTAAAGTATGGGAAAGGTTCAGGCAAAGTTTAAAGATAAGCTCTTTGTTAGTTTTTAGAAAACTACTTGAGAATTCAACAAAAATTTTCACAGTAAAATGAAGTATGTCATTTTGCATTGTATATTTATTTGCAAATCTAATTTTATACCAAAATACACTGGTAATATCTCATTAAAAAATTATAAATTATTTTATATTATGACCACATAAATAGTAGTCTAAATTTCTGCAGTTTCAGTTATTGATAATGTCTATGTTCCATTAACCCTTTCGTGGGCCATTTATTTCTCACTCCCCGTTTCCAAACTTTTAAAACAGAGCTGCTCATTTTATTCAATCGATCGAACAATGGATGACAGCGCAAAACTGAAGTGGGAATCAGTCTTCCCGTCATTTCAATAACAAGACAAATATATTAGAATTGGTTTTGCATATTTAGTCTTTCAATGTCTAATTTTAATACTTTTTCGTTTACCTTAGTGAATATTTTGTTAATTTAATCAAATGCCATGTTGTCAGTTTTTATAAATCTATTTTCAGCTATTAGTATCTGCAAAAGTGTGTTTAGAACCAACTGTATAAATTAGCTTTTCTCAGATATCTTTGGTTAATGAGATCTTTGTTGTTTAGATATTGTTTTGTGTTTAACATTTTACTGATTGTCAACATTTTCTCTCATTGTCTTAGATTTGCACTAAGACTCTACCCAAGATTTGATTTTACTATAATAGTTACTTGATGTAGATGTTAGGACTATTCAGTGAAATGTAGTTTATTACGAGTTGGTCATGGCGAAACTTCTCAAGAAATATGTGAATAGAATGTTCCAAACCAACAAAGTTGTTGGCAGTGTCAAAACCTGCAAGATCTATTGTTGTAAATACTGTTATTTATTATCTGTAAACTTAAGTTTCACTTTGTTTATCAATTGTATATTAAAAGGCACCTTAAAGGTTAAAAGTAAAAAGTTATTAACAACCTTAAGCCAGACAAATGGTGTTTTATGTTTAAAAATGAAAGGAATCATAATTCATTTTAGTTTTGAATTTATAATCATTACTTTTTAAATTATTGTGGTGCTTTGACTTATGAGTTTAATTTGTTCTGTAACAGAGTTCCTAATGCAAATTCCTTCCCTATCAAATCAATTTTTCCCATTGAAATGCTCCCACCTGCCAGACGATGGCTGAATGAATAGGGTGCTGCCTTTCAAAACCTGAGTCTGTGGGTTTTACTCCTGTAGCTGGCATGGATATTTGTTGCTGTTCAGAGTCAGTTTAAGCACTAAGTTCCAGTCTAAATATTTGTGTTGTTAAAATTCAGCATAGCCTGCTAAATTAAATCATCTTTGACATGCCTTCCTTAAAAAATTTAAATAAATGAAAGTAATTTTTTATTATAATTTTTAAATAAGGAAAATGCACTTAAAATAAATTTTGAATAAAACCCTATTAAGAAAAGATGCATTATAGATGCCGAACCCATCTGCCATGTTTTTTTTTTTGCAACCAACAGAAAAACACATGTTTTGAAAAATTGTTAAGTAGAAAAACATGGCGGAAATACGTGTTTTCTAAAAGATTAAAAAAAAAAAAAAAAAACATGGTGGCAGTCACATGGCATATTTGAAACACAACATTAATAAAACTAAAGTTTTAAAGAAAAAAAAGAGAAAAACAGATTAACAGTTAAAAGTATTATTAAAATAAAATTAGCATAATAATTATCCTTTTTTACGTTATTTAAAAAATAAATAACAGATTAGTAATATTTATGATATATATCAACAGAATAAACGCAATATATAGCATTTTAATAAATGCTAATATTATAAAAAATCTAACAATCTAACAATCTATGTGAGGGGGTTTCCCCTCCTCAAACCCCCCTTGTAATAAAGAAATGCAAAATAAATTTAATAACAGGTAAAAATTGGGAAACAGTAGCGCCACAAACATTTTATCAACACTCCTATCTCCCTTAAAAAAATTTTGAAATAATTCTTTTTTACCAAAAAAAAAAAAAAAAAAAAAAATTTTTTTTGGAATACCGCTGTTTTCACACACTTGGAGTTTAGAATGAAATGCAAAACCCACCTCACATCTAAGAATATTCTGATATTTTTTTCACAATTTCAAAAATAGTAAGAACCGAAATAACTACACCACCATAATTAAATTACTAAATCCCAGAAAATAAGAACGAAACAAAAATGTTCCAAACCAAAGCATCTTGTTTGATTTACAATATCCTTTTACTTTTTAACAATAGTAAGAACCAAAATAACTTCACCTGTCATAACTAAATTAACTAATTCCCAGAAAATGATAAGAAAAAAAAAAATACAACCTGACCTAGATGTCTGTAAACCAGAAGAACAGCTAAGAGCTAAGATGTATATTTTTCAAAAAGTGCCGGGTACTGACGTCAGAAATCACGTGCACCAATGGGGTGCAAGAACACATTAGAGCTGCCATACCCCACCACCAAAGTCAGGGCAAATACACCAACCCACTCATCGCCCCATAATTTAACGACAAAAAAGCATGGCATCTATAATGCATCTGTACTCCCTATTACTGTAGAGTGTTGAGTAATTAACTCAAAGCTAAATACTACACGACATCCCAGCCAATGGGGCCATGGCCTATGGTGCCAATCTCTGTTTTTTAGACCAAGGGCACTGAGATAGGAAGCATATGTTCTGGTTAGGTGGTCAACCTAATGCAGAACTCCCAGTGTTTAGTTTCTAACCATGTTTGGTCCTCAGTTTGTCTATCATCTGAAAGGATGAAAGGCTGAGTCAACCTTGCCCCATCCAAGGATGAAACCTCAGATCTGTGCTTTGGAATACCACAATACCCCAATGCCAGTGGGCTTCACAATAATTAACTGGATTTACTAAATAACTACAGTAGAACCTCGGTATAATGACCCCCTGTGGGACCAACATTATAGGATCGTTGTAACAAATTGAAAAAAATAATAAAAAAATTGAACAAAGAAATACCTAGAGAACACTTCTATTTATTTGTATTTCCGTTACTGAATTTTTGAAAAAAAGTCTTTGATAAACACCAATTTCAAGTTAATTTGGGAATTTTTCATTATCACTGATTCTATATCGGTTAGATTTTGAAGAATATCTTCAGAATTAAATTGTCCTTAAAAATAGGGATGCAAGGCTTTGATTGCACTGAAGGCTTCTTGTTCATTCTTTCTTTCAAAAGCTTGAACGATTTCTTCTCTGTCGTCAGAATCACAGATTTCTTCATTTCTGGTAATACGGGCAATAAAATCGTTCTCCTTCGAATTTTCTTTGCAGCACTGTAAAGTTTCGTCTACCGCGACAAACTCATCAAGATCCGGAAATTTGACACTGAGGAGCTGGGTCATTTCGTTAGTGTCTGGAATGTCATCTACCTAGGACATCAATGTCGTATGTGATGAAAGGGTGCCTTTAAGCAAACACAAAGAGAGGAGTACGTTTCATGAAGTTGCACCCCAGTACAACAATTTTAAAATAGCCCACTTGCTCGTGAGTTCTGCAGTCTAAAATGGGCGGTCGCTCTAACGAAAAATAATACGTTTGGGGTCGTTTTAATGATTCAAAATGAACGTTATTCCTATGGTAAAATAATTGGGAATTTTTAAGAGGGTCGTTCTAATGGAGTCGTATCATGGGGCCGTTAAAAAGAGGTTCTACTGTATTTTATATAGCATTTACCATATAGATAAAAAAATTTAAAGATAACTATAGAAGTGTAGAAAAAAACCCGGAAATAATTACTTGTTACTAAATTAAGTTTTCTCTTTCAAATTAATTCTATTAAAATTAATTTGTTCCAATTTAATAAATAAAAAAAAACCCCTGAAAGCTTTTATTCTGCATTTTTAGCATGAGAAATTTATATTCCAAATAATTATTGTATATAAGCCTACTAAAGTCTAATAGAAAATAATGCAAAGTAATAAACTATTTTTATAAAAACATATTGAAGTTACATTATTTCACTTTCACTCCATTTTCTTCACTTTTTTTGCCACTAAATCTCTTTACTTAGTTTACTTTAAATTTTCCTAGTAACTCCAAAACAAAATTGAATTGAATACTATCTCATAACTCAATAAACTTGTAAGCATTCATAAGTTGAGGTACCATTGTAATAGTAGTAAAAACCATAGTAGTGACTACAAAATGGGTACATTTCTTGTCTTATGCAGTGGTTAAATCCTTAATTAAGTTCATTATCATACTTATTCGATGGCATGTTTAAACTGATTTTTTAATAATGTAAACTTTAAACATTTCTAAAATGTTTTATAACGTTGTTCATTAATTCTGTACTCATCAAGGGATTTTAATTATGCTAGTGGAATTTTAATATTAAGTATTCTGTATAAATTATGCTCATGATTGTTGGCAAATTATACTGAATACTTAATATCCTAACATGAGTGTATACGACAAAGCTAATTTTTTCGTCCATGTAACTTACAAACACCCATTAGATTTTATTATACATAGTATTTTCAAAATTTAATTTTGAGCATTTGTTATTAGCAGTTATATGCATGGTTTGTATAGCTTTTAAACAGTTGGTTCTAATTTATTTGTAGTTGATATGTAAATGTATATAAATTGAGAGCTTGTTGCAGGCTGCCTTTAATAGATCCATAGCAGGACCGCCAACAACACTTGTGGGATCCAGAAGCTGATTTTCATAGAGGATTGTTGCCCTTTGGTAAGAAGCAAAATTATGACATTTAAAATGTTAGTGTCGGGGAGTATCAAAGCTCTTTCTTTTCCATTTTATACAATGTGTTTGAAAAATGTATCACTTTGATAATTCAAGACTAAAAACTTGAGTCAATATGTTGCAGCTGTGATAATATGTTTGAAAGATTTAGTATGATCAGCATTATATGAGACTATTTTGGGGGACATGACTCAGAAACATGTATACCCTTATTTAAAACTCCACTGACTTACTATATTTAAAAATGGACTTGAATAGCTTTTTATTTCAATATTGGGGAATTAGGAATATTTATTGAAGCTTGGCGTATTCAGTTCTCTTTATTTATAAAATTGAAACTTCATTACGAGGCTCATCCAGAAAGTAAGTTTCCCGATGCTTTCCCCTCTAAAGTAAACTTAATTATCCATGTCAATTGCACCTGTGTAACAGATCTATGACGTATTAATCATATGCCATCTGGACAAGTCCCGATTCGTTCCAGTAGTGGGGTAGCAGTGGTCCGAAAAGGAAACTCTCATTCATTCTCATGCCGCCTGCGATGTTCAGTCGGTGATCTCGAATGCACAAAGCATTGCGCCCATTGAAATTCATCGTCAGCTCTATGAGCCGAAATGGACACCCGAACACAAAATTCGACGTCTAGGAGCAGCACTGACATTTCTGCTGTGGTATCACGACGACGGTGATGAGTTCCTCAACAGGATCGTCATGGACAACGAGACTCGGATTTCACACTTTACCCCAGAAACCAAGCAGCAGTCAATGCATTGGCATAATAGTGGATCTTCGGTCGAGACCCAATTCAAACAGACGCTGTCAGTATGGAAAGGGATGTGCAGGGTGTTCTGGAACAGAAAGGCTGGTTCCACTCACAGGCAGCAGAGTTCTACGAGAGGTATACAAAAGTGGATCCCACAATATGACAAGTGTCTCCATTCTGTTGGTGGCTATGTTGAAAAATAAATGAAACATAGCTGTACTTGTTGCCAATAAATATGTCCGTGAAAGTTTGAGTTCTTTTTTCCTGTTAAATAGGGAAACTTACTTTCTGGATGTGCCTTGTACATTTCTGCTTGAATTTATCTCAATCAAAATAAAAATTGCTGATTTATTATACCTTTTGTCAATAATATATAAACAAAAACTGCTTAAATATAAAGAAAATTTATTATAAATAAAAACCGTCCACATTTGAAACATATTTTGCCAGCAGTAATATAGACAAAAGGACAAGAATATAATCTCTATATTCCAATTTTTTTTGAGTGACTCCTTTTCCAAAATTCTTGCTGAAATTAATAATGTAAACAAAATTAAACTGTGTCTTATCGAACCTGCAATTATGAAGCCTCCAAGAAGGTATTGGAAACTCTGTATATCAAATTACTAATATTTGCTGGTGTGACGACTTCAGTGTTCTCGAGTGAAGAGGCGTGAAGAAGGATCACAGGCACGATAAAATTGGAAATCACTTTTATTGCTTGAGTAAATACAGCTATATACAAGGGGATTCTAATTCTCCCCAAACAAGTCAAAATGCAATGGATTGTCGCTTGCATAACATCACCACGATGATCACAGTTGAAAGAAAAGAGATTCAATAATCTCACACAAGTGGGGACGATTTCCATGGTGCAATACAAACCCAATTTATCCCTTGTTCGGTATCGGAGACTGCCGCTCCCTATATGAGCAGACTTTACGAATCTCCCAAACTTAATCACTACAAAGCTGGCTCTGGTCAAAAGACGCGAAAGTCCCTATGTAAAATAATTGTCAAAAAGTCCCGAGTCGAAAAATTTATACTTGCTTTTTATACCTGGTGGTCAGGTATGGTCCCACCAACTGGTTTTTGGTCAGTTATGATTCCAGTTACCTGGGAAATTCAGCTAAGGTTACTGCTAGTTTTTTTTAGCTGAATTCTCATTCGTTGGCTGTCTCGATTGAGGCTTCTCCAGGCAATCTTCTGGGGATCATTTCGGAGGTTTTGAAGAGCTTAAAATTAAATTTTATTACAAGAGGTATATAAGGAATATCAGTTTTTCCTATAACCACTTTTTCATTTATTTACCTAAAATCCTAGCTTATTCCAGGATAATTGTTCAAATAGTATACCCTCATTGAGCAAGTTAAAATATTGGGAATTTATTCCAAAATAATTCACGTGTGATTTTAAGTCACTTGTAAATTTTGCCAGTGTTAGAAATTACTTTTTTCTAGATCTTTTTTGTCCTGGTAAAAAGTTGCCAACCTGATCTGAAACAACATATTTTTAAAGAAATTGTTTTTTCAATCCATAGATTTTTAAAAATAAACCTGAAGAGTGGGTCACTATGTATCAAATTCTGAGTGAAAAAATAATTGGAATGAGTTATACTATTTGTTTAATTTGTACATGAATACTGATTAAATTTACTAAATGGCAAGAATTTGTGTTCCGAAATAAACTTAATGCAGTGAATTTTTGACAAGTCTAATTCCAGATGGATTCATACAAAACAGAAATAACTTGCTCGTCATAACTAAATTAACTAAATCCCAGAAAATGATAACAACAAAAACAAAATGTTCCAAACCAAAACTTCTTGTTTGATTTAGAATATTTTGATACTTTTTAACAATTTCAAAACAGAAATAACTTGCTCATCATAACTAAATTAACTAAATCCCAGAAAATGATAACAACAAAAACAAAATGTTCCAAACCAAAACTTCTTGTTTGATTTAGAATATTTTGATACTTTTTAACAATTTCAAAACAGAAATAACTTGCTCGTCATAACTAAATAAACTAAATCCCAGAAAATGATAACAACAAAAACAAAATGTTCCAAACCAAAACTTCTTGTTTGATTTAGAATATTTTGATACTTTTTAACAATTTCAAAACAGAAATAACTTGCTCGTCATAACTAAATTAACTAAATCCCAGAAAATGATAACAACAAAAACAAAATATTCCAAACCAAAACTTCTTGTTTGATTTAGAATATTTTGATATTTTTTAACAATTTCAAAACCGAAATAACTTTACTTGTCATAACTAAATTAACTAAATCTCACTAACCAAATACATAAAAAAAACTCAAATTCGGAATTCCATCATCCCCACCAAACGTGCCGTTTTGAATGAAATGCAAATCCAACCTCAGGTCTAAGAATTTCCTGATATTTCTTCACAATGCTACAAATAGTTAAAACCGAAATAAGAACATCCGCCATAACTAAATACCAAAAATAACTTACCTACCTACGAGACAACGTACTAATCCAAGTCAGGAACGAAAAGAATATTTAGAACAGAAAATTTGCATAGATAGCCGGGTAATGACGTCAAAAATCACGTGAACCAATAGCTTCCATATTCCCCTATCAAAGTTAGGGCATATACAGCAACCTAGTCATCGCCCCAAAAATCGCCAAGTTTGCCACACAAAATCGCCATGTTTGGCGAGAAAAAAAACCCGGCGGCTATAATGCATCTGTACCGGGAAACCATTAAACTTTCTATTTTTACCCGTTTTTGCAACAACAAAATAAAGTTTTCTCCGGCTCTGAAAAATTGGGGCTAACAGCGCCACTACGATCAAAATTTTGCAGTCAGCCAAAAATTCCTAGTGCAATTCTTGAAGAAGGGGTTGACTTAAGAATTGGGTTCCCCTGCCAACCTGGCGATAATGGTTAAAGTATGGTCGCCTAACATTTTCTCCTGATCTCATCGTGTCCTAACAATCTGTATCTATATTATAATTTATATGACATCTGCATCCAACTTTACTTGTGTAACTCTTTTCTTATATAATAAAAGTGTGCAATGATTAAAATAATTAGATATAACAAACCATTAATGGTTCACTATGGTTGGATTCTAATAACAGTAATTTTCCCTTAAGTTTGTTAACTGTTAAGGGATTAATTGCCCATAAATATAAATGTCTGGTTTTCAAGACGTTTTCTTTATTTAAGTAAGAGTATATAATTCTATTATAATGGTGCACTGTGCATTCATTAAAGTCTCCAGAAAAAGCAAGAAATACAATGTTTGGATGGATTTCCTTTGTGTTTAGTAAATATTGCCAATATTTTCGCCAAATTTGCCAAGAGGAACCCAATTCTAAAGGAGACCCGAAACAAAATTTACAATAGTAAATGTGGTATAAAGCAAACTACTTGTTATTAAACTTCTAAAATATTGTTTTATATATTTTTGAATTATTTTATTTTAGTTGCAATTTTTGTGATCGTCCTAACGTAGCCGAATGGTGTTATTAAATTTAGCGTTTCGAAGTAGTGTTTACTTGGTGTTCTTTTCGCGATAATTTCTAAATTTGGCAACAATGTGCCAACTGGCTTGCAATTTTTTCAACACCATTCTTGAGGAATAGAGAATGTGCACAGGACGTCAGGTGTAGCAAAATTGGCAGCTCAACTTCCTCGTTGGCAAAACATTTGAAATTGCTACGGATTGTGCTTCTTATTGGGGTTTTAATTTTTTCAATTATCTGAAAATGGTAAGCTGTTGTGGGTATGGCTGTACTAAGCATTTCAAAAGAGGCGAATATATTGGATTTTATTATTTCCTAAAGATCCTACATTGCGATTGCTTTGAAAATAAAACATTAACCTTACTGTAATGTAATAGATTATATGAAATTAAAATGCTCTAAGAATTTTTTATTATTACTAAGTTGTTTTTCATATTTCTGATGTATTTTTTTGCTTTTGTGAGAAGTACTGTACCTATAAATGTAATTATTTTTGTCCTTAAATTGATAAGGTTTTGCACATTTTTTTAGATTCTTATTTATGTAATAGTTTAATGTGCCTGCTAACATAATCAAAACAGTTATACTTTGATTATGATACTTAGGGCTGATCCCACCAAAGTCGTTTAACGCTATCCGCTATTAATCTCGGTTTAAACGGAGAATTGCGCTCCCCCATTGGTTGGTGCCAGGGTTAATCGTGGCTAATTGTAGTTAGCCGTTAAACGACTTTGGTGGGATCAGCCCTTAATAATACTGTGTAATGGGTTTAATTAAAAAAAAATCTAATTTTGTAAGTGCTAAAAAATCTAGGTCCTTACTCTGGACGTTGCGGTTCGTTTCGAATCTTCGTTGTGACGTGATTTTGACGTCAGCTTGCGGACATTATGTGAGCAAATGATCAAGCTGACGTCAAAGTGACGTCACAATGAAGGTTCGAAACGAACCGCAACATCCAGAGTAAGCCCCCTATTTTGAATTACTTGGCCAGTTTCTGACGTTTCTTCCCCCTTCCCTTAAATAAAATTTAGTTTTATTGTATACGTGGTCCATATCGAAGCTCATAAGATACAATAAAGACGAGCAATGTATTGCCAACGAAAAGTTCGAATTGTAGTCAGCATCTCGTATTTGTTTACAAGCATGCGTTTTCTCTATAGATCATATGAGTTTTTAAGAAACCAAATAAAACTTACAGTCATCCTACAGACTTGAAAGCGTAACGAGAAGCTGTGTTTCATTTGCGCATGGGCGGTACTGGAGCATGCGCAGGTACCGAATTAAATCTCTGCGCAGAGCGAGTGCTGACAACTGATCAGCTTGAGATTCGTGTTATTGATTGTTTTGAGAATGTTGTCTAATGATACCGGTGTGAAAAGAATTATGCATCATTCAAAATTTCCTAGACATTTAAGCCGAAAGAAACCATATGTAAGGTGCTACATGTGTCCGAAAATACGTGGATGTACTGATTTCTTATGACAGTTTAATCTTAACACATCAAATTATATTTCCTCAGTTTTACAAAATGTGACAGGGGGTAAAATAATGATGTTCAAATTATATTGTTTTGTTTAATTTTATCTGACAAATATTTAATATGTTAGAATATAAATAACTATTTAATCAATTTTATTTTTATTTAAAAAACTTTTTAAAACTAACCTAAGCGTATGCTAAATACTATTACAAAATATAGTAATTTTCGATATATCAGTTAATTAACATGTCTAATTTATGCTATTCCTGCTACCTATTTAATTCTAGCATTCATCATTTTCTCCCGATTGCATTGTAAACTATAGGTTAAGATATATTTACATTGAAATGCAACTAAGTGCCTGTTAAACAAAAAAAAAAATTATGTATGCCATAGAACAGTAGTTATAAAAAGCAAAAAAAAAACTTTTTTTCACTCATGCATAAATGCTTTTGTGCAAGGGATCAAATACATAAGCATACAATAACATGGACTGTAATTCTAAAGTTTAAAAAATATCTGTGTACTTGTTTTAAATTTTTCCATTGCTTTGCTCAAATTGGATACTATACCATTTTAAATTTTTCAATCTGTGAAGTATGTAGGTACATATTATTTGTAACAATTAATTTGAGCATTTGTTTATTCTTTTCAGCCATATTTAGAATCATTTATATATTTTAAGGAAGTGGTATTAGCTGTAGACTTTTACAGTTTTAGAAAAGATTCCTTCAAAATTTTTGGTGGGCAACCCATTATTTCTTGCTGTAAGCTTTTTTGAATATTTTATCATTACCTCTGTTTCTACTAAGAGTCATCGTCTTAGGAATGTCATATTTTTAAATAAACATGTTATAATGTTTATAAATCACAAAAAATACCAATTTTGTTAAAAAACATTTTTAACTCTAAGAAAGTCAAGTCCATATTGTTATATGACATGGTGTAATTAAAATAATTATTTAATGCAATCTAAATATTTTCCCTATTCTTTTATTATAACTAATAGGTTTTATTTATAATTTGATTTGTTCTCACTGATATGGAAATATTAGTAACTGCATATAACAGAGATAATGGCACTGATTCTGCCTACTTGATAGTGTAATATGTATTTTGACATTTCTGTGTTCTGATTGTCAAAGTTAATATTTTAAAGAATCTAATGCGTTTGCATTTACTATGTGCACTAGGATATATTTAGTCATGCGCCCCCTGTCACCGAAGGCAAAGGTATGAGTCTTCTTAAAAAAATGGGCTGGAATCCAGGAGAAGGCTTAGGAAAAAATAATGAAGGATCTCTAGAACCTTTAATGCTTGATATCAAACTGGATAAAAAAGGTACGTAAAATTAAAAAATTACCTAATTATCTTATTATTATTGATAAATTATTGGAGATATGGTAGCTCGGTTGGCAAAGGTAGCTGTTCTTGTAATTGAAGAGGTAGTAAGATTGAGGCTCAAGCCAGCTAATGATCTACCATGTACAATAAGTTTTTGGTTACCTTCAAGTTCCCAAACAATACCTCAATGCCTGGGCAGGGATGGGCAAACTACGGCCCACTGGAAGGTTTTATCTAGTCTGCGGATAGAATTTTAAGTTGCCGGTCCGAGGCAAATGAAAAGAAATATATATTTATACAATACATATCCATCTCCTTTACTACTTTGCTTCAATATTATATCCCAAATTTATTATCTCATGCCCAGAAAATCAGTGGTATATTTGCTTCTTATACGTGAACAAGTGTTTTCAACTTTGAACCTTAGAAGGAATCATTTCAGAATTAGACTGACAGATAAGCATTTAGCATCGTTCCTTAAAATCAGTCCATCTCGCTTCGAACCTCAGTGTAAGGAACTTTTGAAAATGAAATCGCAATTTCATTCGTCTCATTAACGTATTGAAACCGTTAGGTACTTGTATATTGTTTTTAAAAATTTAGAACAATTCATCTTGGCCTGCCAAACTTATTTTCTTTCGATTTTTGTCTCATGGCCGAAAAAGTTTGCCGATCCCTGCCCTAGGGGTTCTGCTTAGTCCCTGCTTCTAGATTACAAGGACCCACTCTTACAAGTCCAATTTCTCGAGGCAACCATCATTCCAAAAGATTTAAAGGCTTTTAAATGGACATGGCTTGGTTATCCATTGATAAACTATTTGACTTTTCAGAAATTTTCTCTTTAATTATTTTTGTCACATTTATGAGTTGGAGCATCCACATTTGTGTAGTTATACGCAAAAATAGAGTTCCGTAGTAAGGATGTATTAAAATATATTTTATGCACTTTAAGAATTTGTAATATTTCATAAAACAGCATAGTGCTGATCACTTCTAATCTATATTTCATAAAACTCAATTTCAGATAAAGTTTTATTAACTTATTTTTCTGACTCTATATGTATGTTGGGATATTTTATTTTTCTGAATTTGTATGAAGTGAAACATGACATAGTTATCATATTTGAATAAATTCCAAAAAACTCAAGGTCAGGGTTCCCATGATCCTTAAAAGTCTTTAAGAACTTAATTTTAGAATAAATCATATCTGATGCTTTTAAGCCTTTTAATTTTTTTTGTACTTCTGTTAACATTTTTCCTGTTTTATATTTACCATTTCTAAATTAATGACTTAGCTCTTGTTTTATATGTATATACTTTTTTTGCTTTGCTGATGTTTTTATGCTTTTTATTTTTTACTGCTAACATTTTTTCTGTTTTATTTTTGCCATTTCTAAATTGACTGAGCTGTTGTATATATGTTTTTGCTTTTTTAACTTGGTGTTGTTTTTGAGAACTGTCTCCTTGTACAAAATGTCCTATTAGTTTACAGTACCATAAAGCCTCATTCAATCAACTTCATGTATCTTTATAATATATTGTATCGTAAGGTTAGATCTCTATAGCTGGGGTATTTGATCTGTTACATTTTGTGGAATCCTTTGAGCTTATTTTGTTGAAGGATGTCAAAGCTTTATACAACTCAATTTTTGCATCTTTATGCTATCAAAATACAAACAACTTAATAAGATATTGAATGCTAAGGTGTTTTGGTTTCCTGTAAATAAACAAAAATAACAATAGTTTGTTTTGGTAATGTTGTGTATATGCTGTAAACCAAGAGGTTATCTTTATCCTAGATAATCTAAATTCATAGCATCTTCGCAAAAAGAATTGACACTAATATGTCACATCATTAATCCCAATTAAGGTATCCGTCTACATTGAAAAGGTCATTTTATGCCAAAAATCATATTTTTTTTCATTTCTCTTTTGTAAAATTTCAACTTTTAGGCTTCTAAATCTGCTTTTGTTTTGTCTTGATGGCATTTTATAGAAAACAAAAAGGAAGGAGCAACTTTGGAATCAGAAGTTGTGAATTTAAAGCCTTTAAGAGAGCATTTTTTGGACAAAACTTTTTCAATTTTCATGACGATTAGTTTAAACATTTTTCTAGTATTTTTAATAATTAGCAACTTGGCAATTATAAAGTTTTGAAGCAGGAAAGTGTGGGGAATTTTGAACTGGTATTTTAATTTGTTACTATTTAAAAATTTTTTGATAAACTTCAAATGCGTTTTTCTCGGAATAGTATCTTTAATAATATGTTGAAACTTGAAATGGGATTTCTCAAAAAGTTCTTAAAATATTTGGTTGAAAATTATGATGAATGCTTTTGGTAGTATTTACTAGTGAATGACCTAAAAGCTTTGAATTTGGATAATTTTTATTGAGACCCTGGGATTCCACAAACTCCAGGTTGAAGACCTCTACTCTATAGAGTAAAATAAAATTTCTTTTTTAGAATCTATTATATTCAGATAATGAAATATATGTGCATTTTAGGTTTGGTCTCTGAAGGTGAAAATTCTAAAAAAGGTACTAATTCCTTTATAAAAGAATTACAAGGTAAATAGCTTTTTATTTTTAATATAATTTTGTACTTGCTGTTTTAAATGAAGTGTGCATATGCTAAGTTTTATCCATCTGGGTACTTTTCCAAAGTGTATGGTTACTTTTACAAATATTACACTAAAATCTCGATACAAGAATACTCAATAAATTGTTATATCGATACACAATATAATCTCAGTCTAAAATACAGTAGAACTTTGATAGTATGAACTAACAGTGAGTATTAAGCATCTTGAATATTAGAAATCTTGGTTAATTGAAACTGAGTAATTTTAAACTTATTTTAACTAAGTTGAATAATGAAACTGTACTAAGTTTTAAATAATGAAAGATGCATTTTTAAAATCAACAAAGATGTCAAGAAAATATTTTATTATATAAATTTAATATACATTTTTCTAAATGTACGTTATAATTTTTCAAGTTTTTTTTTTGCAAAAGTTCATTTGGTTGCTTAACAGTCTCTGCATTATCTTCTGAATACGCTAAAGTCTCTTCTTTTTCATCTTCTCAGACAGTCATCGTCACTCAATTTTTCACAGACTTCCATGTTGTCATCTACCCTTACATGATCAGAAAATGTAACATTATCGTTTAAAATTTTTTCAAGAAAATCTGTATAGACATTGTAACATTCTTTGATATGATTATTGGTAAAAAGTTGCTGAATGACCATTTTCTTTACAGAAGATTTTTTTCAGCATATTTCACTAATCTAAGAACTGACAATGGCCATAGGGAGACATCATGCATAGAACCAACCATATTATATAATTTTTTTTATTTTCCACTTCACAAATTTTCAGGCAATTTTAGTACTTGCATTCTTTGTGAACACAAATAATAGTATGTGTACTAAAATATCTATGTCAAAACATTTCAGTTCACATGTAGCATGCTAAGCAGTTTTACGTATACCAGTAACAGCGATAATACAAAGTTTTTATACAACCATGTATAAAAACTTTGTTTTCATTTTAAATAGATAAATTTAGGATCTTACTCTCTGCAAGCATGACAGATGTGTTATATGAACAAAAAGAAACAGTTTTTCACATGATAGTACAGTGGACTCTGCTTAATGTGATCGCGGCTAATGTTATCGAAATCACTCGGTCCTGAATTTCTCTATTCATTTGTATAATAAAATTATTGCTTTATGGGATCGTTACATCAGTTCATGTTATCAGTTTTCAAACTTCATTTTAACTGGAAAAAGAATATTCAGAAGGAATCTATTCTTTTCTTTCCCTTCACTGTCGTTTGGATTTAACGAGACTTCTCCCTCTTCCAACTAGGGAAAAGGAGAAAAACAAAGAAGTCGGAATTTACACATTTCTGGAATTTTTCACAAATATGCACACCCCACTGGTGGTCAATAGTTGTCACATAAGCAGAAGGCAACATATTCTATTCAGAACTGAGAAGGAGCGTATTCCCATTTTACGCCCTGCTCACTGACGTGCAGCTTGTCGATAGGGAAGCCAGAAAGCGAAATGATTTAAGATTAAAACTAAATATCGAAATTTTAAATCGTTATGACAGGTTACCAAATATGAGTGAGCGCAATGCTGCATCACAGTTAAACATTTCTCGACTTTTGAATTGCATGGAAAGTGTCAAAATGTAGAGTACAAAATCGCTCTGATGACTTTAAAAACATTATGATTGCAAACAATTTATCAATGAGTTATCAATTATTTACTACAATTATTACTACAATTTATCAATTGTAGACAGTCAACAATGGATCCATTATTTTTATTATATAAACAATTCTTATGTCTTAAAGGGTAATATATAATACATAAAAATAAGGTGAGTTTTTTCCATTTTATTTTGAAATGTAGTACGTGTGAATGAAAGGGGGGGATAAATTCATCTAATTTTGTATATTGTTATCAAAATCACGGTGTTCCAAACTGATTACATTAAGCAGAACCCACTGTATTTTGTTAACTCCACAACCAAAAGTTGAAAAATATTTTTTGAGGTAATGATAAAACAGATGTTGCTTTCTTTTAAATTTTTATAACTGTATACTACTATGATTGCCTGATTTTCTATGATGGAACAATAGTAATGCCAACAGTTGAGCATTTCAACAAATTCTTCTTTTATTATTCTTTAAAAACTGTTAAAAAAAAGTTGGTTGTTTTCATATGAGTAAAAGAATATTTTTTTTTTGTCAGTTTCTGAATCGGGAAAACAAATGATCTGTAATACAGGTTTTAAAGAAAATTTATCTCCAAGTCAGCCAACTAATTGTGGCACTGGGATTGACTGAAAATTTTCATGAAATCTATTTGTTTGATGTTTTTATAATATCTAGTTTAGAGCTAATATTTTCTTGTTACTGCATTAGGTTAATTTGATATTTTGTGTTCTTTTCATTAGGCAAACACCCTGTTTCTGCTCTCATGGAATTATGTAGTAAGCGACGATGGAAACCCCCACTGTATACTTGTGTTATGGATAACGGTCCTCCTCACAAAAAGCTGTTTTGCTTTAAGGTGCATATTTTCAATAATTATTTATCTTTAACGAATGGCAACTACTGATAAACAAGGAAAAATATTTTGCTTTGTTGCTAAGCATAAATTTAAAAAAAAATCAAAATTTTTTATTTTTTTCCCTCTGTATCAAATATATTGCAGTAATTATACTAGTCTAACAGAAGAAATAAATATATAATGCTTTTATTTGTGGTAAAATTGTATCAGTGTTTGTTGATTCTAACCCCTCTCATTTTTACGATTTAGGTTGAGGTGAATGGTGTTGAGTATCAACCTGTCAACCCGTGTTCGAACAAAAAAATTGCTAAAGCAGATGCTGCTGTATTATGCCTGCAATCTTTAAATATATTATCAAAAGCTGTTTAAACTTTTTTGTTGTAATTATAAATTTTTATTGAAGATGTAATAAAGTCAATTTCTTATTACTGGAAGTTCTTATTTGGGTTTGAAGTAAAATTAAACTTTAAATAGAGATGTTTTTGCATACATGTAGTGGCCTTATTCTTAAATGAAAATTTTGGTAGTAAATTGCTATATATTTTTATGTATAAGCCAAGAATTTTCAGGACTGTTTATACACCTGAAGTGAAGGATCAGCTTATAGCAATGCATGGAACAGATGTACCGTAATTTTGCACTTGTGGACTATCTGTGTTTAAAAAGCAAATTTCTACAGCTGCAGACTATCTGATGGTTGTTCATTGCTCAAATCATCAAAATCGAAAGAAGGGGGAGGGGAGTAAGCACGTCATGCGAACACCCGATGATCAAATTTAAACAAAAGCACGACTCACAAGATGCCAAGAAAACATCGTATCATATCGGTAGTAAACCATGAAAAAAAAAAAAAAAAGACAACTCATAGAAGAGAACGAATCAGTAGTAGCAAGTAGCACAATTTTAAACTGTGTCCTGGCGTATGAGAAAATATCGATAGTCACTATTTACAGATGATTGACAAAAGAGTGGATGGGTTCAAGATTGAAGGTTGAGGGTCGAAGGTCATTTCCCCATGGGGGCCACTTGTAACAGAGTGCTTTGTTTTCAAAGGTTTGATTTGAGGTCATATTGGTCCTTCATTATGTTTTTAAGACATTGTCGCAGTTTTACTGCTGATTTCAAGATGAAAGTAATTCAGAAATCAGAACTGGATGGAAATAGAGAAGTGGACTGTTATTTTCAGGTCGACAAGAAAGCAGTGCAAGCAAAAGGAAACATTAAAAAATATGGGAGAAAGTGATCTAATCGTCGAGGAAAAACACAATGGCCTGCATTGGAAGATGATTTACATAGCTGGGTTCTCGAACAGAGATAGGCCACCCTGTTTCTGTACTGGAGCAATACATAGCGTTAGCATAAAAAAAAATACCGAATATTGAAATGTTTTGGCACTCTACTTAGTTTTTGGAATGATTTAATATTGTCATATTAAAATACATATTTTTGCACACATAATCTGTGGATTAGCTGATGATTAATGAAATTTTTTAAATAAAACGTCACGTCTGCGAACTATACGTGTGAAATCATGGTAGTATATGCCTTTCTTGGCAATATTTTTTGCTGTTGGTGATAAAAAGTTGCCAAAAGTGTTATAATTCCATGAAAACAGCAATATTACATCTGTGGTAGATCGGTAATCCTCTAAAAAATGTTCTACGTAAGTTGGAAGCATTCGTTAAATCCGCAAAATTAACACTTATAAAATTTACATTTATATTTCTCAAATTTATGAAAAAGTGCTACCTTTAGATAGGGCTACCAGAATGGAAACTATTGTCATTAGCAAGTAAAAATATTTGCTGCAATTCTTAAACTGAGTGCCTTGAAAGTTATCTACAAATATCAGCATAAAATTGTAAATAAATAAAGCTAGCATGAAGTTACTTAAAAATTAAAATTCAACTTGTTTTTCCTTGTTACTGTTAAAACATACTAAGAGATGTGAAAAGCAGTGGTCTAGCATTTTGCTTTACAAAAATTTGTTGAGAAATATTGTCCTTATTTTAATACTTGGCAACATATTTGAATGCTACAGAATTTTTTAATTTCAGTTTATATACATACTACAGTTACGAATTTTGAGTAAATTTTTTAAGAAAAATGGCACTCTCAGCTTATACACAAACTATCCTATAATATGAAATATAAATACCCCACCAAATATTTTTTTATTCAAATAAGCTTGTACATGATCTGACATGACATTATTTAACTAAAAAGTTTTTTTTTTAAATCAATGAAATGAAAGCTTCTAAACTGGTATGATCAGCAAAACTGTCCACAATGTGTAGATATCTATATGAATGAGAGATAAAATCTTTAGGAAAAAAAAAGTCATACATACTTCATTTAGTGTGGATGTCTATTTCTGAAGTTTAGTAAATTGCAGAATCCTTTAACTTGAGTTGTAAATGAAATTCTTTTGCAATTTGATAATCACTACAAACTGCCAGTAAAAAAAAAAAAAATTAGCTCACGACAGTTGCTAATTCGATTTTTATTGATAGTGCATTATTTGATAGAAATTAACGATGTTGCCTGAGGAATTATTAGCCCTATTGACTTTTTACTCAGCTGATACCAAGGTTCCCATAGAAACTTTAAAAGTCCTTAAGAACTCCTTAATTTTAGTTTTCATTTTTAAGGGCCCTTAAAACTACTTAATTTTTAAATTGGTGTGTAATCAATTTCTATGTCGACACAATCTGCTATCATCACATTGACTTCCTATCAGTTTTCTCCGTACTCTCCAAACTTTCTGGTTTTGTAAGTTCGGAGTTAAATTTGCCCAAAACTGGTTCTAAGAACACAAGTACAAGTGATAAGTACTGGTCAAAGAATATATATATATAAGGAATATATAAAATATTTGTTAATGCCCATAACATTCTTTTACATTTTCTAGCCAAAAGTGCAGTATTAATAATAAAGAAAATTCTCCAATACATATATGTTTTCAGTGAATTACTGTAGTAATTTGAAATTCCTTTCCTTGATATCCTTAAAAAATAATGAACATACTTTTAGTTTATTAGTAATTTTTATGGTCATGAGCTAGAAAACTTTTTTGACAAATAATCTTTCGCATACTGAAAACGTTTATAAAGTTAGCTGCCCTTTCCTAATAGCTAACAGTCATGCAGATTTTAATGAAACGAAGCATGGAGGGGGGGGGGGTTGTAGCTATTTCAGTTACTTATGGAAGCTTAATTTCCCTCGCATTGAATGTAATAGAAAAGTCTAAAACTTTCTTCTTTCCCAGGCAACGTCGGGTATAATCAGCTAGTATATATATATCAGAGTCAATTTTAAACCCTCAGAAAGTACTGTTTATAATATTGTATTTTATTCACTATTTTTTTTTTTAGTTTGATCACTCAAAAACTTTAGATGTACATTTTTCAAAATTAATTTTTGTCAAATAGGTTAATCTTATATTAATTTTTAAGCATTTTTAAAAACTTAATTCTGAAATACTGTAGGGCATTTATTGAACTTTCTGGATCTTTTGTTTGGATCATAATCATTAAAATAAGTTTCTTGAGAAATAGGGTTTATGTTGTTATGCCGTGTGTTTCAGGCAGGTCCTTATAAAAAGTGACTCCGGTCCTTATTAAGACCTTAATTTTTGTTCTGGAAAAAGTGTGGGATCCATGTGAAATGTGACACTGATTATTTAGTTGACTTGTGTCATCCTTTATTATGTCCTTTTCATTGGAAAAAAGTTGGTCAACTAATTAAATAACTTTAGAACAGTTTTGATTGTACATATACAAACAATCTCCAGAAAATGAGGCAACACAAGCAAAAGAAAAAAATTTAAATTGATTAAAAAGCAATTGCAACAAAACATATCAATAAGAAGCTAACTAGGAAATGAATGCTATCATGGGCAGATTGAATCTTTAAAATAATAATATAAACTTTTTATTAATACATTATGCTGCATTATTTTTAAATATGAATATGGAAAAGCAGAACTGCATGAGTTGTCATATTTTTTTAAAATTATTTCAATGATATTGATGAATTCTCTATTCCTCAACGCAAGTTATTCTGAACACAACAAAGAATGCATTGGGATTTTATTTGTTTATATTAAAATTTATAATTATTTTAAAATAAATTTATTTCTAAAAACAGTTATATAAAAGCAGGGTTGGCATGATTTAAATCAGTTGATTTTTTTGAAAAAATCATTGATTTAAATCACTTTTTTCACTTTTATTAAAGCCTCTATTTCAAAGACAGGAGAATTGGGAATCCGTCAGCACAGTCATACCAATAAGTAAATAAGCGTCAATAGATAGCATGTGCTTTCCAAAAATGGAGGGGTTGTTATCAGAAAGTATGGAATAGGGGTAGTACAATGATGGATTAGGACTGGTGGAATTCATTTTATATGTAAAGGGAGTATGACAAAACTCGAAATTCAGTTTGTCTACCCAATAACGACAGCCGTGGCATCATCTGCTGGAATGGAAAGACAGTTTTCTTATTTTGGAATTGTTCGTTCTAACCTTCATAACCAATGAGGAGTGGATAAAGCATCCAAGCGAGTGTTTTTATTGATACAAATAAATCCATCATTTGGTTCTTACAAAATATTGAAATAATGGTGATTTGTTTTTTTAAATAGTTTGTATTAAAAGAATATTTAATTGGTTCTTTAAATCTTTTTTTACTTGTTAGTTTGCACTATCCAATGACAAAATAATGGAATGTATTTAGATTAAAATTTATATACTTAATTTTAGGTAATCAGTATGTAGAATATACTAGATAGATAAGATGTCACTTCTTATAACAAACTATTCTATGTATATTGCAAAAAACATAAAAGCAACCATTAAAATGAGTATTCAGAAAAAAATCAAAGAAATCAAGTCAATCTGATTTAAAAAAAAAAAAAAATCATGATTTTTTCCAACCCTCTGTAAAAGAATAGAAAGAAATTATGTATTAAATAATGCAGATTTATCAGGGAAGAAATAGCAAATTGCATGGAATTACCATGAAAAATTTAAATGGTTTCCTTCTGGACTCCCTCATATACAAGTACAGTATAGTTAATAACAATTATATAACATATATAAATTACAGTATACTTTATGTATAAAGTTTTGATAGTCTTTTATTTCTGTAATGAAATGTATATAAGTATAAATATGTTTCTTGATTTTAATATACAGACCACAAAAGTATATTTTTATCCTTAGATCCTGATGCAAAAACCGAGTTATAATTGCCAAGACAGGCATCATAATAGGATAACGAAGTGACAGGCATCGTGTGGTACTGTAAAACAGCTAAGGGTCTTAAAGTCTTCCAACTGAAAACTCTAACTGCATAATCCTGTCCAGCAGTAATTACTATTTTGCCGAGCTGTTGAATTCCAAATTTCTCTCTGCATCTTTCACTAGACTACGATTCTTCATGACTGCATGAAAATTCAAGATGGATTCTCTTCCTTTGGGATAAGGCAAATCTCTCTCTCTCTCTCTCTCTCGACACACACACACACACACACACACCACACATATATATATATATATATATATATATATATATATATATTATATATATATATATATATATATAATATATATATTATATATATATATATGAACGTTACTAAACGAACTGGTTATCTTCGTCAATTTTCCAGACTTGAAGATGTTT